>BPVZ01000079.1:1217851-1235490 GCA_020521535.1 Rubroshorea leprosula
GTGACTAGCCAACTGAATGCACTGACCTTTGTGGGTATGTGGGGGTTCCAAATCTTGTTGAAAATTACCCCCCTTGTGGATGAGAAGGATCTTGATAGTGTCTGGTAACCTGAACTTGCACTGTAGATGCCATTTTGATCATGTTTCCAGTGCCATACGTCCCTTCTTCCCTTGGTAAGTGATTTGGTGTTCAACCTACTAATCATATTCTGTAATTGGATAGTTTCCTCTTCCCGGAGAGCACGGCTCCACTTCAAATTCCAAGTCCACTCTCCATTCTTCCATTTGCCCATTTGACTAATTACATTTTCTTTACCTGTAGATAATAAAAATAATCTAGGGAACAAGTTGGCCAACTCACCAATCCCCACCCAATTCTCCTTCCAAAACAGCATCTCCTTACCTTCCCCCACATCCAACTCAAAACCTCTCTCTAGCCATCCTATGTTACTCCCCCTTATCTCATTTAGCCTACATACATCTCTCCACCATAGAGATCCTAACTCACTGTTCTCTTTCATCCATCTCGTCCAATTTACGCCCTCTCTCCCATACTTAGCCTTTAAAACCTTGTGCCACAAACCACCCTCCCCCTATACTGCTTGTTCATGCCTATTCTCATAATCGATGTACTGAGCGATTGTTATTCTCTTTTCTTTAGAAAATGACATTTCTCCTTGAAATCTGCATTGATTAGAGATTTTTGGGTACCGTTTTGGGGCAAAGGAAAGGGTAAAGCTCCTGTTTATTAAAGAATTTTTTAGTAACCAATGAACTGTTTATTTGAGTAAAAATAATTGGATTTTTTTAAATAATATTTTGAATTTAAATTTTGTGAATAAAGAATAAGTATTGAAAAAAAATTTTCTTAATGGGTTTGATCCGATTTAATTTCAAATTAATTGATATTTAATGTGATTACTAGATACCAAAAAATTAATAAAAAAAACTTTCTTAATAATTGAATTGAATTTTTGTTTTGTTTTTTTTTTTTTGTTAGGAATAATTGTATCCAATATCATTTGTGCTTGGTCTTGCAAATCGCAATGGATGAGAGAACAAGGGATGCTGCTGAAGCGGGAGACATTGAAGCCCTGTATGCACTAATTCAGGAGAATCCATTTGTTTTAGAGAGCATTGATAGATTTCCTTTCATTGACACTCCACTACATATAGCAGCCTTTAAAGGGCACATTGATTTTGCTATGGAAATGATGAACTTAAAGCCATCATATGCAAGGAAGCTAAACCCAGCTGGGCTAAGCCCCATGCATCTTGCCCTGTTAACTTGCCAAGTTCATGTTGTACGTGAGCTCCTCAAAGTTGATAAAGATCTTGTCCGTGTCAAAGGGAGGGGTGGTTTGACTCCTCTGCATTTTGCAGCGGAGGAGGGATACTCGGATCTTATAGCTGAATTTCTTGAGGCTTGTCCTGAATGCATCACAGATGTGACCATTCAAGGCCAGAATGCCATACATATTGCAACCAACAATAGTAACTTTGACACTCTGAAACTTCTGGTTTATTGGCTTGAAAAGACCACTCACAAAGATGCTGACATTTGGAATAAGCAATTCCTGAACGGGATAGATCGGGAAGGAAATACAGTTCTACATATAGCTGCATCCATTAATGATCCCTGGGTATTGATCTCCTCATCCACTCTAATTTCCCCCTTTTTTTTTTATTAGTCTGGTATCATTAACTTAGCAAAGCATAGAGTATCGAAGGAAAAAAACAAAATGATTTGACTAGTGGCAACATTTCATTGATTAAAATCTTTTTGTTTTTCTATATATGCTGAGCAGATGGTAGGATTATTATTAGAATGTAAGATGATCTCCAAGAACGAAGTCAATTTGAATGGCCGATCAGCTTTGGATATGTTACAAGGCCAAGTTAACAACACCGAAGTTGTAGACGCTCTTCGTCGAGCTGGATGTCTGGAAGCTGAAAGAATTCCTGTGCGTCAGACATTAGCAAGGTCATTAAGAACAAGAATGTCTTGGTCACAGAAATTACGAAGAACAATGGTGCGTCAGAATAACATGATATCTAGTGACATGAGGAATGCTATGCTGGTAGTAGCTGTACTGATCCTAACAGCTACCTACCAAGCATGTCTTAGTCCACCTGGAGGTGTTTGGCAGGGTAACTTTGGTGACCAAGATTCTGGTAACCCAAGGGGACCTTCCACTTCCTCAAGTGCACCTTCCACTCCCCCAGTTACTGAACCCATGCCCGTTATACACAAAACCAAACTTGGATCTGTCACTAAGAGTAACAGTTCAAAAGTCGGGCTCTCAGTCATGTCCACACCTAATTTTATTTACTTCTATTTTATAAACACTGCAACTTTCTTGACTACAACATGCGCAGTGTTTTTCCTACTTCCTGATAAAACAATAAACCTGCTTACATTACCAGTCATGTTATTCATTCTCTGCTACTTGCTGTCAATGACGTACCTAGCTCCATTTTCAATTGCAATTCCATTTCCCCCACCGCTTCAACCAATTTCACCTATTATTGTTGCTACTCTCCTCTTCCTTGTTGTGTGTTCGCCTAAGTTTTTCAGTCTTAATCTCCATTCTCAAGGGGCTACTTTAAATGTTTCTGCATATTAAAATTAATGCATGTTAATTGTCATTTTGGGTCGGCATTATGCATGTTTTCTTGTATAAAAACTTCGATCATCAAAAGGAAAGTCATCGCGCGCTTGTATTTGCATTTTGCTTAATGCTAGATATTTTCTTAATAGCTACTTTTCATGTTGAGTACTTATTATTTATTGAATCATGAACACACCATGATGTTCCCATTTCAATGATACATTGAGAACTGTCATGCCCTCAATAAAACAAGAGAAATCAAAAAATGATTTCCCACAGTATAGGCATGGTAGAAAAAGGAATCGATACCTATGGCACTAGGAGAAATGACCTTGTTCTAGAATTTGCTACATAATAACTTGCAGTTGCAGACAACTACGGAACTACACCAAATTTTAAGTGACTACTAACATAAGCAACAAATATAATCCTCCTTATGTAACCCTCCACTGTTAGCTGTGAGAGGCTATACTGTTTGGTAGATACCCCACCCACCTGACTTCTAAGTTAATAAAGTTATCGATAATTAATGGTTTATGGACATCTGGGTGAAGGGGAGAGATTGGATGGCACAGATGGCACATCATATGTTTCAATTCTGTTTTGAAATCAAAAGATTAATCTAATAGTTACATGAATCTTGGCATATTTAAGTCACTTTTTATATTTTTAATTTTTCAATATGGGACTTTCATTCTTTCATGCTCACAAGGAAATACATACTTAATATTCTCCCTTTTACTTGTGAGTTGTGAAGGCTCTAGTGAGAATTCTTTTTTTTTTTTTAACATAGATTCATTTTTTGACATATTTATATATGATCTGTGAGTATATACATCATGAACACAACATCATCCATAAATATACTCATTATAAGTTTACATAATATATATTCTCACTTTTTTTAAGTCTAACTTAAAATTGAAATTATTATTGATCGATTATACTAGCAATTAACTTTGATATTATTTGTCAGGAAAACATTTGACCTAGTAAGAAGATATTCAGTGACCCATCACATATTCTAATACTATCTTGTAACTAAAAATTTAATCCAATAATATTCCTCAAACAAATTTCAATATAGAGTTGAAAATTCGAACCTTCCTTCATGCTTGAGTATTTTAACTTATGAAGCAAGAACCAACCATGACGTTCCAATTTCAATAATGTATTGAAAATTGTTACGTCTTCATTGAAACAAGAGACAGAGGTCGAAAAGAAAAAAATTTCCAATAACATGGGACATGGACGCTAGAAAGAAATGACATCCGTTAATTAGTTGCCTGATTTACGTTTGATATCATTGATGCTATTTAGATGAAATGATTCTTATTTTTGCTAGAATGAAGTCCATTCTTTTCTTCTTGTAACTTTTGTTTATTTATTTATTTTTTGGGGTTATATAATACGCGAGGTGGGGAAGTAACCGTTAGGCTGATTTTTAGTTCTGGGTTATCCAATTAGGGAAACGATTTATTGGGCTTTTGTTTTGCAACTTTTTATTAGGGGTACGCATTGGCATGCGTATATTCAATATTTGAAAGTATTTTATATGTTTCAATAATTATAATATTTGAATGGTTAAAAAAAGTAAATAATAAATACGAAAATAATATATTTGTAAATATCAAATTAAGTAATAAATATAAAAGTATAAAATTATTTTTTTGATTTATTTAACTAACTTATTTAACTCATCTATGACTTATATTTGTATAATTAAAATTTTACATTTACTTACAATACTTAATATCTATATAATAATATTAATTTTTAAAAACAAAAATAATAAAATATAAAAAATAAAAATAAAAATTAAGTAAAACCTATAAGTTAAATAAATTATACATGTAGTAATAACAATTTATATAAATAATAAATCTTAAATTAAATACATATCAAATGTAACAATAGAATCTCATATTAGATTTTTTCTTTCCTTGTGTTAAGCACATAAATATATATTTATAAGTTACTCAGTATCTATTGGATTAAATATCAATTATATGTTTTTGAATATTTAAATAAGTACTTAATCTAAAAAAAATATAACTAAAAATTTTTATATTATATACCACGCCTGCCCTGTAACTGTAAATACTCTTCTCTACTTCTTATTTTACACATCAATAAAACCCTCAAATCCACTTCCGAAATAGAGTGGTGGGACAAATTACTCTCTGAAAAAAAGCATGAACAAATGTCACCCCAAAATCATTGACTAATACATATTATTCCATATTTAACTGTTATTGTCATGTTACGTCAGCTTTCCATTAACTATGTGTTGAGATGGATTTTTTAAACATGCTAGAACTATTTTGATGACATGGATGCTGACTCGGTCCTATTTTTGCATCATTTTAATCTTATGTGGTACTTTCTACCATTTTTTATATTCATTATCAAAATCTAATATAACAAATACAAATCAAAAATTGAATTACAAAATTGCCCTTAAACCTCTTCTTCCACCAAGTTCCAAACCCTAACCCTCTTCCCTTGATTCTTTCTTCTCCTTCACTAGATTCTTGATCCTAGAAAGAATATGGCAAGATCAAGGAGAGAGCTCATTGCTGGTGGATTGGGGCCTGAGCTCATCACTGGCAATTCAATTAACCACATATTTGAAGCCCAATTTACCAAGTAAGAATTGTTGATTCTGCAAAAAATCAATGGATTGGCCATGCTAAGAGCCTTTGGTGACTTCCTCCTCAAGAACCACGATATTATTGGAATCCCAGATGTCTCCCATTGTGGACCCACTAGTTCTCCATCGAAGAGCCATGTGGTTGGTGGGCTAGGTTCTTAGAATCCAGATCTGAATTCTGGGTCTATTCATTGGGTATTGAAGAAGAGAAAGAGAGGGAAGAAGAGCAAGGAAGAAAGAAGAGAAAAAGAAAAGAGAAACGAGAAGAAAGAGGAAGAACAAATGGTATGCCCATGCTATACAAATTATCTTTGGTTGATGTTGATTGTAGGAGAAACTTGATGAACATTCAATTGATCTTGATTCTTAAGTTTTTTTTTTTGTCTATTTATTAAATTAATTGTTGAAAAGGAGAAAATTTTGGCAAAATTTTTAGGAGTTGCAAAGTGTTGGGGGTAGGAGATGCAAAATGGTTGAAGACGATGAGCACTTTTTATTTGGTTTTTAATTTATTGAGGTTGATTTTGTTGGGATTTTGGTTGGTTTTCATGGTCTCGAGCTTCTTTGTAGCCTTTTCGATGAACGGTTTGAGGGACTTATAGGAATTGGTGCGGTAGATGAGGATCTAGGAGATAGACAGCAACACAAATGGAGATTCTAACAACGGTGAGGTTGTTGGAATATTTGAAGGAGTAGAAGAGTTAGTACAAGATGGAAAAATGCCATGTTGTAAAAAAAAAAAATTTTTTTTGGGACAATTTTTTTGTATAATTTTTTTATACATATTGACGTATCATTTAAATGATTAGTTTTTTTAATTCTTGTGAGATCTATAATATTGAATGCATTCACTCATTTAATGATATGTAAAAGTTGTATAAAAGGTGGTATAAAAAAGTTGTTCTTATAACAAAAAAAAAAAAAGAGCAAGAATGGACATGTAAGCTTCCAGCATGTAAGAAAATGCCATCTCATCATGGGACCAATGGATATTTTGACGATGTTGACATGGGTGGTGCTATAAGGACAATTTTTGTATACTATTTTTTCATACAATTTTCACATGTTATTAAATAAGTGGATGCATTCAATATTATGAGTCCCACATAAATTAAAAAAACCAATTATTTTAATGATACGTTAAGTTGAACAAAAAGATGTGATAAAAAAATTATACAAAAATCATTTCCCATGTTGACATCAACAGTTAAATATGTGGTGTTAGTGGATGATTTTAGGGTGACATTTGCCCTCATATTTTTTTTTTCGAGAGTGGATTTGTTACTACCACCTTATTTTGAAACTTTTACTATTCAATCGATTATCGTTATATTTTTAAATTTAGGTTGATTTAGTATAATTGTAATTTTAAATTTTTTATTTTAATTAAAAATTTTTATAAATTAAGCTTACAATTTTGAGTAGTTATTTTAAAATTTTGATTTTATACACAATAAGTAAGTAATTTTAATTTTTAATTTTGATTGTTGGAATTTTAAAAACTAAAACTAAAAACTTAAAATTATAATAATACTAAAAATGCCTAAATTTTTTAATAGTATAGCTAAACTACTAAACTATGACTCAATTAACCATTACAATCAAATGAATTTTCTTTTTTTTTTTTTAATTATTTTTTTACTAAACTTTTCAATATTTGAAAACCACATTAAATCCTAATTAATTTGAAAATTAATCTAAAATCAAGTTACGTCAAATCTTATAAAAAGAAAACTCTCATAATATTTATATTTCTATTTGTAAAACTCAAACTAAAAAAAAAAAAAAAACACAAAGAGATCAAATGAACTTTCTTATATTTTTGCTGGTTTTAAGTAGCACAATCCCTTCTCTTTTACTTAATATTCTAACATATTGTACAGCTTAAATTAATCTCAAGATCTCTTCCAATAAAAAGAGATCACCACTGTACCAACAAAAAAATCAAGTGTAATGCCTCATTTATCCCTGTTTTCCTTTGTACAAATCAAAGTTTAGCTAATTGTGAAACATTACTAGCAATTGCCTTATCTCAATAAAAAAAATGGCGAAGTATTACTCAATTTTTAATAGCCTACTAGGAATTTTTGGTTCATGGAAATGCAATCTTTAGAACCCCCGGGGAGATGAAATGAGTATTTGCTTTAAACATTTGACAATGATAAACCCAAATTCTATATAATTTTACATGACTTTTTAGTTATGAATTGGAGTCTTTTATATTGTCTTTGAGTGACTTTATTTGGTTTGACATCATTTTCATCATTTTTTCTAGGTAGAGGATAAAATTGAAGAAATCAAGAGTAGATGGGCTGAAATGACAAAAGCTGAAAAGATGAAGTCTGAATCCATAGTTTTTCCATTCGAAGACCAAAACTTGAATTGATTTTTCTTGTTCTGTGCGAGCTCGGCTTTTAACAAGGGCACACAGTTGGAGATATACAAGGGAAACGGAGCCGGTGGAGTGGCAGAGGAGAGAGTCGGCAGAGCTTTCAAGGGATTTTGAAGGCAACAGCTGTGTGTCGGGCAAAACGAAGGCGGTAAACCAAGAAAAAGAGGAAGAGCGCACTAAAAGGTTACAAAATTGGTTACTGTATTAAAAATGAGGTTTTGCTCTCTTTATACTTTACTCTTTTTTTTTTTCTTTTTGTTTAAATATAAAATTGAGGTTCGGCAATTTAATTTCAAATTTTATCATAATTAGTATGAATTAATTTAACCATCTAAAACTAAAATATAATTTAGTTAATTTGATATAAAATTTCATAATTTTTTATAATTTTAAAGTTTATTATTTCATGTAGAATATATGTTATTATTCTTAATGCTTTTTAATGATTGGTCACTATTAAAACTGATTTGGAGAGTATAATTGAGATTGAAAGAAGAATTTATGCAATAGTTTAATATATATCATGAATTAAACAAAAGTCAGATATGAACAACGTGATTTATTTAGCATTAATAATAAGTAGATTTAATTTTCTAAGTAAATTAAGAAATTTTATAGAATATAATACATTTTTATTTATTTAAATTCATATATAGATATAGTGGTCAGAGATGGACAAATATGATTTGTATAGCATTAGCGATAAGTGGACTTAATTTTCTAAATAAACTAAGGAATTTTATAAAACATAATACATTTTTATCTATTTAAATTCATATAAAGATATAGTTGGTTAATAAGTAAAGATAGATTTGGTATAACTTGACAAAATATATTAAATATAATAGAAAATCATGCTATCACATGAGAGATCTTGAAAGTATACTAATCTAAATTTTATGTTAGGTGATTATGGTGAAATCAAATATCTTAGGATTTTAATTCTTGTCATCTCTCAAAGTCAATTTAGTTTTCATTTAATTATTTTAGTTGATTACTTCATTTAAATTATTTAATTTCAATTGTTTAAATAAAATTAAAATTAGTTAATTTTAATGCTTAATTAGTTTATAATGTCTATGGGATGATACTTTATTTTCATAATTATATTACTTGAATTAATTAATACTCTTGTTAGAATGAATTTAGTGAACAGACAACCTCAAACTAGCTAATGAAAATAACCATACGAATAATTATCTTGAAGCAGCCTACATTGTCCACATTCAACAAGTAGACAAAACATCAGATATTTTTTTTTTTGGTATTAATCTCTTGGTATCTGGTAACCATATTGGATTCCGATTAATCTGGAATCAAGCCGTATCGAACCCCATTAGGGGGAAAACTCTCTCAACAGTTATTTCTCCATTTTCTCCATTCACAAGACTCGAACTCGAAACGTTACTTAAGGAAAACCAATTTCCTTCCACTCTAACCAACAAGTTGTTGTTCAAAACATCAGATGTACTTCTCTAATTAGCACCAAAGGGACATAAAATGAACAAAACCAAGCAATAACATAAATAGATGACACACGACACCCCGGTAACTTATTCTTTCATCCTGGCTACCAAGGACCACATCAGTAAACAGTCTTGGAATACAACGATGCCTTGAGCAATTTGAAAGCCTGAAACAGAACCAAGCAATAAGGACCAAGAGTTAGAATACAATGACTCAAGGAAGTTATAAAACAAGAAATTTGACTATTGTGAGAGCTGTTTTTGCAGAACTAAAATAAAATGAAATAGGAACACAAGGAATGAAACAGAGCAAGATGATTGATGCCATACCTCGTTTGTGCCTAGACAAACCTCCCTAGTTTTAACAGTAACGGTATTCTTTATGTCAAGTCTGTTAAGCATAGCAATACCAAAAACAGCTGAATTAGGCCTCAGAGACAGGTCATCCATGACCATGTATGTAAGCTTGCCTCTTACATAACCACCATCATCCGAAAGAGATTTCTCGGATGGCTCAACTAATATAGGGGGTGAAGCAATTCGCATGGCCTGAAACATCAAACGGCAACTGTAAGAATTGAAAAACGCATAAGATGTAGTCTGAATATCTAACAATTCTTGAGGATCAGTTGTGTTAATGGTCACAACCTTTGGCTTTATCAAGTCATCCTTGTTTCGTGATGGATGCATGATCTTGTCACCATAATCTTCAATGCTCTTGTAGATGTTTGCAAGCCCGCCCTCCACGCGCTGGTTGGCAAGAAGCCTCATCACAACGCCAACAGGCAAGTGTGATAAGTTAACAGAAAATCAACAAAGTCTTTTCCTGCTTCAGCAAATACAACTCTCCGAGCTTTTGTGTCTACAAGAAGCTTCAAGCTAATTTGTTTGTTAGTGGCCTCTGTTGTCAAGGAGGATGCCATGGACACTGAGACAGTCTTTCTGCAATAATATAACCCTGCAAGGCCTTAAAGACATCAGGTTGGCTTTTATAGGAGTGAATGGGCAAGATAGGTCCAAGCCAAGGAGAAGCGGAGTGTGCAGAAGTTGCATTAAGGGCATTCTTTTTATTTGGCTTTTCAAGATTGAAATTTGATTACTCAAGGTAATTAATTCAAAAGACGTTTCTATTCACAATGCAAAATTTGAGCAAGTGGATATGGAAGAACACATTTAAGATTTAACAAGGAGGAAAGCAAAACACCATTCCCTTGGCACTCCAAATACAAAAGCGTTACACTACTTAAAATTTGATTCTTCACGAGGAGAAAAAACGATGAGATATAGATACTGGAAAACAGGTTCAATCGATAGTCGACTGATTGTAATAAACCATTTTCGTTTTTTTTTGTCCGAGACAATAATCTAAGGTCCAACTCCAGCTTTTCTTTTCCCAAGCCTGTGGCAGGACTTCGATAAGAACCCGCAGTATTCTCACCAAGAACATTAGTAAGCAGAGTCTTAAGAGTGCAATGATGCCTTAAGCAGTTTCAAGCCCTGAACATCGAAAGAAGACCCCGTTAGTAGGATACAAAATAACAAACCAAAATTTTGAAATATATATGGCAAGCAGCAAAATGCAGTACTCATCTTTGCCCAGATTTACCACCTTCTCTTCAAGACCCCCATCCAGAACATTATACTTTTTGAGCAAATGCCCAACCTCCTATTTGTACCTTGCATATCATTATTATTTTTTGTTGTCAACAAAATCAAACCGGAAAAAGTTTGCAAAAATAAATTATTAAAATTTTATATAAATATGATAGGTTCAACTTATGTGTAAGTAGATATATATATATATATGAAAAGTGAGTATCAATCTGTATTGCAAAAAATGTCTAACAAATCTCAAAATTTTTTTTTTTGAACATGGGAAATTATGAGAGAATGGGGAATTTTCAAGTCATTGGTGGGAGTTAAATTCTTGACTAATTTAACCTAAGCATTAAAGTTTGGAGACGAATCATTAGACCTAAAGGTTTGATTCGACAAATCTTAATTACTGAAAATAAAAAAATGAATGATTAAAATTTTACATTAGTGTAATGTGTAAAACTTGTTTAAAGGGGATCCACCTCTCTCTCTCTATGTATATAAACACTTAAATCTGGTTTCAACAGGACATCCTCTTTTATTGATGGCTGCATGTAGTTACCACTTAAGTTTTCGACACTGTCATAGAGGAATGCAAGGCTGCCGATCATGCCCTGTTTTGATAGAAGCCTTATCACCGTTGCAACAGGCAAAGAAAGCAAGTTGAACAGAAAATCAACAAAATCCTTTTCGGCCTCAGCAAACAGAACTCTGTGGCCTTTGGAGTCCACCATGAGTTTCAAGTTCACAGTTTTCTGGGTGGTTGCCATGGATTATTAATCAGTTGCTAACTTGTTTCTTCCAAGAGGACTTATATAGAGAAAATGATAGGAGGTAGCTCAAGCGGTAGATGTTGATGCCTTGTATGCACTAACTCAGGAGAATCCATTTGTTACAGACAAGCCATCATTGCTATAGGGAGCAAATAGACCAAGGAGGATTGTCCAATTTGTGCATCTAAGGAAGTCCCGTTCTAAAACCCCAGGTCTTTAATTTCTAGAGTAGAAAGACTAAGCAGGACTCTGCCCCGACCATGCCGTTGCCGAAGCAACTGCATGCTGCAATCTGTTTGAGTCCAACTAGCCCTACATTCACGCGATCTTCCTCTATATACCTCAGGTAAAATACAACGAAAATACATTGAGATAGTCAAGACCAAAACTCCAAAGAAAGAAATTTCAAAAAGAAAAACTCTCATCTTTATTAATTCATACTCCCTGGTCGCTGAAAGGGATAGAAAGTTAGAGACATTGTTAAGGGTAGTGAAAAAGCAAGAGAGAGAACACATTCGCTTGCCTCTTTCACCAAGGCAAGTTCCCATCAATTCTGTAACTAAAGATTCTTTATATAACTATATCAAAATTTTTATTCAAAATGCAAAAGAACTGGGTCTTATTCACTAGATTGGGTAAAAGGGAACAGTGGAGTAGGCTCAATATGGTGGAGAAATGTGTATGGTCTTGATCCTATGGATGGAGAGAGTGTAGGGTGGTTGACGGAGGGATTTAGGATAAAGATGGGGAGGGAAGGAAGGTTAGTTTCTGGTGGGATAATTGGTGTGGGGAGGGGTGTCTTGCTAATAGATTTCCTAGATTATATCTATTATCAATAGGTAAAGAGAACACATGCTACCAGATGGGTAAAGCTAGCAATGGCTCATGGAAATGGAACAAAGAATGGAGAAGGAATTTGTTCGATTGGGAAGCTGATGAAGCCATAGAACTTCAAAAGATGATAAAGGACGTAAGTGAAGATTTCTCAAGGAGGTCCTGACTTGTGGGAGTGGATTCTGTTGGTAGAAAGTCCAACCCCATGCATGTGAACACATGGACTTTCCATGTGGTGAAATCTCTTCACCAACCTAGCTAGTTGTGGGTTAGGATTTCTTTGTTGAAATCATGCAAGATTGCATGTTGACCCATTTAATGAGCAAGAAAAATCATGCACCGGTGGTAATGAGGCAAAGAAAAATGGTGCATGGGTGGTTGGATTTTTCACTATAAATACCCATGTATGCAAAGGTAATGAGAAAGCAAAAAGTGGGGGAAAGCAAGAGAAATTGAATGAGAGCTCTTGTGAGAGAAAAGAAAGAAAGAAATTGTGAGAAATCCTAGTGTAGATTAAGAGAGAGTATTAGGGAGAATTTTGGAGCTTCTATATATTTAAGCTACGGTGTTGAGAGCTTTTTGAGTGAGAGAGCTTCTAAATTATTGTACTCTTTTTCTTAATAGTGGATTTTTTTATTTTTTTCTCTCTTTCTCGTGGACATAGACTTGTTGAGAGGTTTACAAGTCGAACCACATTAAATTGTTATCTCAATTTCTTTATTGCTTCCGTTTGCGTGGGATTGTGGTGTTCAAAATTCCCAACAGATTCACGACAAGGGTGGCCAATATTCAACCAAAACTACTTATTCTCTTCTAACGATGGAGTAAGGGGAATTGGATGAAGTTAGGACCTTCAAAAGAATATGGAATCCCATTCTTCCTAGCAAAATGTCAACATTCACTTGGCAAAATATCAGAGACTACTCCAATAGGCATGTGGAGAAAGCTTGAAGAGATATATGTTTCAAAATCTTAACCAATCGGCTGTGTTTAAAGATAGAGCTATATTAATTGAAGATGGTAGAAGGCACAAATATTCACAAGCACTTATCTGATTTCAACATGATGGTGACACAAGTAGTGAATGCCGGGGACATTCTAGAAGAAGAGGAGAAGGCTTTGCTTTTGCTTGCATCCTTGCCAAAGTCTTACAAGTCCCTACTGCAAAGTATGCTAGTGGGTAAGACTACTTTGGTGATGAAAGATGTCATATCCATGTTGTTGGAGAATGATAAGTTTCTTGGGGAGGATGATGGTGCCAATCAAACTAATGCTTTGGTGATGGAGCACTCTTGGGGAAGATCTAATGGACGTGGAGGTGGAGGAAATCGAGAAAGGTCAAAATCCAAACCTAAGAAGGATTATGGTGAAGTGCAGTGTTTTTATTGTGGTGAGTTAAGTCACAAACAGTATAAATGCCTAAAGTTTAAGGAGGACTTTTCTAATATGAAAATATTGATGAAAAGTCAAGAAACCAAGGGCAAGGGGGAGGCTAATATTGTTGAAAAAAATGTGGTTGAAGTATTAGCTTGTGAAGAGTGTGATCCTGAGTTGGAGCAAAACAACCAAAGGTGGATTTTGGATTTCGCTACAACCACGCATGTGTGCAATAATCCTTCAGAATTTGTGAGTTTGGTTCGGGGGGAGCTTGGCAAAATAATGGTGGCTACCAGCGAGAAGGTGAATATTGAAGGCATAGGAGATGTTTGTCTCAATGTTCACAATGAAAGAGCTAAGATTCTCAAGAATATGAGATATGTGCCCAAGTGTTCAAGCAATATTATTGCTTTTAGTGAGTTGACAACACGAGGGTGCAAGTACGTCAGAAAGCAAGAATGGTGCAAGGTCTACAAAGGTGGAAGACTTGTATTGCGTGGGAGGAAGAACAAGCACAACATCTATGTGCTTGAGCAACATCCTAAGAGAAGGCTCAACAAGACCATGAGGAAGATGGTGTGGAAGCCTAAAGGGATCTTGGCAGATGGCAAGGAAATTAATAAGACCAAGAAGGTGAGCTTCAACAATGAAGTGGTGTTTGATGATGGTTCGAGGAGGTGTGATTTTCTCTCAGAACTTATCTTGGTTCAAAATTAATTTCTGTAGTGCACCTAGTGTAGGTTTGTCCTATCCTATACTAGGAGGAAACTCTCAAAAATAGGACACCATGATGAAGTGTTTTTGAGCAGGGGGAGCTGAGTCATGGTTGGTTTCTCCTCCCATGGGGTTGGGGGGGAGATTGTTGGTAGAAAGTCCAACCCCATGCATGTGAACACATGGACTTTCCATGGGTGAAATCTCTTTACCAACCTAGCTAGTTGTGGGCTAAGATTTCTTTGTTGAAATCATGCAAGATTGCATGTTGACCCATTTAATGAGCAAGAAAAATCATGCATCGGTGGTAATGAGGCAAACAAAAATGGTGCATGGGTGGTTGGATTTTTCATTATAAATACCCATGTATGCAAAGGCAATGAGAAAGCAAAAAGTAGGGGAAAGCAAGAGAAATTGAATGAGAGCTCTTGTGAGAGAAAAGAAAGAGAGAAATTGTGAGAAATCCTAGTGTAGATTAAGAGAGAGTATCAGGGAGAATTTTGGAGCTTTTATATATTTAAGCTAGGGTGTTGAGAGCTTCTTGAGTGAGAGAGTTTCTAAATTATTATACTATTTTTCTTAATAGTGGATTTTTTTCTCTCTTTCCTGTGGATGTAGACTTGTTGAGAGGTTTACAAGTTAAATCACGTTAAATTGTTGTCTCAATTTTTTTATCGCTTTCGTTTGCGTGGGATTGTGGTGTTCAAAATTTCTAACAGATTCATGGTAAGGGTGGCCAATATTCAATCAAAATTGCTTATTCTCTTCTAACGATGGAGCAAGGGGAATCGGAAGAAGTTAAGACCTTCAAAAGAATATGGAACTCCATTCTTCCTAGCAAAATATTAGCATTCACCTGGCAATTATTGTTGGATAGAATACCAACCAAGGCTAACTTGTTGAGAAGAGGGATCATTAAAGACATGACAGAAGGTAAGTGCACTCTTTGTAATGAAAAAGAAGAGGATTCTACTCATCTGTTTTAAAACTGCAAAATAGTTAGGTGGGTGTGGAAGGCTTGCTCCAAATGGTGGGGAACCAATATAACATTGAACAAGGATTGCTGGAAAGCTTTTCAGCATTTTGGGACAACGACTAAAGGATCAACCATTAGAGAAGGCTGGGATTGTATTTGGAAAACTGTTGTTTGGTCCGTGTGGATTGCTCGAAACAGAAAGATTTTCCACAACAAAGAGGTAAATTCAGGCAAGTTGTTTGAATTTATCCAAATGAGATCTTTTTATTGGATTAAAGCCTGAATAGATTGGTACACTATTAATCTTTCAGACTAGATTATTGATCTAGTTGCATGCATAAAAACTATTTATGGTAAATGGAAGGGTACAAAAGCAACGGGCTGTATGTAGGGGATTTTATTTTGATTGGATTGTATTGTGCTAAGTGAGTTTGAGTACCCCTTGTACTCTGTTTTATCAATAAAATGTTTTTGCTGATCGAAAAAAAAAAAAAAAAAAAGACTATGTCTTATTCACTCAATTTAACATAAACCATATTGTCATGGTTGTGAATAGACTGACAGTTGCTAAATTCAAAGAGAAATAAATTGGTAGATTAGAAAAAAAAAAGGAGTGTTTGTTTCAGTCAGACTTGGCAGCTTAAATCCCCAGACCTATTGGAGCATGGATTTTTTTAATGGTGACTGTCACTGGTTGATCAATAAAATCAGAAAGTGGGGTAGAATTAGACTTGGTGATTGGCATTGGTCCTCTCTTTTGCTAGCTGGCAAATTTGGAAATGGAGGAAAAAAGCCTGCATGACCTATGGAATAGCACATTTTCAAAATAGGCTAGCTTGGAGTCAAAGAAGTCATATAGGCTTGGTCCAAACCTCCTAATTATTTTAAGTCTTTAAGCTTGTTATCCTTCAGTATGTTGCATCATTCTCCGCTTATCTCTTTCTTTGTTGCTAAGCATTCTAATCGCCATGAAGACATTCTTTCTTTGCTGCAAGGTAGTATCCTGGAGTTGCTAATTACTTTTTAACAACAACCATGTCTTCCTGGCATTCATTGTTCAGAAGTTCAAATCTTTTTCTTGAACTGACAAACATATCTATGGATTTTGTTAAAGTGCTGGACCAGAGACTTGTGCTGCCAGAGGAGGAGTTGAGTAAAAGAGAAGGTCAAAATTGGTCCTCCATCGCAATATGAAGTTAAGGTTAGCCCCTACTCACTGGTGTTGACGTTTTTAAGGTAGAGAGGACTAGGGGAGGAGAAATAAAGAGAGAAACTTAGAAATTGAAACTGGTAATTAAACCAGTAATTGAAGTGAAAATGGAAGGGGTGCAGGCTTCACCACGACGACGGAGATGGGGTCAACCCCAACTCAGTTTTTTCACTAGGCTTTGCTGCAATATATAGCAGAAACTAGGACATCAGATAGTTCTTTTCTTCTCCTGATTCGCATCTAATATTTGACTACAATATTTATTTATTTATTATATACTTTTTGGGCAAGAAGAGTACATCTACAATGTTTGTTTTACAAACATACACCGAAAACTTGGACAAAATGTCAATGTAAAATTTTGCTGCAAATTCTAGGAAATGTATGTAAAAGATGTGTAAATGTAAGAGAGTTTTCAGGACCTGGCTGCCAGTTTGTCAAGAGTGGAAATGTCAAAGCTTTGACACCACAGCTCACTTCCAACAACTAGGAAATTTCCTCGTTGGATTTTCTAGGAAGAAATTCAAGGAACAGGCGCCTTAACTAGTTATAGCGTGCTTTATATTAGGGGAACTGTGCAACTTATTTCCTTCACCAACCTTTTGTTTCATCTTGCAAATTGCCATGGATGAGAGAATGAGAGAGGTTGCTCAAGCAAGAGATTGTCGATGATTTGTATGCATTGATTCAAGAGAATCCATTTGGTTTAGCTAACATTGTTGCAGTCCCTTTCGTTGATACTCCGTTACATATGGCTGCCTCTGAAGGGCACATTGATTTTGTTATGGAAATGATGAACTTAAACCCATCATATGCAAGGAAGCCAAACCCAACTGGGTTTACTCCCATGCATCTTGCCCTCCTAAATCACCGAACTCTTATAGTATCTGAGCTCCTGAGAATTGATGAGGATCTCGTCCGTGTTAAAGGAAGGGGGCGGTTTGACTCTTATGCATCTTGCAGTTGAAGGTGGAAAGCTGGATTTTATAGAAAGCTGGATTTTATAGCCAAATTTCTTGAGGCTTGCCCTGAATGC
>BPVZ01000079.1:1236821-1267768 GCA_020521535.1 Rubroshorea leprosula
AACCAATTTTATTGAAGATTTTAAAAGATAAATTGAGTATTTATTTGAAATTTTAAAAGAATTTTAATAAGAAACTTAGCATTTATTTAAAATTTATGAAGAATTTTAATAATTTTTTAAAATATAATATAGTAAGATGCCACTTTTCTATTGACCTCGCTGGTTGCAATTTATTGTATTCCTGGAGAAGTCTTCGCTTGGGGACCGAGTCTCTGGTTGGATTGGACCGAGTGGTGGAGTCTTTGGTTGGAGTGGACCGAGTGGTGGTGCGACGTTGCAATTTATGACCGAGTCTTTGGTTGGAGTGGACCGAGTTTTTGGTTGGAGTGGAACGAGTGGTGGTGCGAGGTTGCAATTTACGACTGGGTCTTTGGTTGGAGTGGACTGAGTCATTGGTTGCAATGGACCGAGTGGTGGTGCGAGGTTGTGATTTATGATCGAGTCTTTGGTCGGAGTGGACCGAGTCTTTGGTTGGAGTCGACCGAGGAGTGGTGGCGGTGGTTTGGAGGGTAGGGCAGTAATATAAGAACAATATTTTGGTATAATTTTTTATATAATTTTCATATATTATTAAATAAATTGATACATTTAATATCATAAATTTTAAATTAATAAAAAAATAAATAATTTAAATAATACGTAAATATGTATAAAAATATGGTACAAAAAATTGTCGCTAAATTCTTTTTTAAATAAAATATATCATAATGTAAAATATATATGTATGTATGTATATATATATATATATATAATTGAAAAGTTGCAGAATTCAAATTAAAATGGAATTGTATTAAAATAAAATATAACTAGTTTTTTTTTTTTTTCCTGTGCCGTAGTTTTTTATATTAGAGTTTATATTTTATACTATATTTTATAAATTTTTAAATTTTATAATAATTTTTTAGTCAAAAGATTTTAGTTGCGTCTGATAATTAGTAAGAATATTTTTCAAAGTTATGATTAGCGACAATTTTATATCTATATTGTGTGATTTTCTTTTGTAATTATTTTTATAATAAAATTATTTTATAGATAAGAATATCCATTATACTTCATTTAAATTTCAAAAAAAAATTGTTGTTAAAAAAAAAATGATAAAGTTGTTTTAAAGAATTGTAAGTTGTAATTTGTTAATTAGATCTGAGGATAAACTGTCGAAATTTTTTGCATTACATATTAAAAAATATATTTTTGAATTCATATTGCACAAAATATATTTTTTGGCATAAGGTAATTTTGTAGTTTTACAACTTAAATTGTACTTTTTGTGTTTTTCATTTTAAAAAACTATACTCCTATATATTATAAATTGAAATTTTAAAACTTTTTCAAATGATCAATGTTTGAGATTATTTCAATTTTATAACATCACACCTTATCATTTTTGTTTTATCTATGTTGTTTTTCCCAAATTTTAGTGGTTCCTCCTAAACATGAAACAATTTTAGTTATAATAGCCATTTCTATTTGACTAAGATTTGAAATCTTATTTATTTATTTAATTTTTAAATGCATAATGGATTCAAATTTTTTGTCATCTATTTATTTGATTACATCATGTTGCTTAAGTTGTTGGTTCTATAATCTCATTTAAATTAGCCAGATTAGTATGTTATTCAAGTTCTTTCATGTGTTCCTATATTATTAACTATTGATGTTGCAATAAATCAATAATTGTTATTTGTACCATGATATAATAATTATAATTGAGATTATTTTTTTACTAAAACATGATATAATAATTGTAATTGAAAATTTTAAATTACGTTTTTCATTAAGAAATTTTTGTCCATATAGATTTTTTTTTTATCTTCAATACTCACTTGTACTTTTATCTTTAAATTGAGATAATAATAATATTATTAATAAATTGAATTTTTTGTATATCATGCATTAATATAAAGATAAATCATATTCAAATTGTTAGTAAATCGTTTTAGTTTTTTTTCTTTGTTTTGATTTTTGAAATTAATATTAAAATAATAAAACAATTATCATGTTACATTATTAATCATGTGCCTTTTGATTTTCCTTTATCAATTATAATATAATAACTTTCATTAAAATTACATTTTTTATTACTTAAATAAATTATAATTAAATTTTAGTATATTTACAACCTTTTACTTACCATTGAATTAATTAGTGGCAGATGCAGCGTACCCCGGTAGGAACCAACCCATTTGGCATACATTTCTTAAAACGGGAAATCTTTCCCTCTTTTTGTTTTGTTTTGTTTTTTTTTTTCACTTTCAAGTATTTAGTAATTACATTGAATTCTGATTAACTGAGAATCAAGTTGGATCAAATCTCATTAGGGAGAAGCTCTTTCAACGTTTATTTTTCTATTTACAATATTCGAATTCAAAATTTTATTTAAAGAAAATCAAATTCCTTTTACTCGAACCAATAAGTTATTGGTATCTTTTTATTATTTTTATTTTTTATTTTTGGTTGCCTACAGAGAAGAATCCGGCCTTGAAAAAAACTTGAAATGCAACTTCAACCGGCCTTGGTTTATCTCAAGCCACTTTTAACCAAAACAGAAGGCTTGATTTTGAACAGGTTTTATCTTTTGTATATGTCTGCCTCTTGCATACATTGAATAGCACAGGTTTATTTTATCCTTTTAAAAAAATCCCAATAATAGTCTCCATATATATTTTTTTTGAACAATATGTCAAGGAGCAGGTCCGAACTCGTCCAAGGAGGGAGGAGGGTGCATCACAATGTGATCGGAGGTCACTTGACCCGAAGAGTCAGGTGCAATAATCTCCATATTTGACTCATAATTATATGGGAGAATTGCATGATACAATAAATTGTATCATGTTTTCTTTTACTTTTAACAATAAATTATGATATAATAATTACAATTAAAATTATATTTTTTTATTAAAAAATAATATAATAATTATGATTAAAAATTTTAAATTATATTTTTCATTAAGAAAATTTTGTCCATAGAGACCTTTTATCTTCTAATTTGCTTATATTTTTATCTTTAAATTGAGTAAAAATAGTAACATTAAATAATAACAATAAAAATAAATTAAATCTTTTGCATATCACTTCACGCATTAATATAAAAATAAATTATATTCAAATTGTTAATAAATTGTTTTAGTTTTTTTTTTCTTTATCATTATTTTTAAAAGTAATATTGAAATAATAAAACAATTATCATTTATATGTTACATTATTAATTACATACTTTTGATCTTTTGTTATCAATTGTAATATAATAATTTTCATTAAAATTACATTTTTTATTACTTAAATAAATTATAATTAAATTTTAGTATCTTTGCAACCTTTTGCTTTCCATTGAATTAATTAGTGACAGATGCAGCGCACCACAGTAGGAACCGACAGGTCCAACACATCTAGTATACATTTCTTTTTTTTTTATGCAATCTAGTATACATTTCTTAAAACGAGAAATCTTCCCATTTATTTTTATTTTTTATTTTTTGGTTGCCTACAGAGAAGAATCTTGCCTTGAAAAAAAAACTTGAAATGCAACTTCAACCGGCGTCGGTTTATCTCAAACCACCATTTAACTAAAACAGAAACCCCAGGTCTCTCTTATTTACAGAGTAGAAAGATTAAGCAGGACCCCGCCCCGCCCCGCCCCGACCATGCCATTGCCGAAGCAAGTGCATGCTGCAATCTGTTCGAGTCCAACTAGGCCTACATTCACGCAATCTTCCTCTACCTCAGGTCAAATACAATGAAATTATACATTGAGATAGTCAAGACAAAAACTCCGAGTAAAGAAATTTCAAAAAGAAAAAAATCTCATCTTTGTTCATACTCCTTAGTCGTCGAAAGGGATAGAAAGTTAGAGACACCGTTAGGGGTAGTGAAAAAGCAAGAGAGAGAGCGCATTCGCTTGTCCCTTTCACTGAGGCAAGTTCCCATATCAATTCTACATAATTGTCATGGCAAATTTAAAAGACTTGGTCTCAATTACTTCAGCAAAGTCGAACAACATGGAGCTCCACAAATTGGCAGCAAACTTCTACATCTTGGTCAATATGTTACGTACAAAAATTTCTTGTGTTAGGTAGAAATTATTGTTTATGTATTATAAGATTTCTGCTATATAATGACAGAAGATGAACAAAGAAAATTAATTTTAACCTTATCAAAAGAAGGAACTCTGGGTACCTCTCCTTTTCCTCCAAGTCCTCTCTCCACCCTTTCTTGAATGGTCACATCTGTGATGCATTCAGGGCAAGCATCGAGAAATTCAGCCATAATATCCAATTTTCCTTGTTCAACTGCAAGATGAAGAGGTGTTAAACCACCACTCCCTTTGACACGAACCAGATCTTTGTCAACTTTCAAAAGCTCACTTGCTACCAGATTTTTGTCATTTTGGAGGGCAAGGTGCATCGGGCTAAACCCAGATGGGTTTAGTTTCCTTGCAAATGATGGCTTTAAGTTCATAATTTCCATAACAAAATCAATATGCCCTTCGGAGGCTGCTCTATGCAAGGGAGTGTCAACAAAAGGAAATTCATCAATGCTCTTCAAAACATATGGATTCTGTTGAATCAGTTCATACAAATCACTAACATTTCCTGCTTCAGAAACCTCTCTCATTCTCTCATCCATGGTGATTGGCAACTGGAAAGAAACAAATTAATTAAGGATTTTAGCAAAATGATAGAGTTAAATGACACGTAAGTGGGGTAGATAAGGGATGGCAAGAGCACATTAATTAGGTAAAAATTGAAGATTATAATAATTAAAAGAAAATTTTCAAAGTAGTATACTGTATATTTTTGTGAAGTATTATGTCACCGTAACTCACTGTAATTATTCTGACAGATCCAGAACTTAGTTGAGAATTAGGATGCCTTACCTTAGAAATCCTTCTGTTGTCAAACTTTGAGCACCACAATCTTACACAAACACAAGTGATAAAAAAATTAAAACAATAATTTAATGTAATTTAACTTATATATCTCATAAGAAATTTACATCCACTAAAAAGGAAAAAGAATCTAATATTAAGAAAAAAAGTACAATAATTCAAAAATTCTTTTATTCAAGAAACGCACAACACTCAAATTTCAATATATAAAAACTTTTAAATTTTCTTAATACTCCCTTTCCATCTTCATAAGAATTATCTCACACCCTCTCTTTCTTTTCTTTTTTTTTCACAAGAGCACTCGCTTGGCTCATCTTAATCTCTCTTGCTTGATTCTTCTGCCTTCTACCAAGCTCTATTTATAGAGCTCATCAACTCAATTAAGCAAATGAGAACAAGGCGTGCAAGACTCCTTTACGGTGGGGCCGTGTCTAACAATAGGCTAGAGGAATTCTTCTTGCAATCAAGCCTTTTGTCAGTGTGGTACTAAATGCCATTGACGGTGAAAAGAAAGCCCCCCATTTCAAAATTTTTACACCACCTTTCAATGGGGCTGGATCCATGTACACAACAACACCTTCTTCTTCTTAATTAGCTTGGTTAATGAGAGCTGAATCTAATTAAAACCTTCAAACTAAGTCGGAAAATTCCCAAGAAAAAATTTGTGTAGAGAGTGAATAAAATGCTTTTGCCAAAAACAAAGGAAATTAAATAACATGATGTAACGAATAGAGTTTGAATTAATATATGGACTACAAAAATTATATGATAATATTATAATTATAATGCTATATAAAAATAAAAATTTATAATTTAAACATAACATTAAACAAATAAATATATATAATATTATGAATAAATTTTTAAATAAAAAAATTAATTATATAATAATACATTATATTATAAACTTATAATATCATTTAATATTATAAATATAAGACCTTTGCAAATTACATATGGATTTGAAGGAAATGATTAAGTTAAATGACGCGTAGGTTTAGGGCATGTTTGGATTGCAGGTTGGCATTGGATGGTATTGATAACGCACTTAAAATTTCAAATAAGAAAAATTGCGTGTGAAAGTTAAGAAAAAAAAATGAAGTCACCACCTATCTCAATAATAGAAGAATAGACCACTAACGGTCTATGAGAGACTTGAGACTAAGGGTACGGTTAGAGATGGAGACATAAAAAAAATTGAGTGTGAAAATTAAGAAAAAAAAGAGTTGCCACTTACCTCCAATGGTAGAGTAGATCACCACTAGTCCACGAAAGATTTGAGATTCAAGGGTACGGTTAGACATGGAAAATAAGAAAAATTGAGTGTGAAAATTAAGAAAAGGAGAAGTCACCACCTACCTCAATAATACTGGAACAGGTCATATTGGTCTATGAGAAGGGTACCGTTACACATGAAGAAGGGCACGTGCACACTCCACTACCTCTATGAAATCACAGTTAACTACTTCTAACATTGGGATTAAATTCTTTATCAAAAAAATATTGGGATTAAATTGACAAACAAACAAATTATTTTATTGATTTATTATTATTATTTTTAAAAAAATTTTCCTTAGATTTTGTTTCTTTGAGCCAACCCCAACAAACAAGAAAAACACTAATGCAACATGAAATGCAATTAAAGGAATCAAATGTGTGACTAAGAACAAAGGACCTGACGACTTGTCATACTTTATTGAATAAAAGGAATTCACAACTACAAAACATGCATGAATATAGTGAAGGCTAATCAGAAAAGAAGATAACTCAGGACCAAAATGCAGCCATAAGAAAAAGATTTTCCTTTAGAAGGAATGACGGAACAATGCAAAGATGCAATGCACGAAATACCTGGTAAGAAGTTAAGAACACAGGCAAATAAACTTGACAAGAAAACATACAAAGGAAAATAATGGAAAATCCTCATAACAAATGCAAGACATTAAACCGGAAGATCTTTTAACATCCTTCAACAGACAAATACAGGAGCCTTCAATTAACATGAAGTGCAAGACATGTGGCCATGAGAAATCTAAAGGAGAAAAATGAATTCTCAAGGCAAAACAAAAGTGATGGTACAAATAATAATAATAAACAAAAACTTGAGTTAAATGGAAATCTACAGACCAAACACATGGTTATGACTTGCAACCACGTAGCGACATCTATAATGAATTTGAGCATAATTAACCAAAACGGGCTTCCCATGTTCACGAATTTAACTGGAGTGAATCAGATATAGCTCAATGAACCAAAGAAGTCAACAGGAACTCCATAACGGAATGAGTCTCTATGATTTAGGATGTTCATATTCTGAATCTCACCAGAGAAAGGAAAAGAAACTAATAAAGACATGAAATCTCTCGATCAAAGATTCAAGAACAAGTCAGGAGCGGCAAAGTCATCCTCGAGGCACCAAAAATCAGTTCAGAAAGCAAAGATAAATTAAGACTCATGTAAAGACAAAAATTAAAATCAACATAAGCTTAATAACATGCAAACCACAAGATACTTCAAGACAACCGAAAAGAATCAGACTGAAAGACAATTCCACCAAATAACCTATTTCATTAATGACATTAAAAAAGAGGAGAACAAAGCTGACAAAACATTACTAATCAAACCCATACCACTAATTTCTAGAACAAAACGCGCACGAAAATAATGTATTAATCTTGGGTTGGTCCCTTAAACTTGGTGAATTCAAGTATTCACAACATCAACACAAAATAATCACAGAGCAAAAGCTTGATAAATTTCTCATTTCAATTGTAAATAAATTACATGAAATTGAATGAGATGAGTATTGTACCTAAATTCCAGATCAAATTACAAGCAGTAGGGAACTCGAAATTCCTCCTGCCAGCAACCCAAGGCACTCGGATCTTCTTCTTGTCTCTCTTTTTTTTTTCTTTTCTCTGTCGGCTCCCTCATTTTACATCCGAAATAAATCCCCTATTCATAAAGGATGAACAAATTCCCCAGAAGCCCTAATCTTCTCTCAATCAGAGCCCTCCGATTTCGCCCTTTTTCTCCTACACGTTGATCACCAAATGCCAAACGACCTTCTTGCTTTTCCCGACCATTGGTGTAGCGCAGAGCTATGACCCAGCTGTTCTGAAAAGTTTTAAAGTCTGCATTTTGATATGCTTGATAGATGTGTATCTGAGAAAGACTTCATTAATTATTCACAAGAAACAGTGGGGTACAATATATACAGAATTACAAAAGTTAAATCTAATCTAATTAAGAAATAATATTTGTATAATATATTTACGATTATAATACTGATACAGAGAATCGCAAAATTATGGATTCGTGAATCTGGAACTTGGTGATTTTCTATCCTTTAATACATTTTACGAATTTCATCCTACATTTTATTTAATTCACTAGTTTATTCAAATCATTCATGAAAGTAATTGTCTGTAGATTTTTTTAGTTGTCATTAAATTTAGAATAAAATATTCTCATGACAAGTAGTGACTCATAAGTGATATCTATTAAAGACAAAAATTGCCTTTTAATAGAAATATTTTTTTCCCCAAAAATTAGTAAAAAAGTCTCTAAATTTTTAACATTCCTTTGCCCTGTCCTCCATTTTACTCCTTAGGTCATTTACCTTTTAATACTTAAAATTAGTCTAAAATATTTACCTTAGTAACTAATATCTATATTTTTTTAGATCAAATATTAAAACTTCACCTCTAACTTATAATTTTTTATTAAATCAAATTTATTTTTTTTTATTTTCTACACTAATTTTTTTTATATTTTTAAATTTACGAGTTGGAGAAATAAAGTATATCATGGTATAAATATCAAAACATCCAACTACAATCCCAAGATAAGTGAAATATAATATAAGTTTCACTTAAATCTTATTTATCATATGATTTGGATTAATTGTCTTAATATTTTTAATATTAATACATTTAATTTTCACTTTTCTATTAAGTTTGTTACATAATTTTTTAGATTTTTTTTATACTATTTCTTTTTCAAAAATGCAACTACATAATTATTCACTAATTATCAAAAAATTTTAAGTACAATATATATATTTCACATTAAGCATGACCAAATTTGATTTTAAACACAAGTTTATAACTTTACAACTATGTGATACTCATTCTAGTCCATTATAATTTTCCTAATCCATTAGCTTTATACAATTAACTTGATAATTTTACATAACAAATAAGTGAAAACTAAATTTTTGTTTTAATTTAAGTGAAAATATTTAAGGAATACTATATTTAAAAAGAAAAGAAACATTGTCAATTATTATTTATTTACTATATAAAATAATTAATAAATAATAATTAAATCACAATTTACACAAAAATCAAAATAACACATCTTTTTTTTTTTTTTTTTTGAACATAAGCAATTACGGCGAGAGGGAAGAAAAAGGAGTGGAGATTAAACTCCACACTCTAAGGTAAGATGTCTTTTAACAATATTTAAGTAGCCACTTGGCCACTTAGGCTTCTCAACTAAACTAAAACTTGGAAGGGATAATACCTTAGATTAGGGGCGGACCATAAATGGCTTGGGTTGGGCACAGGCCCTACCCAGCTGAAGTTCCACCATTGCATTTCAAGAGTTAATAGAAAGCTGAATGGCCAATTTGTTTATATTTTATTTTCTAGTAGTATCATCTTCGAGGTAACTTGTGACAAGTAGAATTAGCATACTTTGCAATATGAGAGTTTGGTCTCTTTTAATTTTCCACACTTTAAAAACTGAGGCTACGTAAATTTCTTTTCTTAGCTTGAGTTTAGAGAATAAACTCCTATGCTATATACTGTAGCTCAAAATTCAAACATTTCAAACCTCAATTTTATTGTGATTAATATACATTTTCAACTTCACTAGAGTATTCTTTATACAAGTTTTTTTTTTTTTAATATAATTTCTGTCACTTTAACCATATAAGATTTTACTCAATGCTTCACCATTTTTTAAAAAGACAAAAAACAAAATACGTTAATAATCAGAACACAATATGCCTTACCTAACAGTGGGATCCAGTTCCGCCCCTGCTTTGGACACAAGTATGATTTGGATGTCGACAACCGTAATTGGCCCCTCAATTTCAAATCTTGACTCCACCACTGACTGCTGTCCTCCTGCAGGTTTGCTTTCGGTTTGTTTCTTCTTTTATTGGCTGGATGTGAGAGAAAATTGTATGCACTAATTCAGAAGAATCCACTTGTTACAGACAAGCCATCATTGCTATAGGGAGAAAATAGACCTAGCTAGCAAGGAGATTGTCCAACTTGTGCATCTAAATAAGTCCCATCTAAAATCCCTGGTCCTGAATTTCTAGAGTAAAAAGATTAAGAGCATGTTTTGACTGGGTTTTTATGAGTTTTAGTTTATATTTTGATATTATTTATATTTTATAAATTTAAATTTTTTTAAAAATTTTATATTTTTAAATTTTTTTAAAAATTTTATATTTTTAAATTTTTTTAACTTGTCAAATAATAAAAGTTTAAAAATTTTAAATTTAAATTTTTCATAAACTTTTCATAAATTTTTTTTACTCATTTTTCACTTATTTTTTTATAATAATTTTTAAAATTTTCATACAATAAAAATTTAAATTTATCATTTATAACAATACTCAAAAAGTAAAAACTCTCACAAGTTAAATCAAATAAGACCTAAGCAGGACTCCGCCGCGAAAATGCCGTTGCCGAAGCAAGTGCATGCTGCAATCTGTTTGAGTCCAACTAACCCTACATTCACGCAATCTTCCTCTACCTCAGGTAAAATACAATGAATACATTGAGATAGTCAAGACAGAAACACTAAAGAAAGAAATTTTAGAAAAGAAAAAAATCTCATCATCTATATTAATGCATACCTGGTCGCTGTAGGGGATAGAAAGTTAGGGACACTATTAAGGGTAGTGAAAAAGTAAAAGAGAGAACACATTCGCTTGCCCCTTTCACCAAGGCAAGTTCCCATCAATTTTACTGCCTCGACCATACCTCATAACTACAGTTTGAAGTTTCAATGAAGCATATGACTAAAGGGGAATTATCTTTAGCGTGTAGTTTGGTGGTTGGTTAGATCAGTGTCATTTTACAAGTGATCTTGAATAATTTCAAATAATAATATATATACTTATTAATTAATTTTTTCTGTATGGATTGTGCTTGTTATTCTATCTGGACAACAGTGACATGATTGGGTTTCGGTCTCCAAATTCTCATATGGTTTAGGGGTGGATCTGTGATTGTGAGCTTGTTTGGATTGGATTTGAATCATTTGATGAAAACATTGAACGTCTAAATGGAGGAGGTTGTGACACTTCAATCCCAAATTTTAAAAAATTGATTATGATTATGAATAATATAATATAAATGTGATATGTAACTACTACTAACAATTTAAATTTAAAATTAAATTTTTAAAAATATATAAATTTTATTTTGAAAAGTTATCAACTTAATAACGGGTTTTGGCGTAAGTTCTTTCATGATCATACCCCTATATTCAACGATGGAGGAGGGCAATGCCCTCCTAAGATATTTATCTAACTTTGAAATTAAGAGAATAATTAATTTGAAACAACTTTTTAATAAAAAAATAAATAATGTAGTTACTAAATTTATTTGTATGTTATTTTTATTTTATCTCTTAAAATATTGATCAAACTCTGTTCTTGCCCTTACTCATCCTACCTCATGGATGAGGTTTGAAGGCTTGATGAAGAAAGCGCATAGATGAACGGGGAAGTCATTAGCGTGTAGTTTGGTGGCTAATTAATATCACTGTCATTTTTGGTTGATAAAAGAAAATATCAATGTCAATTTCTTTTGTTCTGCCTAACGGCAACGTTCAAAGTCCACGTGAAAACTATGTATGAACAGAGTTTCAACCCAGGCTTTGGGTAAAATTTCATCAAGTTGTTGATATCTTCACCTAATTATTCAATCAACATCATGTCCTACTAAGTGAGAAAACATTTTCTTTATATATATATATATGAAGTGAGAAAACATATTAGGTTTTCTAAGATTCAAACTAAAATCACTTTTCGTTGCTATAATTAGCCAAATATGGAAGAACCATTTTACGCCCATTTTGGCTCGGCTGTCTTAAAAGAAAAAACAAATCGTAAACAAGTAGGTGAAAAAAGGCAGCAGAAGAAAGGTTGGGCAGATTTTTAACAAAAGCTTGTGAAGAATTGTTAAACAAGTTGGGGTCTCTCCAGTTTCAAAAGGTGGGTATCGATTTGTCTCGATGTTTGGAGAATGAATACCGATTAGTACTCTTTCTATAACACATTGCATAATATATTTATTATAAAATTATTATTTTTTAATTTAAAATTAAAAATAAATAAATTTAAAAATATAAAACATATATACAATATATAAGAACAAACTAAATCAATTATATTTATATTCTAATTTAATAACTAAATTAAACAAGTGTTGAAAAACATGTTAAATAAAAAAATGTACCAATCAATTCCTCATAAAGAATGAAGATGGTAAAGTAAATGGGTGTGTGAAGATGAGATTATCTAATTTAGTAGTAGCCTTTTTCAATTAAAATCTCATTGGGTTCAAGAACTAAAATTTGTCAAAGATTCCAATGGTAGAAATCATTCCTCAACCATCCCTCTTTTTTTTTTTCTTTTTACCTGTTGCACCACAATTGCAAACGAAAATAATTGGTATGTTTTCGGTTTAACACACTTACTAATACTTATTGATTCAGTCATTAAAATCTGCAATTTTAAGTTTTTTTTATTTTTAATTTAAATTTAAAAAAAAAATAATTTTTTAATAAATGTATTATAATATGTTTTAAATTAAATAATATACCTATCATTGTTCAATTTCAAAACAATTATGGGGTTGTCTAACCTATGCCCTAAGGGAAGAGAATAAGACTCATTAATTAGAATATTTTTAATTAATTTTACAAAAATATTTATATCAAATTCATAACTTTATACAAATTTTGATGTAAAATATTATATTTTTATATATTATATTTTATTTTATTTGAATTTTGTATAAAATTTTATGTAAAATTAATTACAAAAACTACGATAAATGAGACTTAACATGTGCTCTAAAGGCACAGCCTAAAAAACTCGAACAATTGTATACCAATTAGAAGCTTTTGGTACTGCAAAAACTTTGCCAAATTTAACCATAAGTGTCAATTCCCTTGCCAATAGGCAATAGAAATCTGAATTCAACTGCTCCAACCTTGGTTTTGAAGGCAAATATCAAATGAAACTTTCTCCATGCATCAAAACAAGTTTGAAATGCTTGAAAACTAGGTGCTTTCATTTATTCATACGACAACTTAATAGAAATGAAAGTGGACTAAAGTCCCCCACGTCTCCTCAAATTAACACTGGCTATAGTGTATACCAAAGAGGGAATATGATTGTATAGCTAAAAACGTTACAGTATGTGGACCAACTAAGAGAGCGTAAACCATTAATTAGCTACCCTATAAACTGTTACAAATAACCTTATAAGAAACAAGGACACAGGTTAATTAATCATCATCCTAAATTCCTAATAAATAGACCTTTATAAATTGAATGTGAAGAGGGACTGGACCACCGTAAAACACTACGAGGTAAAAAAGATTGGAAAAAATTAGACAAAATATATTAGAATTCGCTTCTTACAGCAGCTTGGACCAGCAAGATTAATTACACCAAAAACGAGAATGTAGGACATTAATCCAAATATTCAGAACCTGCATAATATTTTCACTAGGGATCTTAATAAAATTAACCAAAAAATTTATTTGGTCTAATCTTCTTAAACATAACCTAAAGCAAAATTACATGAAATTATAATGCTTCGATCACCGTTGTTTGCGGTTTGCACATCATTTTAGACCCCGGCCGCCTCTCCCTAGGAAGACATCAGTAAGAACATTTTTAGACTGCAATGAAGCCTTGAGCAGTTTAACCCCCTGAAACAAGAATGAATATTAGTTGTCAGCAGTACTAATCATTAATTTGAAGGCAATGAAAAACTAAATATGGCAGAAAGCACATAAAAGTACATCTGACCTGATCCATTCCCAGATCAACCACCCTGTCTTCAAGAGACCCAATTTCCTTGACATTGAACCTGTTCAGCATGGATATTCCAGTAATGGTTGACATAGGCTTGACCTCAAGGTTATCCATAACCATGTATGTCACCACCCCTTTCACAAAACCTCCCTGATTTACAGGGGAAAATGGGTTCTTTGGTGACTCAACAAAGGTCATCAGTGAATTGATTAAGCGTCCACATCGGGGACAGGTAGCAGTTGGGTCATATGCCGCATGCACGCCACAGCTTGGACACTTATAGAATTTTGTAGAAGTTGCTGTCTGAATGTTTGGCAACAAGAGAGGAACAGCTTCTCCGGATGCAAAAAACTCGGGCTTCAACAGGGAATCCTTCGCCTGTGATGCCTGCATGTAAGTGTCATTCAAAGTCTCGACGCTCTCATATAGGTTGCCAAGGCAACCCACCATTCCGTGTTTGGACAGAAGCCTGATCACCGTTCCGATAGGCAGAGACAGTAAATTGAACAGAAAATCAACGAAGTCTTTGTTGGCTTCAGCGAAGAGGACTTTCTCGGCCTTTTTGTCTACCAGAAGTCTCAGGCTCACTTTGGCTGTGGTGTCTGCCATTGAATCAAACACTAATTTTCTGAATAAAATATACCAGAGATGGTGATAGTAAGAAAGTTCAGGATGGTTTATATAGAGATAAGGCAGTATATACTACATAGAGAAGCGGAATAGGCAAAAAAAACATTCATCGCAAAAAGAGACTTCTGAAATCCCAATCAGCAGAACTGCCTCTTCATGTGCCGCAACAGCATTAGGAGTCCCTTGCAAATATGCAGTCAATCCTCGAAATCTTTTGAATTATTTTCCCCATGTAAGCAATAAAAACTTGTTTTGTACTCCTATTGGTGCATGTTGAGGTTTGAGAATAAAGAGAACAAAGATTGAGAAGTGAAGAAAATTTCCTATTGGTACTACAAGTTTAGGTTTGAGTTACCAAATAAGTACTGTAGGTCATTAATTGTTGCAATAGAATCACAAACGGGTTTTCCATGGTGCTTGGCGGAAAGAATTTTTGTCAAGAAGACAAGAACAAATATGGTTTTTTTTTTTTTTTTTGTTCAATTGAACAAATGTGTTTCATTAAATGCCTTTTTGAAATATACCAAAGTGTTAAATAGAAAACAACTTTGAATATAGTAATAAATGAAAAAGATGAATGATGGAATATATTTGGTTATGACTCTTTTTTTATATAAATATATCTTAAAATAATAGATTATACATAAACATTTTTTTTTCCTAAATTCCTTTTCATCTGATTTAAATTCGAATTTGAGATTTCCAACTTAAAATTTTAAACTCTTAACTATTGAGTTAATCCAAATTATAACCCTTATAAAATCTTTTACTTCTTCCATTCTAGTATTGGTATACTAATTGAGAATAAACATCTTCTCTAGGCTCTACACTCTTCCTCCGTCCTAATTCAAAGCTTAAGGCCTTCCATTTCGAAACCCTGCAAAAATCATATGAAAGTAAATGTGCAAATCATTTAAGTAAACCAAGATTCAGAATCTATCTCCAAAAAAGGAGGAAAAAAAGTAGAGAACCCCTGTATATACTCAATTTTGTTTGATAATCTACTAGTTACGTTGGATTAAGAACTTTAACCGTAAAGGAGTGTTTGTATATCATGTTAGTACGTTTGATATTCTTACTACTAAACATTAGTAAGCTTGAGACTAGATAAAATTCAGTTGAAAAATAAATACAATAAACAAATCAATAAATGTAACATATCAGTCTCATTTTAGAGGTATCTCCCCATCGTAACCATAAGAATTCCCCTTCGTCAAATTGCCACGATATTGGTGCCATCAAGATTTATAGCATCGCTTACAATATTCTCCTTCGCATGCCATGTCCACACCCCATAAAATGTATATTTTCCATCACTTCATTGAAACTAATTTCTTCTCCAACTCCTTTGAAGGCAAACTTTAATTTCAAGCTTCCCCAATAACAGTTGTAAATAGAGAGGCATTTGGTATCATCGTAAAAAGTTTCAAAAAGATGATGACTTGGAAATGAAAATAAGAAAAAAATGAAAACTTAAAGCTGACATTGTTTCGTTATGTTACTGATTCTTTACATTTTATTTTTGTATTTAAGTTCTGAAGAGAAAAATATAAAATAAATGTTATAAAAATCAGATTGAATTAGATTTCAAAAAGAGACAAAAAGAAGATAGAAAGGATGTCCTGCCTTACATCTGTTATAAAGGGGTTATAAGACAATTTTTTCAAAAAATATGTCTGAACTATAAGCAACTTTTTGAAAAGTTACTAAGATTTTCATAAAAAACAGTGCCTATGACTATAAGTGTGTATAGATGTAATAAAACTATTGTTTAATCTACATTTTACTATTATAGATTTAAGAAATCATTTTAAAATAATTACTATTCATAATTAACAGAAAATATAATTATATCCTGTAGTATTCATTATCATTTTAACAGGTAAAAAAAAAATTCATCACTAAAATGTTTTGAGATCCATAAAAATAGAAAATAATGTTCTATTCAACATCAAGGCCCTTGGAGAACCACTCATCCCTACCCAATTGACGTGGGCATAAATCCAGTAGGACACCCAAGAAAGAAGTTTGAGACTTGGATGGGATCGGACCATGGGAAAAGGGTTGCTTTCATCGTCAGAGGTTGGAGAGAAGCGAGGATTTTTATGTTTGGCGTCTGAGGACCAAATTTTGACCGTTAGTGTCAATTTTTCATCCTGACCCAATTGACTTGGGCATAAATCCAGTCCGTTACATTTGGATTGAAGTAATTGATTATTGGATTGGGCCCTAGCAGACACATATTTTACAATAGTAAATACGCAGTATTTTTCTGAATCAACAACAGTATCAAGCGTGGAGATGGGAGACTTGACTTCAAGAAAGTCCAGGATGGTTTATATATAGGTTAAGGTCCACAGATGATTGGAAAACGCAAAAGAAACATAAATTGGAAGCAAGGCAAAATTTATGAGAAATGGAGAATCCAACCTGTTAAAGGGGTCTCGTGATCATTGATTAATTTTTGCTAAAATGACAGTTATTTAAAGGAAATTTGAGCATGTATCATCGTTTTCCCATTTACAGGCACTTAAGCTAAGCAAAATACTCAAAATTAATTAGGGTTCCACCAGCAACATCAATTTCAAACCTTCTTCCCAAGGAAAACATCAGTAAGCACAGTTTTAGACTGCAGGGATGCCTGCAGCAGTTTCACACCCTAAAACAAGAACGGACAATGTTAAAGGCAGAACATGGTATAAATAATGAATACAAGAAGAAGTTTACAATGGTATACCAGATCCATTCCCACGTCCACTACCTTTTCTTTAAGGGAGCCAACTTCCTTAACATTGAACTTGTTCAGCGTAGAAATACTGGAAATCATTGACATAGGCCTCACTTCGAGATTGTCCGTCACCATATACGTTCCCACCCCCTTCACAAAACCACCCTGCTCCTCAGAGGAGGATGACTGCCTTTTTTGTGGCTCAACAAACACCTGCATTTGTTAATTTCATTGAGGAATTGCACTGACGAAAAGTTGCGCTCGGGTCACTTGCCACGCATGACTTACAGTTATAGACTTATAGGTTGAACACCCATGCATAAAAGGTAGTAGAAGTTGATGACTCAGTATTTGGCAAAAGAAGAGACGCATTTGCACCTGGAGTACAAACCTTGGCTTCAACAAGTCATCTTTTTTTATTGATGGCAGCATGTAGGGATCACTTAAGTTTTCGACACCGTCATAGAGGCATGCAAGGCTGCCTATCATGCCCTGTTTTGATAGAAGCCTTATTACCATTCCAACAGGCAAAGAAAGCAAGTTAAACAGAAAATCAACAAAATCTTTTCCTGTCTCAGCAAACAGAACTCTGTGGCCTTTGGAGTCCACCAAGAGTTTCAAGCTCACAGTTTTCTGGGTCGTTACCATGGATGATTATTCAGTTGCTAACTTGTTTCTTCCAAGAGGACTTATATAGAGAAAATGTTGCGATTAGAAGTGGAATGGCAATCGAAACGTTCATTGCAACAGACCATGGAGACGCCGATTAAATGCCAGGCATACCCATTAAATTAGTAAGGGAAGGGAATAAAATATGAAAAAGATGGAAATTCTCGGTACTTAAATGTTTGCAGCAAGAGCAAGTAGCTACTTTTAAGACTTATGTTATTTCGAGCCCGTTTGGTGTGACTTCTGAGAATTTTTACTTTTTAAGTACTATTATAAGTGATAAATTTAAATTTTTATTATTATGAGTGATAAGTTTAAATTTTTATTGAAAAAAAAAATAAAGTTTTAACTTTTAGAAAGGTAAAAAAATGAATGAAAAGTAAATAAAAATAGAATTTATGAAAAGTTTGAATTTGAAACTTTTAAACTTTCACTGTTTAAAAGCTTTTTGAGATTAAAAAAATATTTAAAAGTACAAATTTTTAAGAAAGAAATTTAAATTTATGAAACATGAATAGTATCCAAAAGCTGGAACTCATAGGAGCTGATCCAAACAGGGCCTTCATCTGGTTGCTTCAATTAACAGGATATTGCCACCAGTTAAAAAGTAATTTATACGAGGAACAAAGCTACCAACAAAGGGGAAAAAAAAAACAGAGAAAGTAGATTGTAGAATGGAAATTTCAATTATCTATTTCTCCTGGAAAGTGCCTTCACAACGTTTTCTAGTAACATTGAGTATACAATAACATTCAGTCTATGAGGCAAATGATTTTTGGTCAATGAGGTGTTCGATACTGTACAGCCAGACGGACCAACATTAGGATAACTAAATGCAGCTACCTGCAAAAAATAGATTCAAAGAAAAAAAGTGAAATGGGATGGAAAAAGCATTCAAAAGAAACCAATAACATGGTTACATGGCATATCAAAGTCCTTTCTTCAATCAACGACAGTTGCACTGGACACATTTAAGGCCATTACAACAGTGAAATGTCAAAAGAGTTTCATAAGAAATAGTTTTATGCATTTTGATCCACTGTTCTTTAAGCATGAGCAATGAAACGACTTCTTATTTTTCAACTGCTTGATTTCAACAACAATTTTGGTTTCATTGCGTTTTGCAACTGTCCTACTTCAAATACTTAACCATAGTCGAGTTTACCAACTAAATCTCATCGAGAGAATGCATTCTAACTAAAAAGACATTTATGAGAAGTAGGAGGTGGAAAAGAATCATATAACTTAGGATATAACACAATAAGACATTCCAAGTCAAACTAGCATTGCTAAAGCCTGAATGAAACTAGTCATGCCAAAAAACCTAAAAAAAGAAGAAGAGGAAAGAAAGAAGGATGGCAAACAACTCAAATAAAATCTTGGTAAGATAATACAGTATTGGAGGGTCTATTTTCCTCTTATGAAGCAGGTTATTAGATACTGGCTACTACTGGAGAATCTACAGTCATTAAAAAAAGCTCATTACCTCACTGGTTTTGCCAGGGGAGATCAACTTGATGCTCCAAAGTTCTAGAGCAAAATAATCCAGCTGAAGAAATTGAAAATGATTTAAGCTATCAGGTTGAAGGCCTCTCCTTAGATTGTAGTAGTGCTACACTGTACTAAGTGATGCAAGAAACCCCACCGGTCTTCATCTTCTTTAACAATCTGTTTATAATCAGCATTCTGATACATATTAGGACTATATAAGACAATAAGTATGTGTTCTGCAGCATGGTACAAGAATATAATATATAAATAGGATATTTAAGTTGTGGCGTGGAAAAACATTTCTAAAAGTTTGTAAGAAAGAATAGTTAGACCCAACATGCACCTTAACTCAGTATGTGGAAAACTGGGAGAACCAAGAATGAAACTGAAGAACCAAATGAAATCACTAAGACAAAGAAATGATGTCCCCAAAGGAACGTCCTAGTGGTTAAGTGCTTGAGCCTCCATGTTAGAAATCTCAGGTTCAGGTCGTGAGATGGGTGGCGAAGACTTTGGAAAGGGAAAGGCTATCTCTTGTTCTATAGCCCATTACCTAATGTACCAACAAGAAAAGAACTAAGACAAAGAAATACAGGAGAAGCTGAAAAAGAAGTAAAGAACCTATAAAGGAAATACTTAAATGTAAATATTTTTTTTAGTTCAATCAAATCTGTCTTAACAAATAAAGCATTTTTTAGCGATCATAAAAACAATGTGAACATCAAACATTAATTCCATACCTTAATTGGGGTATCCTTTGGCAGACCCAAATGGGCTAGAACATTAGAACCAACTTGATTCCACTCAATCTCTTTTTTATCTCCCAATTCTCCGCTGTTATTTAATTGAATCCAGCTTTTATCGCAAGAAAAAGACCTTCCTACCCAAAAATAGAGATTCCTAACTTCACTTTTGCCCAAACCTGTACTTGGGATGAAAATTGCAAATGCAGATTTAGAATCTAGATCAGACATACTAAGTCTTGAAATCCTTTCTAAATGGGGCAATCGATATACTAAAGGTTGCATTACATTTGGATGCGAAGAACCACTTTCCTCCAACCCTTTCAGGGCAGTGGATCCAAACCCATCTCCTAAAGCGTAATTTCTACAAGGAGGGCCTGAACTATCAGCAAAAACAGCTTCCTTATCACACAGATCAATATTAGCTACTCCACCAGGAGATATCTTCAACTTGGGAGCTAAATCTCCCTCCCCTTGTCTCACACCACACTTGGAATCAAATACAATTTCTATATCTGACCCATATGAAGAGTAAGAGATGCCATTGATCCCGATCCCATCTTCCTGACTGACATGAAAAGACGGTGGATTTACTCTTATATTATCAGTCATCGCCGGCAGCTTCAGAGACTTTGACAAGCTCCCACGACGCTCTGCTAGGGAAACTGAAGCTTTTTTAAAAGCTGAAGCTGCAGACCTAGGGCTTGGCTGCAAATTGCAAGTCTTGCCCACAATTTCTGGGCCATTAGTTTGGGGTTCAGTCATTTTGGATGAGCAGAGTGTCAAGTTAGAAATGTTAGACAAAGCTGAAGACACTGGAAGAGGACACGAAGCAGCTGAAGGAGAATCCACAGATGATTCTGAATACCTCGAACCAGTACTTGAATCAGAAGATATGGAATCAGGAGAAAGATAAGGTGAAGATGAGGATGACAATGAGGATGAAGGGGATGATGAGTGTACTACCATCATAGATTCTGAGTAGACCCTAGGGAGGGATAACTTAGGTAATATGACAAATTCCTTCATTACACCAGAAGCAAACTTGCGTCTAAGAGCACTCCAACTGCTTTCTCTAGCAGGAAGGTGAGTTTCATATTCATTCTCAGATGAAGCAAGTGAAGGAACAAAACCCCCCTTGATAGCTTTCTGGAAAATCTCAAAATCAACATTATATGCATCCACTTTCCTCTGACCAGGGGAAATCTTTATTGTTGATTCCCCAAACTCCACTCTTCCAGATTTATCCATCAAAGGTAAAAAGTTTGAAAAGGCATCCCAAAAGTGTGATGGTTCTTCTCCCTCCTTGATCATTACTATTGGCCCTCGCACTTTCTCATACCGAAAAATCTGACAGACAGACCCTCTTGCATCCCTTTCCATGATGGCATCACAGTTTTTACCAATCCAAATATACATTGCAGAAGGTATTTGAATGATAAAGGCACCTCTAGAATCCAGAGCAAAAGGAGAAGGATCATTCAACATTTTTGGGACAAGGTGCAAAGGATCATATGGTGAGTGAGGGGCAAGTTTATACATTCTCAATAAGGAACTAGGGCTCAAAGGAACTGCATGGACCCTCTTTTGGCACTGCAGCAACTGGCAAGCAAAACCCATGTTTGGATCTGCAATCCCTCTAGCTGCCTTCACATACTGAAAGGCATCATCAAAACTCTGACCTTCTCTCCACATAAGATATGCTATCACCAACGATGTGGACCTCGATACCCCCTGGCAGCAATGAACAAAGACCCTTCCATGCTGTTCCCTAACATCTTCAAAGTAATCAAAAACGTCATAGAGTATACTTGTAATATCCTCAGATGGATTGTCTTGCAACCACAGAGTTCTGTACACAAAATCATCCTTGAAATACTCAGAACAAAGAAAACCCACACAATTCAAGACATGGGTGATTCCATTCTTCTTTAGTATATCCCTGTCTCTCGCGACTGCATCTCCACCAAGATAAATATGTTCTGCCACTTTTGAACATTCTTTGTCAAAGAAAGCAATTTTATCCCTCTTCACAAGACCACCATTCTTGTCTGGATTCCTCTGAATTGATGACAAATCAAGCTTTAACCTCTCGCCACTCTTGTTCCCACTTGGGGTTGGTGGTTGTGGCCACTCCCCAAGATCATCAGAACTGGCCTTTGGCCACTCATCTAAACTCCTGCGTGCAATCGATAATGGCTGTAGAGGTGGCAAACAAGAGCGGGCCTTACAATTCTGTTGAGACCTCGGGGTTAAAGGAGGAGGAGGAGGACAACGGCGACTTTGCCCATCATTATTACCATTACTACCATGCGGATCTGCTAAATCTCCCTCTTCACTTTCAGAAGCTTGAGAGGCAGTTCGGCGAGAGGACCACGAGGCTGAGCGCAAAAACATTTTTCGGGAGCCAGAAATCTGGCCTCCAGCCCACGGATTACTGGAAGCATCTTCCTTTCCCACCATACCCACCTACTTCAAAAAATCAACTTTCTAATTTGAAAACCTAGAGAACCAGATGAACCCTAATTTTCCACCATACCATTCAAGAACATGAAATAATTTGAGCCCCACTTCTTCAATAACCTATTGGGTATCGATTAAAATCAAATTCCCAGTAAAACCCTAAATTTGCATTATGCCCAGTATTAAACTCGATATTAAACTCGAGGTAAACCCAGAACCTGAAAGATGCGACGATTCCTTAATTGGTTGGAAGAAAGAAGCCGACCCAGAATGTAGAGAAATCAAAACCAATAACAAATCAGCGATCGCTGCACAGAGAGAGAGAGAGAGAGAGAGAGAGAAAAGCAGCAAATCAAATTTCTATGATTCAGAAGCAAAATATAGAAAATTACGTACATATAAAATCTTCCATTAAGTTTCCTTCTATGGGATGGCGCAAGAGACAGAGATTTGAGACTTACAGAATGGAAGAGCACAAGGCAGCCATGAAAACCGAAGAATCAGAGAGGGCCAGAGCGAGGGGGAAAGAAAAGGGAAAGGAGCAGGGACGAAGAGGGGTAAGAAGCAGTCTTTTTCAATAATTTGTCTGTTTGACTGAAGGAGTGAGAATGAAAGCCTTCTCCTTTTGAAGGCTTGTGTATTTGTTGGACTGTAGACTCCACACTTGGACCATGTGAAACTCCTAATGTTTCTCTTTCACCCACTCTTCCTCTTACATTTTAGATTTGATGACTGCCTAGAACAAAATTTTTTATATTTTATTTGCAATAATATACAATTTTATGGTTTTTTTATTTTTTGAGCATTGCGGAATTTAAGCGATGGGGAACATTTTTTTTGAAGATGTTAATGAAAGTAAGATGAACCACTCAGCCCAAAGGTTCAGTTTATGATTTTTTTATTTAAAGTAAACCTATATACAAAGTTTTATATTTTTAGAATAAATATAGTAATGAATAATCAATTCTACCGATGCAACACATCTTATAATGTATTTTATATATTTGATAATAATAAATTATATGTTAAAAATGACTCTTATTTTTTTTAAAGTTTTTTTAAAGTTTTTTTTATTTGATTTAAAATTTAAATTTAAAATTTTTAATTTAAAATTTAAAATTCTTAATTATTAACTCACTTAAAAATTTTAAATTTTCAACTGTTAAGTTCTCAACTGTTAAGTCACTTAAAGAGTACAAATCTTATATTTATTGATGAGAGACATTTTCTGAATTTTTGATATTAAAGTAATCTCCTCCTTCAATTATTATAAGACACATACACCCTGCAGATTACATCAAATTCCATAGTGTATAAAGCGACACTCAAACCCACAAGTTACAATATAGACGATGAAAGGTAGCAGAATGACAAAATTAGTTGGCAAATGATTGTGATTTGTTTCTATATATAGGAGAAACCACAAGTAGAACGACATTGAAGAACCGAGCAAGCAGACTCTGGGATTCATTTCAACTTTCAGGTCTCAAGATTGTGAAATAGTAAAATATGACATGATGAATTGAAGAAGTTTCGAGACATGATGAAGTTTCTTGGCATGATCATACATTTATTTACATGTGGACATATATGGTATATGCAGCATTGGACGCATGGGATGACAGAAGAATTATTGCTCGTAGCATGACCCAGGACCCGTTGGGGGTGTTCTGGCATACTTATTTGTGACTGGAGCAGCCTGAACCCCACGCCTATTCAGAAGGCATCGGAAATAATGTAGCCTTGGTAATGCAGTTAAGGTAGCGTTTCCTGTAGAGATAGCCTCCCTTCTGCTCCACAAGCGCTCTATAGGTAGAAAAAAAACAGAAGGAATGACATGCTTAAACAAGAACAAGACAAGGAGAATGCAACTCCTAACTCCGCAATTAAAATTTCTAAATCAGGAAAAAAAATAACTTTGATGCCTCCCTGATTATTTACTTTCACCAGGGCATAGGGGGCACATACCTGCTGCCGCAGCAGCTCGAGGCCATATTGTTTGCTGGACATCTGAGGTATCAGCTGTCTCACCCCACATGCAAACTTCTCCTCCGAGAACAAGCTTCTGCTTGGAAGCATCATTTATTCCCTCTAGTGGCTCCGCAGTATAGACTTTTTCCCAAGGGACATCGAGATGATCAAGATACCAAACACCTTGATTGCTGAAAATGCATCTGAATCCTTTGGCCACAGCCTTTGGACATACCCCAGGGCCCAACCTACAGTAACAGACAAAGTCATCATGATTTCAGAACAGAGTAACACCTCTGGCATGTGAAATTTGAATCAAAACTTACCAATTATGCACTACAGTACGAGGATTAAGGTTTGCAGCAAAAGTATTGAAAGTTTCTTCCCTGTTATAAGAATACTCAGATTCATCAGATTTTTCAGGACGTTCAAAAGTTGAGAAACAGTAAACAGAGATACACCTTTTTATAGCTGAAATTTCATGTTCATGCAAACTTATGCATACTGGTAAGCATAGTTTCTTATTTTTCAACTATTTGCATATTTTTAATATATTCATCCATTAACTTTAAAGTTTTTGCTGACATCAAATTGGTAGTCCTTATGACCTTAGCTGGAATGGCTACATATTATAACTGCTCATGCGGAAAAATCAGAGAGCAGTCAACTTCAGAATGGTAGAAGGGAAGTTTGCTGAAATACCAGTTAACAGGTGTCCAGTTTTGTGAAATTGCTATTTCTTGTGCTCTGAGTACGAAATATTGGTATGCATCCTTCGTAGACATGTTGTGATCACCCAGCCTGCAAGTAGATTGATTGATGAGTTAATGGTTGACCAAATGGTAGAAGCTTGTATAGAAGCATTATTAGCCAGTGGTGGATTAAAATGATAAACAAAATTTGATCCGTGGAAGGATTTGAGGATCGTACCATTTTTTCACATGAGGAGTATAGCTCCAGCAATCTGTAAGAATAGAGTCCTAGTATTAATAAATTCCAGAAGGTATGAGAGCAAAAAATCAACAGTACTAGAGGGGGTTTCATCTCATCTTAACACTTCAGAGCATGCTTTTACTTACACTGATTTGTAGACAAGCTAAAAAAGGTCTCTGATAAAATTTTCTTTTCTCCATCCCAGATTTTCAAGAGCAAATAATTATATATTTCTGTCTTAAAAGAAGCGACAATGTCTGGAAACAACAAGAAAGCCAGTCATAATAACCTGTATTAACCTCATCACCACCCAAGTGGAAGAGCTCGAATGGGAAAATTTTTCTGATATCTGTAAAAGAAAAGGTTTCCTTCAAAATTATATAAAAATGAGAAAAAGAATATATGGAAAATTCTTATAAATAAATTACTATATCGATGAAAAAAAGGCCTAAATCAACAAATAGTATGACATGCATTGCAATTTGCATGGGAAGATAATTGGGAGAAAAGAAGGGAGAGAACAAACAAGTCTGACACTACCTGCAAATCTCATTCTAGATGTAGGTAAGGAATCAATACCATAAACATGGCAGAAAGCAATAATTCTATACAAGAAAATAAGTTTACCCTGAAAAAACCTTAGGTCTAAAAGTGGGTCTCTTCCAGAAAGTGACTAATACTACCATGGGAAGGTTTTCATGAAGCCTAACCTGCCAGAATGCCAGAAATGACATCAAAAGTAAACTTTTTTGAAACATCAAGTGGCTCTCTGCAGGAAGAAGATGGCCAAAGATCAGGATATCCAGCTCCCCTACAACAAAATGCAGATCACAACTTGGAAGATTATGTCATAGTGATACATATCAACGGTAATGCCAAGAAAAAAAATTTAAATAAACAACATAAGAACAAGAAAATTGGCATTTCCTCTTTTGCAAGGACAAATTGCAAAATGAGAGGTAATATGTATCCACCAAAGTTTATATACAGTGACAATTGTTTTAGTATACTAATAAGGGGAAAGAGAAGTAAATCTGAAGAATCATTTTAATTCTCATTTATTTTATATTCCTTGTAAGAAAGTGCAGGATACACATTTACACAAACACAAATATTCTATTTTTTCCATTTTACTACAAGTATAATCTTATCCAGTATTCAAATAGTTCAACTTCCACAATAGATGTATGAAAATAGCTTAAGTTCTTCTCATTATTCAAGCTCTTCAGCTGTAATTATAAAAGAAAATAAAATAAAAACCTTTGATATCAAAGAAAGAAGTTAAACTTATATCAGCCTTACCATGATTCTGCATGACCAGGGACATCGACTTCAGCCATAACGTTGATGCCTGCCATAAACCACCCAAAATAACTATAAAAAGAACATAAATTGTTGAAACTAAAGAAAAAGTACAAAGACAAAGCACACCTCTCATTTTGGCAAAGCTACAAATTGATGTGCCCACACATAAGATAGAAGACAAGCAATTAGCAATGGTAGGCAAGAAGCAAGTACATAACAAGTTTAAGAAGATATAAGAGATGTGATTTTTCTTACTATAGAGAAATGAAGGAGAATAGATAACTACCCAAAGAAATGTCTTTAGAAGCTTTAAATCGCAGAAGTTACCTAGGGATCAAATAAGCTGTTTATAATTTACCTAACAATCTCTTGAGCATCCTCAACCGTATAGCGCTCCCACTTTGAATATGCACCTTTCCACAAATTTGGATATGTTGGTACTTCTAGAGGAAATGACTGCTCATCTATGATGTGCCAATGAAGAACATTCTACTGAATGCAATTCTTAATATCAGAGAACACAAAGCAATGCAATAATTATGTGATGGATAGATTGAATTTGATTCTGTAATTCAACAATGGTACAGAAAGATTTAAAGCAAAAGGAAAGAAAATTAAGTCCAATAGCATATCTTACAAGTTTAGCATAAGACATAGATTCAACTATCTGCTTAATGACATTAACTGGTAAATAGTGTCTTGATGTATCTGCAAATATTGCAAGCAACACGGTCATCAAGTGATATTCAAGGAAAAGTTCATTTTAGAAAAGAAAATTCACTGAAACATGTTCATTGTAATAAGAAACAAAATTGATGCTTACCAAGTAAAAGTCCCCGATATCCAAATCTTGGCTTATCTTGGATGTACCATGGCACTTTGTATATTTGCACTGATTTAGTTCCATAATCAAACACACACAACTGGCTGAATGTCTACAGCATAAGAAAGGAGAATACTAAATAAAGGGCACAGAGACTTTTAAGTCCTAACGAGTAACAACCACAAGAAAATGACATCATAGAGAGGAATAGTTGATTTTCTATACCCCTCAAATCAAAGAAACATGGGTCAAATCCAATAAAAGCATCAATTGAATGGTTTTAGGGTAACTTAATTAATGGAATATGATTTTCCACATAAATCAAGTACTACACCACTACTTAAACCATATTTAAAATTCATTACCATTTTCTGGTGTTAAAATATATCTTATCCCTAATTTACACAAGAGTATAAAACAAAACACGCCAAGATTCCTTTAGGAAGAAATATCAAGAATCGAATAAAATTTTGAGTGTGCAAGTTTCTGTGTGTAAATGTTTTGAAACAATATGGAAGCATAAAATCCATACTTTCTGATATTTTCCACATTCTTGGATCTATACATAGTCGATCTTTAGTTGGGAAAATGACAGTGCTATGGACATAACATGCATGAACAAGTAACAACCACGTATAATGTGCCTAGTTCAGTATGAAATTTAAATATTTAATTGTTGTTTACATACCTCCAACCCTCGCAGCGCACCATATACAGTATTCGCCTGAAATAAAACCAATATTAGCTTAGATTTTACATCAATCCCTCCATAACTCCCATTCTTCAGTTAATTCACTAAAGATGCTTCTTTTTGTCTCCCAGTAGTAAAAGAAAAACAAATAGAAAGCTATCCCAGTCTTATAGAGATAATAGCTGTTGCATGTTCCAACACATGAACGCACTACCCAGAGGACTAATTGTCATTTTGAGTATTCAACTGATTGTCAGTACACACTGCAAACGTTAAACCCCCTTTGCTCAAGTTTTCAATTAAATTTACCTCAATAGTCGCCTCCCCAACGATCGACTGCGCATCACTCTTCGCTACTAACAGGGTATAACTCTCATCCACACCCAATTGGAGCTGGCCAGAACAACAGGAAGACTAAAACTCAAAACTTTATCATAGAATTGAAAGACAAATCTAATCTAAATTCGACCCAACTGACCTCTTCACTCTCTGAGTGAACAGTTACTCTCAATTTGCTAATATCATACACGGATCCTCTCCCCATGAACTTCCCAAATATAGAAAATCCAGCAGCGTGCTTGAATGTGACCCTCTTATATCTTTCAAACGCCTCTTTGATGATGACGGAATTACCCCCATCCCCTGAAACAGTCAGCACGATTGAAGGGTCCACGGAAAGCGTGTTGCTGCCAGAAGTGAACTCTGACGGCAGAGGCCAAATATAAGTCTGAGATTCATCCAGATCAAATGCGATCCCAAGAACTACATTTTGAGAGACGAAGAAGGAAAGTAGCAAAATGATGGGAATTTTGAGAAGGGGTTTTGAAGAACAGATGAACATGGCTCTGTGAAGAAACGGGATTCGTTCCCCTTCTCAGGCTTCTATTTTTGTTTGGCCAGACAAGGGAAGGAGCAGAGGGAGGGAGAAGTGTTTAAAGGTGTTTAAAGAGTGGGTGGGGGATTGGGGCGGGGGGTTGAGGAAGAGGTAGCTGAATGGTTGGTGTGAGTTAACCGGACAAGATGACGGACAGGTATAGATGTATAGTGAAAAAGACACTCAGTGAGTTTCACCGCTCGTGTTTCTGTTTTGACGGTTGATGTTTGCGGTGGAAACGTTAACCTTGGGTTCCTCTGATTGGACGGTTAGTGTTTGCGGCGGAAACGTTAACCTTGGGTTCCTTTTCCCCGCTTTGGGTCCAAATTAAATTATTTAATTGGGTCTGGATTCGGGCTCACCGGCTTTTGCGCACTACCCCTAACCCCCACCGACCCCACAAAAAAAAAAGGGTTTCTTCTTCGCTTGCTCCCTGGCTCTTACGTACAGATAACAATTTGCTTCGAAAATTATGAAGTTTTGTGGGGATTTCAATAATTAAAATGGAGATTTAGAAAATATTTTTTCTTTTTAAGTTTGGATAGGGTTTTTTTAATTAAATTTTTTTGGCCTCATGGGTGCTTGGGAGAATTTGTATATAATTAAAGAATATAAAAATATATTTTATAAATTATAATATATTTATAAAAAAATAAAACCTAATTAATAAAACAAACTTTAAATTTATATTTTTATAAATTATAATATATATTTATAAATGCATAAAGTCTATAATTTGTTTCAAATTTCTACTCTTTTTATACTTTATAAATCGATCAATGAGTTAACTTTCACTTTTAATTGGGCTAAAAGCATCATGATGAATTGCAAATTCATTATAATTTTCAAATGCATAATAATTCGAGTAAAGGAAAAGTCAAATGATCAAAACTAAAACAACCTGTCTGCATGTTTGCCATTTTCATTTGAACAGGAAAAAGATGGTTAACTAATCAATAGAGTTTTACTTGTTTTGGTTGGTGTTGTGTTTTCACCTTTTTAAATTACAAATTAAATATTTTTGAAGCCGAAGCCACCTTGTGGCTGTAGTTTAGTGGTGAGAATTCCACGTTGTGGCCGTGGAGACCTGGGCTCGAATCCCAGCAGCCACATATCAGAAACATTTTTTCTCCTTCGGATATGCAAGCTAAGGAAAAATCTGATTTTCAAGAGGTTAAGAAGAAAATTAAATTTAACAAGAAATTAAAAACGAATGATTTACGCCTCGTTTGTTTTTATTATCCTCTGTGTAGTTATGGCTTTTTTTTTCCTCTTTTTTTTATCTTAAAATTATATAAAGTATTAATTAAAATTAAAGGTTAATACTATCAATCATAACTTTTAAAAAAATTAATACCCAACTTAGATTTAAAAATTGAAATTCTAATTCAAAACTAAAAAATTCAGACAGTTTCAAAATCTAAATATCAATATTTAATACGATAAATTTTTAAATTTAAAATTAAATTTAATTAAATAAAATAACATAATTTAAAATTAAAATTTCAAATTTTTCCAAAGTAATGATTGATATGCATTTTTTCTTGAAATTAATAAAATATATAAAAAATAAAAATTATATATTTACATTTTTAGATAATATGTTATTTGAGAAGAGTTTGGGCATAACATTGATAAATGGAAGCTTTATACTAATTTTTC
>BPVZ01000079.1:1281083-1292177 GCA_020521535.1 Rubroshorea leprosula
TTTTTTTTTTTTTTTTTTGGCATATAATACAATAATCTAGCTGTTCAAGAGGTGCTGATCTATTCAGTCAATTCCTCAAGCTTTAGCCATGGACTTCTGCTGATATAAAGGGTTTATATTGCACCTGCTTAGACCATAAAAATACATCATACACGAGTATTTTTATTTGTCTTGATTATAATGACAAAGTTCTCCATTATGTTTGGCTCCACCTGGTTATTGGAGATAAAGGGTTCAGTTTCACATCTTTGGTCAATCATATTTGTCCTGTTGATTGAATTTTTCACAATAACAATCTAATAGTTTTGAATGTACTGCAGCAATATTAGGGCGTTTACCAGGTACCACTGTTTACAGAAACATTAAGCAGTATCCTGAAGCATATACTTACTATGGAATTGTTATTGTTCGTATTGATGCACCTATCTATTTTGCAAACATAAGTTACATAAAAGACAGGTAGAGTTGTGCCTTCCAGTTAATAGACAGGCTTACACATCTTCCATTATTATTTTTCCCCTGAAATCTTCAGTTGTCTAAAGGATCTCTTAAATCAAGAAATAATTCAAGTCATGTGCATTTCTGTGTCAGGTTACGAGAATATGAAATTGCTGTTGATAAATCTTTTAGACGAGGACCTGAAGTTGAAAGAATTTATTTTGTGATTTTAGAGATGGCACGTAAGTCTTCATCTGACATTATTTGTATGTGTCTTTTGACCTTTTCTTTCTGCACCTCCGAAGTTGTTTAGAAAGTGATTCTCATTATGTTTTGTCATTAATTTGATTACAGCGGTCACATATATAGACTCTAGTGCTGTTCAAGCTCTAAAAGATTTGTATCAAGAATATAAATCACGGGAAATCCAGGTAAGTACTTGGTGAATTCTGAATTTGGATTGTGTATTGACTGTCTGTGCAATATAAATGACTTTCTTTGTTTTGCAGATAGCCATCTCCAATCCAAACCGGGAGGTTCTTCTAACTTTGTCAAAAGCTGGAGTGGTAGAGTTAATTGGCAAGGAATGGTACTTTGTGAGAGTGCATGATGCAGTTCAAGTTTGCCTTCAGCATGTGGAGAGCTTGAATGAAACTTCAAAAACGTCAAATCCATTACCTGGAGACAGGCCAAGTTTCTTGCAGAGATTACTCAAACACGGAGAAGAGAGTAGTTCATCAAGTTCTGACTTGGAGTCTGGAAATAATGTGCGTTCAGGTTCAAAGAACATCGACCCTAGTTTGGAGCCTTTGTTGCCTCGGAAATCTTGAAATTTGCCATCTTCTTCAGAGATTATTTTGATGCCAGGTTTTTTTTGCAAGGCATTTCCAGTACACATAATTCAGTTGTTCCAACTGTATAAATGGACTATAGTAATTCATCAGAAAGAGAACTAGATGTTATAAAGGGGTGTGTAAAAAAGAAATGTAATTAGGGATTAAAGATAATTGGGTTTGTTTGTAACAGTATCTTGATAGGATTTGCATTGTAATCCCAGACCTTTTATATGAGCAATAATTTCTTGTAGCAATCTCCGGTTACTTGTTTCGTTTTGCTTGGGGATTGAACGTTGTCATCATGCACTAATGACTAAAACGAACAGAAGAGTTCCAAGCATCCTAGGGCTGCAGTAGATGTTATACACAATCCCACATCGAAAAAAAGAATGCAGTGCAGTCCTGGAAGGAACATAAATAGCTAATTCTTCCATATGTCAAACTGCCTTAAACTAATGAGTAAGGAAAACAAAGCGAGCGGTGAGAGCTGCTCGCCGCGCCCATTATGGAAGGTGCGCAAGAATTTGTTGAGGGGTTATAGGCTGGCCGGGTGTTGACGCTGCTTACTTTTGCAGAACTCGCTCGTGCGGGCCTCCCAAGTGGTCACCCCACTAAATCGCAAGTAAAGGTTTCGTATGAGGTTGTTACGGGTGTACAGCACTACTGGGTTTGGCGAAGCAAGGATAGAGTCTGACCCTGTATTCGAGAGTGCGTCAAGTGCTTCGTCTTCCGTGCTGGGTCTTCGCACCGTACGATCTTTAGTGATGATGCACCAACAGGAGATCTCTAGTGCATTTTCGTTAGTTGAACTCTCAGTACGTGGCAGAATGTAGGCCCGAAGCACAAAATTCAACGAGGGTAGGGGCATAGCAATTGCCCTGCTTTGGTTGATTCCAAACCAATCGGCAACCGACACATCAAAGATAAAATCTAAAACGATATCATTATCGAAACAATGGCTTCTGGCCCTCTGAGCATGAATTGACGATTTATAAGACAAGGCTGAAAATGGCAGTATCAACTGACGTGTGCGCCTCTAACTTACCATGAGGTACACATGCTTGTCGATCTTTGGTTTTGTAATTATTGGAGAAACACACAGAACACTCTTTACCGGACCACGCCCATGAAAATTGCATTGATTGGACTACCCCCTTTTGCTTTCTCTCTCTTTGAACGCCAAATTCACTAGGAACAAAAACAAAATGGAAACAAGAAGTTCGATCATCCTTCTTTTAATCATAATATTCTTTCTTTTGTGCTTGGCCTTATGTCTATGTTCTCTTCATCTTTTGATACTAATTTTCAACTTGTAGATATTATGTATCTTGAGCGGAACAAAAACTCATTTGAATAGACTTTGTTTTCCCCAAAGGGCTGCGTTGAGATGGCTGAAGAGAGCTATTTTGATTATATACCTTGTATAAAATAAAAATAATAATAATAATAATAAAAAGAATTGTCTATGTTCTGGTTTTTTATAGCCCGTTTAGACCCAAATGGTAAAGATCATTTTGCCTTTCTCTTGTAAGAGGAATATGTACAAAGGCATTTCAAGCAGAATTGTACCTTCTGACGTTGTGTTTTTAACCTAAATTTGATCGTGAGTTGATATAATAGAATCCCACATCGATGCAATCATGAAGAGAACTCATAAAGAGGACATTGTAAGTTTGTGACTATTTTTTTTTTTTTAACATAAAAACTAGATATTAAACTCTAGATTAATAGGTGAAAAGTACATATAATTTTACTATCAAATCACATAATTGATGAACTGTTACTGAAAGTAGCTCAATGATGTAACAGTGCATGTTTAATTTCTTTAACCAATCAGCTGATGACAGTTCAAGGTATGGGCATCTTTTGTAAGCTTCTAAGCACAAAAAAATCACAGGTGTTTTATTGGCATATTCATTGAGAGAGGAGGGACTTAAAACATTCCTCTATGATGTATGTGTTGTGAGGGAGGAGAATCAATTAACTAGTGTTGAATGGTACCAACTAGGCAGATTGGGAGGAAATGCATAGATGGTTTTAGGACCCACTTGTCACGTGGAGGAGGTGCTCTAATGGAGAGTCCTACAGGACAAAGAAATGGTCATTTACAAATCTCCTCTAATCTCTTCCCAACCAATTATCATCAATCTCCCACGTGGGACTCCTGGCCTCAACCCCACCTTCCCTTCTCCCCTTTTCTCCCTATATTTTGGTCCCATTGTGTGCTATAGCTAGCCAGCTGCATCATATTGTTGCACCAACATCTTTCATTGTTTAGCTGCTGCCGAGAATCACGGAAGATCTTTGCTTGAGTTGAGGATCATAAGATCATGGGGGACTCCTCTGCCTCATACATACATATGGTAGTTCTTATGTGAAGTATAATATGGTTTTCTGATCTTTGCTCTGGTTCTTGTGTGAAATTTTTATTTTTTCTTTGTGGGTTTTTGATGTTTTGTTATATACAGGTGCAGCACTTGATAGAGAAGTGTCTGATCTTCCACATGAGTAAGGAAGAGTGCATGGAAGCACTGTCCAAACATGCAAATATCACCCCAGTCATCACTTCTACTGGTGAGCTGCTCACTCCTTTCTCCCTTTCATCTTTAAAATCTTCATGCAACTTGGATTGTGTGTTTGTAATAAACCCACAAACTCATGCATTAATCAATCCGTACTATCAATAAAGACATCTCCAAGAAGGTGAGCTCTTGATCCAGCCAACCACAAATTGATGAATTAGAATTCAAAGATCCAGCCAACTCAAATTAGCTAGGGTTCTATACTCTTTCCTCATAGACCTTGATCCTGAAGAAATCTGTGATCTTAAAACCAGTCAAAAGTCTAAGCTCCATGCCATGCCAGTAGCTTGATGAATTATGCTTCATCTTTCCACTCTCCTGATCTCAAACAAATACATCGTCAACCTCTAGTACCTTATTGACCATATTACAACCCAAATGGTGTTTTCAATCCAAGTATAGCTTCTTCCCAACTAATTAATTAGTTTGTCTATTTCTTGATCTCTGAATCACACCCCATGTCTTAGCAGGCTAGATATATATAGAGGCCAATTTTTTGGTTTCCTCAGCTTTACATAGATTTTAACCCATAACTTTTACCTCATAATCTTAGTAAGCTATTGTGTCAAAGACAACAAAAGAAAGGGAGACTATCTTTATGATCTTCTCATTAATCAAGTTTTTTTTTTTTCCTTCCACAGATGTACATAGGATTTGTCATTTTCTCTGAATTTCTGTTTTGTTTAACTTTAATGACACATGGCCTACAAATGTACACAGTTTGGAACGAACTGGAGAAGGAGAACAAGGAATTCTTCGAGGCCTACTCTCAATCCCAAAGCAAACAAGATCGGATGTCGGAAGAAGAGACAAGTCAAATGATTCAGAAGATGATTTCTGATTCCTCCAAAAACTCCGACGAATAAAACGCCACCATGGAAAACGATCTTACCTTAATTTTCCATCTCTTCTCCCTAGCCCCCCTAGCCAGCATAAATCATTATATATTGCTGTATCTACGTGGTCCTATATTACAAATGTTTATAAAGGGAAGATTGCAGAGCCTCTTAGCATGGTCCCCTATTTCACCTTCCACGTAGTGGACAATTGAATCTATTTCATGAAAAAGAACAGATGCGTATATATGTAATTGCTTACGTGGTGAATAATGATTGGGGTGAGTAGTTCATTATCTATGAAGCTGTGTATGCATGTTGCCAAAGGAGAGAAACGAAGGGAAGTTCTTCCCTTGGCAACATCTGAAATCTTTGTGTGTTCTGTTGTCTGTATAAGAATTGGTCTTTTCTGTCATATAATGTATAAAAAATGGCATATGCAGTTTTAATTTTAATTTCTTAGAAACTAATAATTATAATTAACTCTTTTCTCTAACCTAAATTAAATAGGTTAGAAAAATGAATATGACACCTTTTTGATACTACGTAATTATTATAAGACTGGTTATGAAATAAACTATATTAGCTTCTTTCTGGGTATTGCCATTCAAAAAGAAAGCTCCATTATGGGTATTATTCATTCATGAACGATGTGGGGCATGATCATGGGTCACGGTCATGAACTTTCATCAGGAATAGTGGCCCTGTGTATGTGACGAGTCATTTCACAGTTTCGTATGCTTATCAACCGCTAAACGAAGTTGTTTACACACATTTCTCCGGTACATGATAGAGAAGTACAGTAATCGTGAGGATTTGCAGCCGGATATGAGCTGATGATCTTATAATTCTGTTTCAAGGGTGTTTAACTTGCTTTTGTTCAAGAATCACCTTTGCAGCTCAGCTCAGCTCAGATGTTTTAGCATTCAGCACAGATTTAGAAAAAAGAAAAAAAGGGTTATGAGCACACCAGAATTTTCTCAAACAAGAGATGATAGCAAATACCATAGCTATTACACAGCAAGATTGATACATTACTTACTAGAGAAGCAGAATAACGAGGTTTCATATGGTCTTACATATCAGACATACCCAGTTCATAATTAGAGTTCAGGAATCTTAAATTTTGGAGCTAATTCATGCATTGACCTTCGGCTCCCATCCGGCAATCACGAACTGCTTTTCAGCCTTTGTTTTCACAAATGATTCCCGAGAGAAAATCAACTGCAATCAAAGATACAGAAAATGTGTTTTAATATTATTAAACTAGCAACTACCTTTTACCAAAAAAAAGGACCAGCAACTACCAACTGGTCTTCCTATCTGAAAACAAATGTTCAAAGGATAATATCAGCCAAATAACTATCAAATAGCCGCGTTATTGATCCCAAACCATTTCCTTAAGTCTTTCCATAAAATGCATAACTACTTGAAAGAGGTTTATATCTCATGCATAGAGACTAGAGACTAGAGGCAGGGCAGGGCAGGTCATGAAGGCATGTTATAAAACTTCTTTAAATTTCGAAGGCCAGAAATTTGGACAGCATAAAGTTTCGGCTCCCTGCCTGAGTTGCATTCTTCAAGCACTTCTTAACCATGTCAAAGCATCAGCCATGCACTAATTCTCACCTTGTGATCAACTTTAGATCTCAGATAATTATGAGACCAAAGATAGAATAGGTATGGTTAAATGAGAAAGCAAATGGAAAAGCAGGGTTGGGATTGGGGGAAGCAGTTATTGATAGATTACTCATCTTCAATGTTGCATAATGGATTGTCCTGCAGAATCTAGAAACTGGATGAGCCTAACAATAAGAAGAAAACAGAAAATTACCTAAAATCCTGAACTTAACATTGCTTAACTTCAAAAGTTCCCGTTACGGACACATGTTATCAAATTATAGTTGGCTCCACAAGTGGAGATCATATACTTTTTGGAATGAATTGGGTCAAAAAGCTATTTGGTATGCCATATTTTTGTGTAGCACAGCCACAATGAACTGCAGCATAATTATTTTCATTTTTGGAGTGGAAATGCTTTAACATGCCTAATTGATCTGATAACTCTAATCAATAACATGGTGACAAAAGAATGACAGCCTTACAAACAAACAGTTCTCAGACTCCAACTCACAAAACAAATTTCTCAAGCAGAAGACCAAGTAATTTAACCAAACCCATGAAAAACATTTTAAAGGCCTTCCAATTAAACTATTAGATACTGATGATAAATACATAAAATCGCAGAGAGTATGCAGTTGAAAGTAAAGCAGTAGTTTACCTTCATGTAGCTGTGAACATTGGTTAATCCTTCTGGGACAGTCCACTTCTTAAAGTGGCCAAGAGCAATCTCAAGATGGTAAAGCTTTGGCCCCAAGCTCAAATCAACAGCGGTGATCTTTTCGCTAGCAATGAATGGACCCTGATGCATGTAAGGATAAATTAGTACGAGTTTCCACAGCAAAAGGAAACGACAAAAGAAGCTATCATGAAATCAAACCATAATTTTGTTGCTTCAAATATACAGTTACTAACATGTCCCTTAAGATGCTCATCCAATGCCTTCAGTTCATCAAGCAAAGCCTGCTCAGACCCATCATTGGGATCCTTGCTCTTGACAAACTTAACAAAAGATCCAAATATTTTTGATCCGCTGCTCTCACAATTTGAACCAAGAACAAAATAATCAGTTGGAAGTAATTCATACAAGACCTCTCTAACAAATAAATGATCCCAAGAAAACACTATATTACCCTTCAACCAAAGGTCGAGAAAAACCAAGCCAGTGAAGAACACTTGGTTATAAGAAAGCACAATAATAATATAAAAAAAATGCTTTCCACAGAATTATTTAAAGATAAAAAAAAAAAAACTCAAAAAGTTGAACTTTTTACCATATATTAACTCAACCAAAGCAATAAAACTCAGCAAAAGTAACACAGATTAATCAAGGAAGCAAGGGAGAGTTATATGTGATATGTGCATGTGTGGGGGAAGAGAGGGAGAGAGACGCATACACAGGGGCTAATTCAGGTGGAGTGACAAGAGAAGGCTCAGGGTACTTCTCTTCAAGAATTCCAACAATAACATCAGAGTCAGGCACCCATTTGTCATCAAACTTCACCACAGGCACTTTTCCTTCTGGGCTTATCTCCAAGAACCTATCAATCAATCACAAAAACCCATTTGATACAACCTTATCAACACATTCAATTACCTCTAGAAACACAAAATTTGTATCCAATCACGTACCATTGGGGTTTGTCACTGAGATTGATGAGGTGGGTCTTGTGGGGGATTTTCTTCTCCTCCAGGGTCAGCAGAACCCTATGGCAGAACGGACCTGAAAACAGAAACCCTCAAATAATAATCATTCAACCAAAACCCAGAAACATAATCTCACCAGATCCACATGCAAACACAAGTTCATAAAAGTAGCAAAGAGAAAGAAGGTGAAAAAGAACATACAGTCTCCAAGAGTATCTGGGGCACCAGCAGCGGCCTTGACACAGATCTCCAAAGCCATCTGTTTTCCAGAGTCGATGTGTATAACTCCGGTACAGTCGCTGAGGAGTTGCGGTGGACGAAATGGGTTCGTCCGATATATAGTGGAGTCAAGCCTAGAACATCAGTTACGCGATTAGGAGGGAATCGGATCGGTCATAAGTCATAACACCATTGAAGCGTAGATTCTAAAGTTTGGAAAGTTGGTTGGCACAATGCCACTACAATTCCATTAAGTTTCTGCCTTTACTCGTAAAAATGTAATCTTTTTGCAGAGATTTTTTTTTATTTATATATTACAATTTTTTTATATTTAATCATGATGATTATATAAGACTTATTTTTAAAATTTTTATTCACTTATTCAAGTTTAAATTTGATGTCTTTAAGTTACAATTTTAAACTGTTAATTATTGAATTACCTTAAGTTTTATTATATGTTACAATTATATATAAAAAGATAAAGAAATTAAATTACTGGTAAAATTCAAATTTAAGACTGAGTTAACCACATCACACCACTCAACCAAGACCAATGCCAAGAACGGCAATGAATGTGGTCATGAGTGTAGGCAACATTCATGGATGACTTACCTGACCAATGGGAGTCAGCTTATTTGGAATTGGGTGACACATCCTCTTTTTAGCTTTCTAACTACCTCTGAAAAAGTTCTGATTTTTCTAAGCAAAATTTATATTAAATTCAGTTTCAAAAAATTTGTTTCAATTTGTTGTTCTTCTAAATTAGAAAATATTAAAGGGCTTTTTATCTCTCCTTTGAATATAAATTAAGAATTTAATTATTATATTTTATATTGATTAATATAAAAAATATAGAAAAATACTATTATTTTTCATTAATTATGTTAATTAAATAATTATTTAAATAAAAATTAATTTTTATTTGTTAAATATTAATTAATATAAAATATATAATAATTACACCTTAAACTTATAACAAAAGCTAACTATTAGAAAATTCCTACTTTAAAAATGGTTCATGAAGAAAATGGGATTTTTCTTATCGTCGGCATTCGAGGGAGGAATCTCTCACCGCTTGTTAAGTGACCGAAAGGGGGGGCCATTGGCGCTATTATTTTCATCACTTTTTGGTCCAATTGGGAATTGCAAAATTGATCTGTCTCTTTCCCCCCTTTAATATGTTCATAGGAAATTACGACCCCCATTAACTTAGATTTTTTTAAAAGGAATTTTTTATATGCTCATAAATAATATGTTAAAAATGTATTTATTATATATTTTTATTATAATTTATATAAAAAATAAAAATAATAATTTTAATTTTGTTAATTATTTAATTATATCATTAAACATAATATTAATATTAAAAATAATATTTATTGTTATAATTTTTTAATATAAATTAATAATAAAAATAAACAATAAATACATTATTAACATCTGCCTCAAAAGTCTTTTTCAATGATCGTATCTGTTGTCACTCACCAAATGCATAAAGTGGTGCGTCAAATATGCTTTTCTTGGGAAAATAAACAATAAATACATTGTTAACATCTGCCTCAAAAGTCTTTTTCAATGATCGTATCTGTTGTCACTCACCAAATGCATAAAGTGGTGCGTCAAATATGCTTTTCTTGGGAAAGAATTGTTTGTTTTCTATCCATAAAAGTATAATTAAATTAGTATTTATTAATTTAAAATTTTTAATTTATAGTCAAAATAAGATGTTCAATTCTTTACCATGCAAAGCAATTAGCTTCCAATGTTAATGTATTGTATGCAAAAAAGAATGTCTGTTTTCCTTGTTAGTTTCATATTTCTACCATAAATTGAAGGAAAAATAAAAAGATGAAACTTTTTACTTGTCATTCTTTTCAGAGGTTTAGGTTAACAATTCATCTGATTTTTTGTCACTCTGTGACCCAATTAGAAGTCAAAGGAGAAGTTTAGTTGAAAATTTAGTTTTTCTAAAAGCAGAGATGATATGATACAGATATAATATATTTTTTTTCTTGAATAGATTAAGGTGTATGGAGATCTAGATTAGTTTGCACATATTTTTATATTAATTTTTTCTTTAATACTTTTAAAAGTGCATCATGCATTTTCTTGTATTAGCCTGACATTTAAAAATTTTAAATTTTTTCTATGAAGTCTAGACTCTGCTTTGATTATGAAATACTCTCGTTAGATCAACATAAAAAAAAAGGCATAAAGCATATATTAGAATTTAAATGATACATTCATGTACTTTATACATAATTCAACTTCATGTGTATGCAATGTAAAGATTTTACATTTACTGATATTATGAAAAAATCAACACAAATGAAAAAATAAGATAAACAATATAGACATAATTTTACCTTACAATAAAATCTAATCTAATCTAATATGATAAATAATTATATATATACATTATTAAATGGATAAATAGATGGATGAATAGAAAGTTTGCTCTTAGGACTTTATTTCTTGGTGTTTAATTTTTTTTTTTTTTGGAGGTCTACAAATGGAATTATAATAAACGGGACCAAAATTTACAATCAAAATTTAAAAATAATAATGTGGTATAAATCATATTATTTAAAATATTAAAAAGTAAATTATATATTGGCCTGTTCGGCATAGTGGTTTTAGGGTAGTGGCTATCAGTTTTATCTAAACCACTAAATATAGGTGTTTGGTAAACTTATATATTTCGAAATCGTTACAAATAAAGTGTTTGCTAAAATTTTTATTTATCAGTTTGAAACTAGCAGATAGCGGTTAGAATCTAAACCACTAGCGGATTGAAAAAACTAGTTTATATAATTTTTTGCATCAAACCGCTAGCGAATTAGAATTTTTTAATTTTATTGACCAATTTATCTATTTTAATATTTAATTTTTCGTCACATTTTTTAATTAATATTT
>BPVZ01000079.1:1332389-1349168 GCA_020521535.1 Rubroshorea leprosula
ATCCTTTTCTCAACTCTGTTGGATTGCAGCATAGTCTGTCTACATTTTTAGTGCGTCTATGAATATGGGGTTGATCCTAATTCTTTTTGTATATTAATTAGTATTTAATAGGGAGGTGTCTCTTAGTTGCTCACAAGGGGCAGACAAGTGGGTTTGGCAATAATCCTTGGCATGTTTGGTTCTATTTTCTGATCATTGGCTGACACCCAAATGATATTTTTCTTCATCTTGTTTATGCTTACTTTGCCTTTATATATTTTCAGGAAACTATATCAACCAATAGACTTCGTGGCAACCAAGTTTCATCTGCACTTTGAAATTTGAATGTTGATAGCAGGAAATGTTTTTTGAACGTCATTCGAGAACATAGGTGAAAGTAGGGAAACCTTTGGCGCTGTGTGAACAATCTCTCAAACTTTCTATGGATGGGTGAATAAGAGCCTACGTTCACACGGTGTCTATGACTGGGGCTAAGGGGAATTTATAAATTTATCATCAGTATTGACAGATTCACAGGCTGAAGATATTCCTGAATTTTGAATTTGATGTAAATTATCTCTGATTCATTATTCACTGTGTTCTTACTCATTGTCTCAAAGATTGGACTATCAAAGCTGAACTTTTCAAGTCTGCTAAGTGAAAGAAAGCATTTACAACAATGGTTTTCTTATGGAATCAGACAAATGGTGCTTGAATGATAGTATCATCTTAGAAATGACTACTGGTTTGGTTTAACACGAGGAAATTCAACCAAGATTGTTTTCGGCCAAAAAGAAAGGGGAAAAAAAAAAAATCACCGGGATTGTTATTCTCTGTGATGTGTTTCAGTTGTGTTGTTTGAGCTAAAAACAAAAAAAAAATACAAAAAAACAAAACCACATTCATCTAAAGGAAGGAAACTGTTGTTGCATGTACAATGGAACCCCAATTTAGTCTTGCTCCTATGTAATTTTTTCTGGTCTAACAGTTCAGGACGGTCGTGTATAGTTTTTTCTTTCCCTGAATCAGAAGCATAACCATGATAACATAACATTATGAAAGAAAAAAGAAACACATCAGACACCAAACTAATATTGGTATTTTGGCATGATTCTCTTTCTCTCTCTCTCTCTCTCTCTCTCTCTCTTTCAGCTCCTGCAGGGGTGCATTCTCTCTTGATCTTCACAAACAGATTTGCTGGAAGCTGAAAATGAGTAAAAGCTAACTTCACTTACAGCTACAGCCTTTCTAGAAAGCATCAGCTACTGAGACTGTTTGCAATGTGCAATTGCTCCTTGAATTGGGTTTTCAATCTCTGAATTCATACTGTTGCTTCTCTTGAGAAATTGCAGAGCATGAAACCGATTTGAGTAGTTTGAGCTCGAAGATGAAGAAGAGTCTGATGACGATGAAACGGGTGAGAACCTTTTTGTTGGATGTCGCTTGATAGCTAGCGAGAATGATCTCCTATGGTGGCCAGCATTTTCCTCTGTTATCTTTGCCTTGTCAAAACTCCTCATGGAAGCAGTTGGAATTTGGTATTTTTCTTTCCGTCCGATTGGACTTTTCTTGGCTGCTTTCATGTACTTATCCTGACGCTCTCTGGCTTGTGCAATTGATCCTTCATCTGCAACTTTTGCTGCGGCCGCACAGGACTCATCTGAGCAACCAGATTTGCCAAATAAAGCTTTCAGATAAGCCCGGGAAGCCTTCAGTTTTGATCCAATTGAGGACTGCCTGATCAGCTTAAGCTTCTTGGTCCAAGACTTTTTTGGGTGTTCACCTATAAAGCCACTTTCATCTGATGGATACTCAAAGAAATACTCCTCTGGGTTCAGCTCTCTACTAACCTGACAAGACTCAGAAGGTGAGATATTGCAGGATTCAAAGGGAGTGCTGGTTGTCGTTGGTGTAGTGAGAGTAGTGGCTAACGGGGTGCTATAGAATTCATCAAAGTTATCCTTGTTGTCTTCATAAATGGAGTTCGAGTTTTCTAGGAGCTTTTCAAACATTTGTAGTCGTGGAGGGAGGTGGAGGGGAAGGAGCTTCCCTTTGTAAAAAAGCTCATCAGCTGGGGAAGTTGTGGGCTCTCTCTCCATAGAGCTTGAAGACATTTGAAATTCAAACTCTCTGGTGTGAGGAGGGGAGCACACAGAGTGGCAGAACGAGTTGGGGAACGAACTGATTTCCATGTCAATGTAGTCTTCATCTGCATGATCATAGGATGGGAGATTCACTGCCATCTCAGGTACTAGACTGTATTTTTAAGGTAGATTTCTCCCTCTCTGTGTGTGTGTGTGTGGAATATTGCTTATGGGAACTTAGATTTATGGCAGGGAAATGAAGGGAAGTGCATTCTTTTATAGTGTTGATGAGGCCAAGGTATGGAAAGAAATCACTACGGGCGTGGTATTGATCAGAATGTTTGCACATCTTTAAATGCTTCCAAATATAAAATACAGAGCACTACAGGAATTTGTCTAATGGGACAGCACTAAGTGATGTCTGTGAACTCCCTTTTTCTTGAACCTTTTTTTTTTTTTATTGTGGTTCCTTTCTTGTTGCTTTTACATATCAAATTGTTGAGGCCCCTGCGTTTTAGATGTTCTTAAAAACACAAAGAGATTCATTAATGACTTATAATCTGAACTATGGTGTATATTTTATTTACCATGGAGGCTCAGATTTCTTGCACAGCACTGCAGCTGACATCATTAGGATTTAATTATTTTTTGGGGCTAATGCTACTTTTCTGATTCTTAATGAGGACCTAAAACTATGATTAAGATACTGCAAAATTTGGAGACTGGTTGTTTGTCCTTAGTGTAACAGGAGTTCAAAAATGATCTGATTTTGATTAACATCTAACAAGTGAAATCTTCTCAGATGAAATGCATTCATCTAGGTGAACAGAAGCTCTGGAAGGACAAGATATTCCTAAGATGAGTTTCTATCAATAGAAAAATGATGTGCAGTCCCTCTACACATTCTATAACCATTGAAAAGAGGTGAGCTCCTTGATATTGAAGTGATTCCACCTTCATCAATGATGGTAAGATGTGCGTTCGCATGGCAACCTCTGCTATCAAACCTAATTTTTATACACTTGCTTTTATGATAAACTTGTTAAAGTGTCTGTTAAGATACCCCCATTTTTATTATGCTTGAGGAAGTGGATAAATTATCTATGTATCACTAGGAGTCCGTTTCCATATTGCATTTTGTCTTTATTGGTTATTTTTCATGAGTTGAAAGCATGCCTGAAGAAAATAATTGAGATATTTCTGGCATCTTCTGTAACACTCACCAAACTCTTCTGAAAGCAGCCCTTATTTCAAAACCTGGTTTCCTGCATTTATCCAATATTTTAACTAGTTTGCTTTTACTTTTGTCTGCAACCGTGTAACTAACTGATACATTTGCCAAGTAAAGAGATGCTTAGAGATTGAGTCACTTTATACTTTACCCGGTTTTACTACTTTTACTGGATTCCTGGGTTTGTTTTTCAACTTTGTTGGCAAATCCTCTATGACTTTTTGATGATTGTTTTCGCCATAAAAATTTCCTTGATTTATGTTGTTAGACCCATTTTTTCATCCTTTTTGGTTGTTAATTTCCATACTTCAATTTATCCATAGACATTTTAGATGAAAAGCTTTTGGAAGTATCTTTTGGGCTGTTGACTTCACAAAGAAAATAACAGATGATGATCCGACATTTTATGGTGGTGGGGGAAGGGAATTGTGGATGAAATTCCTGCGAAGATCGAGACTTTTGTTCTGTCTTTCCTTTTAATGCAGTCCCCACACGTTTATGCACTTCCTTTTCTCCTTTTAACCACTTCCTTTCCCCAAAATTTATAACTGTTTGCCGCAGATTGTTCCCTTCTCTAAGAAACATAAAACAATCTTTATAAACTGCTGTTTGGTATTAATTAGTCCTTTAGCTATATTCGAGGTACCATCATGTGTCCTGTTAGGAGCAACTAGCAAAGCTGTCACGTAGTCCATGAATCCTGGTGGTCTATAATGTTTAATGGGGATTGGAAATTTATTAAAATATTAATCATTGAGTCATAGAGTATTATGAGCTGTAATCAAAGATCTTTTTGTTAATCATCACACACGGGGGTTAATGAATAAACAAGAAGAAGTTTTGATCTGGTAAAAACTTAATACACATATGTTAAAGGCTAAAGCAGACATATCCTATTATCATGTCTTAATTATAGGAATTCCATTGATTCATTTATTGAATGAGATGCAAGCTTTTTCTTCTATTCTTTCCTCGATCATTTCAGTCCTTTAGAGGGACAGAAGAGAAGGATGTGCAGCGTGTGTGATAATTGAGGTTAGCACATATATCTATGAATTTGGCAAGGATAAAGTGTTCAGTTTCTTACCATCAGGAGATGCTTTTGACATTCAATTTCAGGTATCCAACAAAGATTTTTTCCGACTCATCTATGAACAAAAGAAAGTATGAGCAAAGGACAGCCATACATTTCATGCACCAGTCCAATAGACCCACCAGCCAGAAAATCAGGAATGTAGCGTACTGTTATTGGTTCAGAGATTGACAAACAGAGCACATCGGAGTCGACCCCAAGGGCCTCCAATGCCCGGAATCCAACCAGCACCAGCCAAATAGAGAGATTGCAACAACAAAACTGCACAGTTTCAAGCAAAAACTTTTTAGCAAGTCATTTTGGAAGTGGGTTCTGAAAAGGATTGTTGGTGGAAAGCTTCCCAGCCCACTTAATTCTGTACTCTTGTGTTGAAGGCAATGGAGGCCCTGGCAAATGATGCTGCTCTTCAAAAGAAGAGACAGTTCTCAACTTCTATATTAGGTAACCTTTTCAATATGGGCAGCTATTGTGCTTTCTCATTCGGTTCGCCATAAACCAACTTTGCCAACGATTTCAAAAGCCCCACATTCCTAATCTTGTCCCATATCTTGCAAGGAAAATAATGCAATTGTGACTTAACAACTGTTTTACATATTTTACATGTACCTAAGTTGGAGAGGCCATTCCAAAAGTGGGCAAAAAAAATAAAAAAACACATTTTTTTTCCTATTACTTTGAATCAGAGAAACAAACTGACAGTCATAAAAACCCATTACCACCAAATTCTATTAAACAAACAAAAAGTACATGTTTTTCGATTTAAAATACATAATTTAAAGTTTTTTTAATTTAAAATGGATAATTTAAATTATTAAATAAAATATACTAATATTAATATTAAGATTGTGTTCCAATTTAATAATTTCTGTTTTGCACTCGGATTACATAACACAAAGGCCAGACAAATAACCAAAATTGAAAATCAAAAAAAAAAAAATTGGCATTGGAACAAGAACAGATTCAATTTATATTGTTTATTATTCATACAATTTCAAGATTATAAAGACATTGTTTGCAACATACTTTCTGTTCACAATCTCAGAAAATAACAATAATAAACACGAACAGAGATTGGATATTGCATCTAGTCAGAGATCTCAATGGCTTTAACCTCTGGCTTCTTTTCTTCCTCCTTAGGGACCGTCACCGTAAGCACACCATTCTCCATGCTAGCCTTAACTTGATCCATCTTAGCATTCTCCGGCAACCTGAACCTTCTCAGGAACCTGCCGCTGCTCCTCTCCACCCTGTGCCACTTATCATTCTTCTCCTCTTGCTCTCTGCTCCTTTCTCCACTGATCTGTAGCAACCTCCCATCCTCGATCTCCACCTTCACTTCTTCCTTCTTAAGCCCTGGAAGATCAGCCTTGAAAACGTGAGCTTCTGGGGTCTCCTTCCAATCAATCCCGGTGTTCACAAATGAGGAGACCTCGCTTGCAGAGGATGGTAAAATGGAAAGAGTGCTGGAAAATGGAAAGCCCTCAAAAGGGTCCCAATAATGCAGAGAAAAGGGATCGAAAGCGTTGCTTCTTCGACCACCCAAAATGCTAGGAATCAGTGCCATCTTTGTGTTGATTTGAAAGAGTAAGATACTGGAAGATTTGATATTTGTTTCTGAAACTGTTGTTTCGAGCTGATTCTTGTCTCGATGTAAGAATGTAAGAAATGGGTTTCTTATTTATAGAGGATGCAAGAGAAGATTCTGGTACTTTCTACTCTCTAATACTTCCGTTGATGTTCAAAGAAAGATTTCAATTGGAGAAGGGAAGAGAAACGTTGCAGAAAGTTCTGTAAACTTCCGTAACATTCTAGTTCTTTCAGAGTTGTTTTGGGCCTCTGATTGGGCTTATGCCCCCCAATCAAGGCCCAGCTTTAATACTTCATGAATAGATAACAGATTCAAGCCCAATTGGGGTCTATTCATATTTTTCAGATGTTTTTATCACTCACATGGTAAGAAAAACAGAAACAATAGGAGTGAAATGCATGAATAATAAACAACATAAAATAAAAATTTTTATTGGGTTGAAAAATTTTTATATTTTTATGAAAAATTTTTACATGACACCGTTTTGTTGGGTTGCTGTGTTATGATTCCAGGTTTGCTCAATGGGAGTGGGAAACTTTAGAGTATCATTTGGTATCACGGGAAAAAAATAAAAATAAAAATAAAAGAATGAAAATAAATCAGAAAAATAAAAACAAAAAGTGAAAACTTGAAACAGAAAAAGGGAAATAAAACTGGGGATATTTGCGATTCCTTGGAGAGAATTTTGAATGTAATTCCCCGAAAAGAGAGAGTAAAAACTGGAACTAGAGAATTTATATCAAATAATAAAAAAAAATCAAATTAAATTAATTAGAAATAAAAAGCTAGTTGTAATAAAGAAAAAAACATAAAACAATTAGAAGTCATTAAAGTCATTAATGTTTATAGAAAAGTATTTGTATGGAAACCTGTACAAAAAATCTTCTTCTTATTAATATTACACATACAATTTCATTTGACATAGTCCACGGCAACTACAATAAAAAAATAAATATAAAAATATAATTAAAAAACCATTACTCTTAAATATTATGAAATCTGAAAATACGAATTAAATAGACATTGCAACTACAATCATAGCACTAAATATAAAAATACAAGATAAAGCCCTTTTTTATGCAATGCCATTTAAGCCTTTTCTAGCTTCCAAATATTGCAGCATGAAATTGCTTGCTTGTGATTATATGAAACATGAAAATCACAATTGTTAAACAGAGAATTGGGGGCAGGGTGCACATCTTAAAATCATTGATGAGGGCAAAAGCATTTAAATGGGGTGGTACCCCCTTCCATCAATGGTTGCTGTCTCGTTGTTTAAAAATAAAAAATAAAAAGCAAAAGTCCCAAAAAACCAAAGTAAAACCAAATAGAACTCAAGTTTCCAATGAGATTAGAAAAACATATATGTTCTGTAGTTGAGGAGTCTGCCAAGAAAAGACTGCAATTCTCGCTGCTCTCAACAACTAATAAGCTAATTATTGTGGCATTATAACAAGCAGCATCTCTCTCCAGATCATTAACAGGAAAAAACCTCCTTCAACCAGGACTAAAACGTTGCTAAACCTCCTTCAACCGAACTTTGTTAGGTGTACTCTTCCCAAACATGTGATGGCAAAATATAAAACTCACAATTCCACTAACTACGAACATCCTTCTAATGACAAAGTTTGATTTTTTTTAAAGAGTTATGATCTTTTTGAGAGATTGTATCATATGTCAGACTTAAATCATTAAATCTTGTTAAATCTGACATTATTTACTGTGCATGTTGAGACCTACACAACTAGATACTTGTGTGTGCATGTGACGGAACGATTTGCTGTGTACTCAAATACAAGTAGAATCCAGACAGCCTCAAGTCTAATTATACAGTAATCAATATGAAAACAGAAAAATGAAACAAATAATAATAATAATAAATAAATAGATAAATAAATAAAAGAAGAGAGAGAGAGAAAGAAAAGGTAAAGGGATCTCTAGTGTCACACTTTGGATCAAAAGATCCACTCGGCTCCTCCCTGCAAGGTGAATTGGACAAACTAACCAAAACAATGAAATTTATTGGAAAGTAATCATATCGGAACAGAATGAATGCAAGAGACAGCTAAGTATATTAAATATGAAATATTTCCATAAAGAACTGATTGATAGGTCTATGATTTGATTCTTGGCCCCTCAAGAATAAAGAGAAAAGCAATATAAAATTTTCAAAAAAAAAGAACAACTAAATTTAGCAATGGTCAAAAATTTAAATAATTTAATATAATTTTTTTATTAAAAAAATTAAAATTAAAATTATATAATATGTCGAATATAATGAAATTAAAGAAAGTTACTTATTATGTTGTAATCCAATATCCAAAAAAAACTTAATTCATCATATTTTTTTATCAGCCTTAATTCATCAAAATTAAATTAAATATTACCAAAAAAATCTACTTTAAAGAGCAACACTAGGATGACTTTATTCCCCCAACCCCTTTTTTTTCCTCCGAACACAAAAAGTTGCCTGACATGGTCACATATCCCACCCTTTAAAATCTCATGGGCACTATATTTAGAGCATGCTCCAATGATATGAAATGTTTAAACAATGAGACTCACAAACCTTAGTAAATTGCAATCAAGGGAAATTTCTCTCAGAAACACAGTGTTCTTTCTTCCCCCCTGAAATCATCAACAGCGGTACTCGAAGCAGAAGAATCACCAAAAGGAAGATCCAGTTTAACAGACGCATAAAAGGAGGGAACCAAAAGTAGATCTCTGCCTTGATTAGGGCAATATTAATACCCAAATCCTAAAAAGGTCGAATTTACACGATCCAGTCCTTAACAATGTGTAATGATTTTTTAAATCAATACTGCAACATAAAACCCTAATCAATCAAAGAAATCCAATTTCTTGCATCAAATTGGAAATACCAGATCAAAATGGCCAAACCCCAAACCCACCTCACAAATGGGAGAAAAGATTCGAAATTTGATTGGGGCATTCTGTTCTCTTTTAACTGTAATTTTTTCTCACCATTTTTTTCCTTATATCTGATGGACTTGTCAATAACTGTTAACTTTCCTTCGTAAATCTATTCTCATCCATTTGAAAATATTCAAACTCCCCTCTCGTCATTCATCCCTGGAATTGAGCTCGAGATATTCAACAACTACTGCTCATGTAGCTATCTCATCCTTCACCATATGTCAATGCCATAGTCAACCTATAGACCTTGTATGAATAACCGCTAATGTTGTGCGTCTTCAAAATACTCTACAAGATTCTCATGAATCGTGTAAAATATAAAAAGTATACTTATACTATTCATGGGTTTCATCAATTCCATGTTACAACACTTTTTAAGTATTTACAGAAGAATAAACAAATGGAAACTCCATCCAGATGATACAACATACAGGTTTATAATCTAATAAAATGCAGCTTTCTGGGAGGTACTTGTGCACAACACACTTAACTACACATGCTTGCCAGTGTTAAATTAAGGATAGCAGTTTACAGGTGATTGTGCTATTTACTTGGAGCTGAATCACCCCCATCTCTTAACTCTCTTTCGAGTTCATCAAACTCCCAGTCACCGATCTCTTCAGTTGAGTAGTCTCGACCAATTTTCCCAAACTCGGACTCTAGTTTTGCTATTTCTGCTTCATGATCTAGTACAGGCTCTGTCCCAACTGTGGGATTGTCCATATTTCCCTCTTTATCAGGTTTAGGCGTTGACGCCAATGTTGGGGCAGCAGATGGGCTTCCCAGTGGTTTCTCGCTAGATGGAGCATCAGCTTCTGGTGGTGGGCCTGGTGGTGCTTCAATTTCTAAATTTGGCCGCTCAATAGATTCAAACTTTCCTCTTAATTTTTCAATTTCATCCAATAGCCCTTTGATCCTTGGTGCATCCTTCCTGTATCAGGGAGCAGGAAGTCAAGCGTCCACACACATCAGGGAATTGGAATTCCAAGGGAGGTATATAAGAAAACAAAGAATGAACGCAAATAAGAGGAATGCCTTACCTGGAACTTGCCAAATTCTGAGAATAGAACTGCGCTTTCATGTTATCCACAACACTGAAGGTAGTTATTATCTGAAACAATAGAACGATACATAGATAGTTCCGCAATCAAATGCCATAACAACATTTCTTCAAGAGCTAAAAACCATAAAGCAAATCGCTATAGAATTTTTATTTGACAAATTTCCAAGGATAAATTGGGAGATAATTAAGAGAATGAATGAGAAAGCAGAACTTTGGAACTGGGTGAAACCATGTGATGATGTACAACAAACTTAGAAATGAGCTACAGGGAGGGAAAGAACAGGGAGTTTCTGTAGAACACAAACAACTCATGATATGGTAGTGGTAAATTAAAGAAAAAAAAAACTTCTTTAAATGCCATTGAATACAAATAGGAAACAAATTTATACCTTGGCTTCATTTTCAAGATATCCTTCCTCAAGAGGTTTCCTTGGGTTTAATTCCTTAGAATCATCATTAGCAACCATCATCTCTGACCTGTCTTATCACTCAGAAGAAATTGGCAGTTACAAACAAATAAGGTCAGAACTGGGAACCATTTACATTGAACAGTGCAGATTACCTCTCACTCAACTTCTTCAGATTGTCAACAAATTTCTCAATACGACTGATGGAAGGGCCCAGCTCTTCCTGCAAAGAGTAGGATTTGAGAGAGATTGAGAGACTGAATAATTTACAGCTTTAGACAATCTGAATAAATATGTTTCAAACAGAACAGTATGGGTACCTTATAAGCAGAGAGGAGATTAAGAGCCATACTAACAAAATAATCCTCGTGCTTCTCCAATTCATCACTTGAAAATTCAAACAAATACCAATCAGATAGTTAAGGAACTCAGTATTCAAGTAAGAATACATGGCACACAAAATAGGGTAAAGAACAGAATACAGAAATTTCCCCACGGTACAAGGAACATATCCTGAGATATTGCTGACCAGAAATCTAATCGTAATTGAAAAAAATAAGGACAGAAAGTTAGATTACATACTTGACCTGCTTGTTCTTAGTTTCTGCATACGAGCACTGAAGAACCCAAGTATCTTCCAAAAAATTAATCCAAGTACTAAGAACCTCTGCTTCTGCTCGACATGCAGAAATTGACTTTGATAGTTCATCTTCCTATCAACAAATCAGAAAGATTTTCAGCTATCAGAGAATAGTAAAGCCAGAAAATGATCATGAATGCAGAGGTCTGTGAACATCATAGCTTTCTTTGAATTATCAGAAATTTAGGAAGAAATGTCCAAACCTTTGTGCTTAAGTGTGCAATAATCTGATTGTTAGCTTCATCAAACTGATCTCTTTCTTCCTTCACATTTCGCAGACGAGCATTAGCGGTAGCCAGCGAGATATAAACCTACATAAATTACTCCTACTTAGAACTCTTGGTCAAATTAAAACAACATAAATAAGGCTTAGAACCTATAAAACAAGTTGAGCAATCTGTCAAATTTGTGAGAGCTTCAAACATGTTCAGGATGTAGATAATGAAGAAAAAGAATTACAAAAAGGGAGGTAGTCAAATGCCAATGGGAGTTTTTGAGACCAAAAAAGAAAAAGAAATTCAAAACCTTAAAATTGAATAAGAAATAAAGACTTCCACGTGTACATGAGTTACATGATTCCCCAAGAAACTTTGCTACTTCATCATTGGAAAAATAACAAGCACAAAGCACCTTCTTCCCAGTCAAATAAGCACAAAGCACCTTCCTTCTAATCAAATAAAAGTTTTAAGTGCTGATGTAAAATAACTATCAGTTACCTTAGCTAACATATCCAAAAAAGAAAACTGCTTCAGCAAACTATTGTTTCATACTCAGATAAACCAGTAAATGCAGTGTGCAAACAAATAAAACAACTTGGCCAAAACAAAAAAGAACAGATAAAATTGCAAACTTTAAAAACGAAAATTAAAATAATAAACTACAAACTTGGAAAATGGGAACTAAATAAGACAAACACATCATAAAGATGCAAATATTTTATCATAAATTACTAAAAACAAAAAACATAAAAAATTAAGTAGAAAACCTTTTTCAGTTCAGCTTCAAGTTCATCCCTCTTCTTTTCAAGCTCTGAAATTTCAGCTGCTATTTCCTGGAGATCCATCATTGAAAACTAAACTTAAACAACCCTATCAAAACATGCAACTACCAAATTCACATACTGACTACTACAGGGAAATGACACTTGGCAATTACTAGTTCAATCAAAAGGGTTTTTTCATTGTAAAAGCAAAACATAATAAAAGCTTTGTTGACTCCTTCATATGAAACCCTCTAGTTTATTAGCTGCAACAAAACAGTAGCATGAGCAATGAAAGTTAGGGAACCATACATCTTGATATGCCAATATGAGTATAGGACATTGAAGTAAACAGGCCCAAGAGAGATTTTAACATGGCCTTCCAAAGGAGATTACTTTGTAAGCATAGTAACACTCCACCGGATACCATCAACTAGGTAGAAACAAGGTTAAACTGCAAAATGAACACAATCCTAGAAGACAGCTAACTAGTTTTATAAGTTTCCAATGGAAAATGTATGGCTTATAAGATTGTTATAAAATGAGAAGCTATAATCCAGAGATAACTCACAGCAGCCAAACTGTTGCATTCTAATCTAAAATTAGAACATTATAATCCCTTTTTTCTAATCTAGCAGCTACGGCATGGACAAAAAACGTGAGTGAGGAAGTATATTACCTTTTCTCTTTCATGAGCTTCAGTTGCTTTTGCCATACGAACTTTTAATGCCTCCTCCTTTTGAAGTCTGAATCATTATGGAAGAAATAAATTATAACCAGCCATGAAAACAGCAAAATGGTTGATATTTTCTGATAGGCCAGAAAGGTTGACATAATAATTCCAAGAAATTTATTTTGCACCTCTGTTCTGAAATTCGCTTCTCAGATTTTGAGCTGGAGTTAGCTAAAGACTCTGATAAGACCTTCAACTTATCAACCTGCTCATACAAACGAAATAATACAGCTCATATATTAGCCCTGTGAAACTTAGCAACATTTACCAAAACAGGCACTCCATTCTCATTAGCAAGTCTTAACTAGAAAAAGAGCTGGCAAGTCTCATAGATGACACAGTCAAGACCAGATAATTGGAAGTAAACTTGCTGATTAAAAAGGAAAAATGAAAGTAAACTTTAACAGAAGGAGAAAATTACCATTACAAGAGTAAAGGAGCTTAAATCAAGTACCTTGCTAATACATAACCAGAGAAATAAGATTGCAGAGACCATACCTTCTGAGCATGAACCTCCGGAGAGTCTCCATTGTTCAGAACTTTCTTTTTCAGTAAAATGCCTTCTAATTGGGAACAGAGCCGAATTTGCGTGAGTGCTTCTTTTAGAGCCTACCATAAAGATATGGTGGTCAAGTTCCATTGTTTCTATCCTTCTTGGAAAAGAGGAAATATTTTTAATATATCAACATTTGCTTCCTGATAACTTCAGCCTCAAAAGTAAAATATATTTCAATTCTGTTAAAAGTAACACAGTCCTTGTTATTAGATGTGGACAAGGTGGGAGAGGAAAGGAGGGAATGTGGAATAAAGGGCTGCAAATGTTACCATTAGTCAAACCAAGCTCACCTCAATGGTCACAGGAGTTCTCTCAGGTGCTTTGTCTTCGCCTTCATTTGGTGATTTCTGGGAGCTACTGATTCCATCAAGCTTTTTCTTTAAATTAGAAGCTTCAACATTCATTCTATCACCAGAAAGCATACAGACCGAAAAAGGACAGTTAATTTTTCTCACAATTAGGTATAGTATAATTGAATATCCATAGCAGAAGACAGCAACATGCTCCTACTTTCTTAAGAGGAGAAAATTCTTCAAATATCAATGTCATGAAATTTTCCCAAGTTTCATTGGTTGATGGATCTGAGTTCACATATAAGAAGTCAACTTCTTAAACTATAAATAAAAATTTATGAAAAACTAAATAAGGTTCCTCCAAATAGAATTCCAAGATTATTAATTTTCTCAAAGAATCATTAAATAGGAAAGGGTGGCAAGAAAGATTTCCAGTGCTTCAGTTTTTACTGCAGAACAAGATGTTTCTTAAGACTGCAGATATGGGCCAAGATGCCGATAAAAGAGAGCAACTTCTCTCTTAAAGAAAACACTGTGTTTACAGAACAAAGTTTAAAGAGGAAATTCCATCAGCATCAAGAACAACAATAATGAGTTTGCATGATCTCAAGGATGGACAATTGCCTTAAACACAATTTGTGTGTATAAGAAGAGTCGAAAAATGGTATAAGAGAAAAAAGAAAGCTCCTGATCTTACAACCTTAAAACATCTGCATTGATTTTCAACCCTGTAATGGCACTTTGTGCAAATTGAAGCAATTCTTCACGTTTCACCTATTTTACCACATTTTTTAAGAAAAAGAATATCACAATCAAAATGCCAATTAAGGAGGAGTGAAAATGTGAAGGAGGTTGAAGTCTAAGCATTATATTTCACTCTTTTACCAGCACTTCATCTTGGTAGATGGAAAAAGCTGTAGCAAGATCCTGTATGCTGCTCACTATAGCATTGTGAACTTCCATTCCTCCAGTGAGACAGAGCCTGCACATGATTATATTACTTACAGAAAATTTCAAATCCAATTAAAATATGAGGCCATTTATTAAATACTTGCAACTTTTTTCATTCACTTCACCATAGAAGATGCACAAAATAACCATTCAACCATCATGTTAGGTGTGATCAATCTAATCTTCCAAGAAGACTAAAATCATTTCCAATTTAATTTTGTCTGGAAAACACCTAAATATTGGGATCTCTGACTGTGATTTAGCAACAGTCCTGCAGTAGACTCACCTGAACACCTCCAGCAGCAGAGTGATTTCTTCATCATTTGGTGCTTCAAGAATCTGAGTCACAGAAAAGACTTAACATGCGTTAACCTTGTTACCATAAATTCCAAAAACCCAAAAATCCATTTAGATTTTCCAACCAAGCTTTTCACAAAATGATGATTGTTTTCTATCATATTTTATAGACAGCAAGTATTGAAAACACCACAAAATAACAATTAGTCAAACTGCAAAAAGTTTAAGAAAATTAGGCATGCAGGAAAAACTGTTTTGCAAGTATATGAGATCTAATAAAGATTCTAAACCATCTTTAACTAACTATAAATAAGAAGTTCATATCAAAGTAAGTTTAAAGAAATACAGTGAAACATACCGAAGATATTGTTATGCCCTCCAAAGCTTGGCTTTGAAGAAAAACCTCACGAAAAGTCACAGGCATACCACCAACATCCTCATCATAATACAACACCTAAAACATCATTAAAGGATCAAAACAAATAGATTCAATAGAAACAATGGACTACCTAAGAATAGGTTCACTAGGCAAAATCAGACTCTAGTATTTTCCTGATGAGCAGAGATCAAACAAAAGTTCGTCTGGACTGATTTAAGGAAATGAAGTATGAGAAATAAATTTAGTAATAAACACTAGTACATAAAACACAGATAGCTCACCAAAACTGGTCTTTTTGGATTCTCTTTTGCATCTTCAGAAACAAGAATCTCTTCAAGATTCTTTGGTTTATCTTCGGATGAAGATCCATAATACTTTTCAACTTCCTTAAGCGCAGCCAAACATCTTCTCAGTAACATAACTCTTTCAGAGCCTCTACAAGAGACAGCCGCTTCCTCGAGTCTTCTTATGGTTTGCTTTACGCTTCGGACATTCCGAGCTGCCTGCATAGTTATGCAACTTAAGTAAGTCCAACAAATACAATTCCAAACATTCAAGATGCAAGCAGTTCTAGCTGAATTGCATTCTCTGTCTTCTAAAACTTAATCAGCAATGAAAAACAGAATCAATCGAAGTCAGAGAGCAAAGCAACAGAAGAAAGGTCAACGAGAAATTGGAGATAAATTAACCGAGAAATTGAAAAAGAATAGAGGCGTTACAATGCGATCCTGAAATATTTTGGCTCCTTCAGCTACGGCTTGGCCGGCGTGGTGAGCGACGGTGTCGGCGACACTCTTGATGTTTCGCGTGAAGTTGTTTTTGTTCCCAGCCTCCACTGCTTTGCTCACCGCCGTTTTGAACCACGAAGACATCTCGTACTCACTTTTTCAATCAAATTTTGCAGAAAACACGGCGATTCTGAATGAAACGGAGCACTGATTCGATAAACTAATGCAATGTGATTCCGATTTGTTGGAAAGGGAGGGAGGATTAAGAAAATTAATGAAGATGACGAGCGGGATGGGGTTGACACGATTTGGGCGTTACGACGTCGTTTTGAGGTCTGAGATGGGTCAAAATCTACCGGTCCGCTCTAGGATTTTTGGACTCTCCCGTGATTATACCACCATCCACGGAAAATATGGATATTTTTTTTCTCATATATATATATTTATATATTTTCTTTGCAAAAACGAACAAATAACCAAAAAAATGAAAATGTTCTGTACTTATGTAATGAAAATATTAAAATATCTTAAATAAGTTAACAAGCAAATTATTTGAACAGAAAAAAACTAACTGCATAAATAAAATTACTGGATGGAGGGTGATTTCCTAATATTGTCCCTTATATATACAATTGAAAATTTTTTTTCTTTTAAGTTTTTATCAAATATTTTAATTTGATTGAAAGATTTTTTTAATTATCATTTATATAATACTTAAATTTTAATCTAAAATTTATATTAAAAAATTTTAAAATTAAATTAAATATACTAAAAATAAATGAGAAGAAGTAAAAATTATTAAATTATTATTTATAAAATAATATAAAAATAATTTTATTAA
>BPVZ01000079.1:1375680-1385918 GCA_020521535.1 Rubroshorea leprosula
TGTGTAAACATATACTAACAGTTAGTTAATAACCGAAGACAAACTGCGTCTCAACAAAGTGTAGGGGCTGAGTATAGATTTCTCAAAAGATTATTATTCTTTTTTTTTTTTTTTTCTGTGAATAATGCTGGAGAGGCCGATGGCCGTCAAGCCAGATCAAGACCGAGCAAACGTGGCAATGCCACATCTGTCGGATTTGTTTATCTCTTTTACCTTTTATTTTATATAAAAGCAGTAAACAGTGGTTAGGCACTCAAATTTATAAGATTTTAACTTTTAAACCTTTAAAAACAACATCATTATCCTAAAATAAAACATTATATTTTGATTTAGTAGATCAATAATATTTTTTTAAGGTCTACCATTTAGGGTTTTAAGATTTAAATTTTTTTAGTGTTAGGATTTACATTTTTTAGGGTTTAGTAATTAGAGTATTTCAGTTTAGATTTTTAATGTTCATATTTAGTGTGATAGAATTTAGGGTTTAAGGTTTAAATTTTTTAGAGTTTAGTATTTTGAGAGTTAAGATTTAGATTTTTTAGGATTTAATATTTAAGGTATTAGGGTTTATGATTTTTATTGTTTAGTTTTAGGTTGTTAGGATTTAGATTTTTTAAAATTAAGGTTTTGTTTGTTAATATTGCGCTATACTGTAACTACAGTTTTTAATCTTTTACTATCCAAAAAAAATATCAAATATTAATTAAAATTAATAAAAGTATATAAAAAATTTTAAAAATAATTAGAATTATTTTACATCTTTAAATAAGGTATAGTGTGAAAAAGGTCTAAAAGTCTACGTGAAATACTAATAAACAAAGCCTACCTGAGTATTGTGTAAATTTTAGATTTGTTAGGTTGAATGGTTTAATTTTTGTGCTATGATTTAATTTTTTTTGGGTTTAATATTTAGTGTTTAATGTGTTAAGAGTTTAAAATTTTCAAGTTTATATTTCTAAGCTCAATATTTAAGGTTTATGGTTGAGAATTTATGCCTTAAGATTGACTTTCCATTTAAAAACTAATTAGAACTAAAATATAAAACTAAAAATTAGTAAGGACTTAAAAAATAAAAATAAAAATGTTGAAGATTTAAGAAATTAAAACACAAAGCTTTAGGGACCGTCGCTCCCTATTGCAGCACCCTTTTTTTTCAAAGAAAGTCCTTTTGAAGGTTTTCCAGAATGTGAGAATGACTAAATTTAAAATTATTAAAGTCACACAACTTCTCATGTTTTTATTGATATTTTATTTGTTAATAATTTTTAAATAATTAATTATAAATTTATGATATTTAAAAATATTAATTTATAATTTTTTAATTTATCAAATAATAAATATAAATTATTTTATTAATTATTGGCTTTATATTTTCAAAGACAATAAATACTAAATTTGTGTGGCTTTAGAAAACTTAGAGTGGGTATAATCACACCCGGCTTTCAATGGCTAGAAAATTGAAGTTACAAGAGATGATGTCATGGAGATTGAATAGTCGAAAAAGGGAAGGACAAAAAATTTCATGAAAAGCAACTGAATTTTTGGATTTAAATGGTTTATCTTAATTTTTAAGGTATTTAAATTAATTAGTTCGAATTCAAAATCCAACAAAAATTTGAAAAAAGCCCCCCACCCAAACCCCTAAAAAATGGTAAAAAAAAAATTCATGAAAAGAAGTTGATTGATGAAATTGCCACTATCTTCAATTTTAGTAAAAGAGGAAAAAAAAAAAAAACTTTTGATGAGGTAATTTTGACCGAATCAAAAAGTGATTAGTTTGGAAATATATACAGATTGTTTGAGGGATACAACACAGCTAAAAAATAAAAAAAGAGTGAGAATAAAACAACAAATTGTGATGTAAATTGGCATGCTGAATTTGAGAGGAACAATCGGCCAAAAATATTTGAGAGGAACAGCTCCTGAATGATGACTGCTAGAGCGGGGGGAATATTGGCTATTTCACCACATATGAAACATATACAAAAGTAGTATATCCCTTTTAACTCTTAACTGAATCAAAGGACGACACAACAAGTACAGTCTGACTTTTCTTTCGTGGATTCCTGCGGCGGTGGAACTGGAGCACAAACAATAATATTAACTTGAGAGTGTTGTCCCACGGAAATTCCTTTTGGTTGATTCTCAGTGAAATGCTGCCGTTGCTGTGAATTGATAGAAGTTTCCTGGTGCCCTTGCTGGAAATTGTAAGAATTTCCATAGGTTGGCTGGGAATGACCAGCTTCTGCAGCTGGAGATGGATATGTTTTCTGTTGCTGGTTTTGATGGTTTTGGGTTTGTTGATCTATAGGCGGATTATCAACTTCTGCAGGATGTTTCACTGAAGATAAAATCCCACCTGGAGATGTTGTCTGCTGCTGATTATGGGTTCCTTGGCCCTTTGGCCTCTGCATAGCATGCTCCTCCATGTGTCCTCCACCTAGGTTTCCTGATTGTGACTGACTGCCACCATTCTCTGCAGTGGACACCGCTGCAATATTCGGCATATGCGTTGATCTCTTGTTCATGGTATATATGTCATGGGATTGGGGGTGTTGAAGTTTTTAGAGACGAATGAAACAGGTCAAGAACAGCTTAGCCTAAACGCAATCAATAAAGACACTCTTTAGAAAAGATTCTAGCCGTCTTCTGCTCAAAGCAAGAATATATGCAGCCAAATCTCGTGAATCAGAACTACACGATCAATGACTTTAGCATTTCCCACCGCCCCAAAGACCAGGTATATTTTTCTGGTAAGAACCAAAGACCAGGCATATGCTATGCTATAACCTCTATGTATGGTCTTGATCTTATCCCTTTTCTTTTGCAATGATTAATTTTCCGCAAATCAAGAAGAAGTTTCTGAGAAGTGAGAACTGATTCACTGAGAGAGAGTGTTTCTACTTTCTACCTCCTTGACTGATGATTATAAACTTGAGAATATTTTTCCTGTTACTTTGTTTTTAACCTCTTTTTTTTTTTTTTGGCTCTTACTAAAAGATAAAACTAAAAATTAAAAATTAAAAATTGATTTAAAACAAATTTTAATACTAACAAGTAAAAATGATTTTTTACTAGTATTAAAATTATTTTTATTTTATTTCTTTAATAATAATAATAATATGTTATAAAATCATGTAAAAGTAAACAATTTTTTTTTTTTTTTGTTTAGAATTATAAAATTAATAAAAACTAGAACTAAAAATCCAGAACTACTACCATATAAACAAAACCTTAATTATTAATATTTTTAGGAACTAAGGGCTTTAACTAAATCTCCCATTCAAATAAAGTATACATGCTTAATCTTAAGTTATCTAACATTTATAACTATTTAATAGAAAAAAATTGTATTTTTAAACATATATTTAGCATAATCAATGATCCCAAATTGCTCCTTTTAAGAATGCAAAACCATGGCAAACAGAGAGGACGAGAGGATATGTCTTTTAGTTATGAAAATTCGGATAAAAAACTGTTTATTTTTTGTTTTCTAATGCCCAAAATTTCATCAAATAAGAATATTTGTATTATAAAAAAAAAAATCTCTTACTCAATTTACATTATAAATAATTATCGACTATCAAATATAAGCTATTGTTATTAGCTACATTTTGAGGGGTTAGTCCAAACACCCCCTATATCATAAGAACACACTCTATGGCAAAACATTAGACACAATCGTGAAGCATTCATTTATAAAAGTATATATATTTAAATTAAAGATATTAAATTTGAACATTAAGTCAAGTCGAGTGAGGTGAGAAAAGATTCAAGAAAAGAAAAGGGCTATCCCTCTTGTATTATCCATCTTATATGATCTATGTACTAAAAAAATTTTACAGAAAAATATATATTCTAGTCAATTTTCCTTATTTTAATGATTTCATGTTCCCCTAGCGTACATCTATTTTCTTACCAAGAAAGAATGAACTGATGTTCCAAAAAGATGAGGACCACTACACTACAATGCTTAGCACAAGCCCTCAATAGGGGGTATATTAAAATTCTCTCATTAGTATTTCATTTTATACAGCTTTTATCCATCCTCCCTAAAAGTTAATGGCAATACCTGTGGGATTAACTTCCTCGGACTACACGGTAATTCTGGAAATGTTTACAATCTTCTTTGTTGTGCGTCAACAATTTCCACACTTTCATGATATGGGGTTTAAGTGCAACGAAATATGAATACCTTAGCTAGGATGGAGTCCGTGTCAAAAAGTCATTAACAGCAAGATTTGCATCTCCATGAGCCACAGCATCTTCAGGCTCTGGCATGTAGAGACTAGAAGATGAAGCCTGCACATTAAAAACACCCAAATCAGTCGTAGCAAGCAAAAACTAAACCATCCTTTCTAGTGTCTCCCATGTGGCTATGCATTGTTTAGGATAGTGAAAATGTGGAAACAGTCTGCTTGGAGTGTCGATACTCATCGTATAAATTAGGTTGTTATTATTATTACTTAATAACGCTTCAACATTGCGAGGCTGCTTAAAAAGCCCATGGTGATAAGTTGTCCTGGTAAGTGATGACCGCTAAACATTTTTTTTTAATGTTTTTATGGTAATATAGATCAGTCATGTTCATGTAGACCTAGAAGATGAATGAACTACCTTTGCATCAAGCTGCACCTCCCCGTTATTTTCTGCAACAAGACATGCACCATGTGCCTTCAACCATTCTACACACTCCTCTAATCCATCTGAATCTTTGTCATCAATTCCTTCAATAGAAGGTACAGTACTAGCAAACCCCAGAACCTGAGCAACGTATGAAACAGGCACAGTAGGGCGATACGAACGGGACATGCAGCTCACAGCCTTATAACGCATCTTCTCGACATAAAGATCTGCACAAACAACCATGAGGAAATGACGAGGAAATGGAGAAACAAGGAATAGAACCTTTAGCACATTCTAATTTATATTGTTGATGCTAGCCATAAATGTTGAGATAATAATCATTGACTAAACTTACCCATAAGGGAGGTGTTCAAGTTAGGAGCTGTCTTGTAGAGTCGGAAGAACATAACATAATTGCCTGAAGTCACAGCTGCACGAACTGCAAGTGCATGTTGAACTGCTCTATCTTTCTTTGCTTCATCAGATAATCTGGCAACAACATGAAATAGGCTGGTTTGAATTACTAATCTAATTCACTTAAGCCTCAAGTGGACACTAATGTATGGAAAATGGAAAAGAATGCTTTCAAAATACCCAAACTCAGCAGGTCATCATAAGAAATGAAGGATGCAGGGGAAATTATTTGATCATTCAAGCCACCTGTATTCTTTACATCATACTGATGATGACATAACAGGGCAAGGCCGGCAAACCAAAAGAGAAAGATAACATAAGCATTACTAACCTTGCCATCGATGATAAGAGCTCTCTCTTGTTGTTAGAGTGCAAGATAACACCAAGTAAGTTGTAAGCAGCAAATTCCATATGGCATCCCTTGATTCCTTCAGCATAAAGGATTTTCAATTGTGATTGGCACTGAACCCAAAACAAAAAAGCAAAAAAACAAAATTAGGAAAAAGGCTCTCTAGAATACAAATGCCATAACAGCATAGCTTCCAACAGTTCATGATAGTCAATGAGAAACAAACTGATTCTAGTCCAAGAAAGAAAACCATGATGTTGCTCACTGCTCAGAACTATTTCTGATAAAAGGTGTGCCAACTAAGAAAATCACAATAAACTGTTCTCAACAAGACTGACCTGATTATATTCAGGCAGGTCCCCAACTTCCAGTGCCAATCTAGCATGAGTTTCATAAACCTGCATGAGTAAAACAAAAACATAAATTAAGCATTGTATAGGCATTATATCCCGGCTTTTTTTTTTTTTTTAAATGTCACTTTGCTGCACAGGGGAGGGTCATACCTTAACAGTTAGCTGGTTACGTACTCGTTGTACTGTTAGATCTTGGCGGATAGACTTCAACTGGTCACACTTATAAAGGTAGTTCTTTTGGGAATTTTGGACCATAAGCAGAGCCTTTTCCAGAACTTCCTCAGGTCTCACCTGTAAGGCAATACAGATTTTAAGCAAGACAAACAGCATAATCATTACTCAATTCTCTAAAGCACAGAATAACCAGTCCACAAAAGTGAAATGAGATAGCATATTACAGTGGAAGGATCAGGTGCAGAAGTAAGGCGCAAATAACGTTTCTCGATTTCCTGGCAGGTGCCTTTCACAGTTAGGGCATCCCAATCAATGTCTTCAACAGCCCTGCCACCACCATCTTCAAAGCTTTTGCTAAGCACCATAGCACTAGCCCTTCTAGTGTACAAGTTTCCAGTGCCAATATTTTTCGTTTTAAAGTGATTAATTACTGCTCGATTCCCTTGTGCCCTTTCAAAACGCTTAGAACGATTTTCACGTCTCTTTCTTTCCTCTGGGGTGTTAGCAAGTGCAATTGCACTAGAGTAATATGCTGTTAAACTTTGCTCCTTGTCACTATCACTTGAGGCATCACCATTATCAGTAGCATTTCTATCAATAAGACACTGCCTCTTAACTGGCCTCTGGAAAGGTTTACTGGCAGATTTCTGCTCCATTAGAGAAAATCTGGTATTACTGAAACCATCACTCTTACTCTCCAAATTCCCACTCATAGGCTGCAGAAAATTTTGATTCCACCCAGTAAATTTGTTAAGTCATTTGAAATGGAAATGTGCATCTCAACTATGAATAACAAGTTATAACACCAAACTGATATTAAGAAAAGAAAACCATAAATTATACCAGGTTTTAGAACGAAAGAATCATTTAGAAAAAGAGAGTTATAGAATACCTTTTTATCCTTTTCACTGGCATGAATCCAGCCACCAAATTTTGCAGTGTCATTATTCATAGAAGCCAATTTGTCAACTGATTTCTCCTGTGGCAAAGGCTCCCACCTACTTTTGGATCGTCTAGAGGGGCTCATCTTATATTTTGGTAATGAAGCAGGAGTTGAACTCTGCAAACTGCTGCAACAGGAAATTAAAGGAAAACAAAACAAGAGAGGATGGAACCAAATATAAACTCAAAATGGATGCATATCAACAGTGCAACAACTATGAAAGTCAAGGAAAGCTAATATTTCCAGGAAAATGCAAGCCTGAAACTGAGTCTAGAGAGGGAATGAAGAACACATACTCCTTATCAACCATATCTGCATTTAGTAGAGGAAAGAGAGGTTCATTATCCCAGTCTTTTGTAGAAAGTGTTCCATCTGCTGTTGCCTTGGTAATGATCTGAATGGAAAAAGGAGGAAGGGGGGGGGGGGGGATATGAATAACAATCTATTCATAAAGCAACCAGGCAAATAGATAAACTTCAGGTACGCCAAAATGTCTAGCCAATGAAATTCAAATAAACAAGTAGCAAACAAACAAAACAGTCAAATTCTACTACTTGAAGCATGGTTTGGTATAGATCGCCTCTCAATTTGAATGACATCAAATAAATCTGACATATAAAAACTAGATAACATTCCTCAGATGATCAAACAAAAGGTACTGCCGATTTAGATCAAAGAAGTACTATAAAAAAACTAATAGAAAAATCTTTTTAAGTTTAGGTCGATCATCTATTCCTCTAAGTCTTAATTTTAAAATGGAATCCCAATGCAAATAAAAAATATTAAATCAAATAAGATTACTTAAATTTAATAAGAAAATTTTGCAACGTCCTTTCCTTATCCAAATGATCTAATAACAATTTTGGAATGGTTGTAACCAAACTGACTCACCTCCTTCATGATAGCTTGGCAAGCTGCCTTCTGTGTATCATCTTTACAACTAGCCAATGCCCTTTCAACATACACCCGCAATGATTTAGGGAACACACCAGGCTGCAAGAAAATATGTAGGGCAACTTAAATATTCACCTAACATAACTAGAGTACATTTGAAATCTATGATTAGTGCAAAAGAAAAATCAATAAAATTAAAAGGCATGCCAACTTCCCCAAATGCCAGCCAACCAACTAAAAGCCAAAACTAGTGCTGTCATGGCATAAATATTCGTAACACTGAATTTTATGAAAACCCAGTAATTATATATATATTTTTTCCAATCAGCATGAAAACTCAGTAATAAAGTCATTCAATAATTGGTGGAGTTACAGGCCAATATGGAAATGGATATTGGGGCTCAAATAAATTCAAAGACTTGCTCAAATAGAAGGAATGAACGAATAACAGATCATGTACCCAGAAAAACACAAACATGCAGAGTGCACACATGTTCAATATTTAAAACAATTTTTATTCATAAAAAAGAAGAAGAAGAAGAAGAAGAAAGTAACTGCTTCACAGACTAAATCTCCAACACAGATGCAAGAACTGATTATGAAGAAGCAATGTTGCACATGAAACAATAGACTTATCTCTGGATAAAGTGCAACACTTGAAACTAGTAACTATAAATCAGGTAGACATTTTAACCTACCAGCCAATGATTTCAGCTACCAAGTAAAAGATTCAGACATAGAGAGAGAAATTTTGAGAACTGAAAGCCATAAGTATAAACTCCCACCTTAAGTACAGAATCAGCTGCATCATTGGGCAATACTTTCTGATTGGATTTAGGGAATGAAACACTGATATAAGCAGGTTTAGCTGCTGCATTGTTGTTAGAGCTATCCTTATCAGTTTTTTGCAAACCCAGTGGCAAATTTGAAGCAATTCTAGGGTTTGTTTGTATCTGAAGTTTGCTTGTCCTCTGTGCATCTAATGATGGAAGTGGTTGCATGGGCTGATGGCAACTCTGAGGTGCCTGATGAGCAGAAGGATATTGTAAATTGAGACCTTGAGGGCATGCAGCTTTCTGTTGTTCCTGAAAGTTGTCATAAGAAGTTTTTGACTCCAAGGGCTTCTGAAAATATGGCCGCATAGGACTTGCTTGCTGATTTTGAAAACTAGGAGCACCATGTTTCCAGTAATTATCATAAGCACCACTAACTGCCACACTAGGCTGACAAAAAAGGCAGAAGAAGATGAAAACTCTTTCAACTAAAAGATCATCACAGTCAAATAAAGCATGACAAAAGATAGATCATAATTCAACATAATTGACTACAAAAGCAAACATGATGGATCAAAAGTACAGAGGTCAACTCATCTAGCTTATCCTACAATATTCAATCAACAAAACTCAAACCTGCAATGAGGGTGTTTGAGAAGGTGTTAGAGAAGGCGTTTGAGATGAGCTAGACTCTGGCCTCCAAGATGGGGTAAAAGATGGGGTGGTTTGGCTGTTGGAAGTTGGAAGATATCCACCACTAACACCAGGAACCTGACACACCTGATTAGATGTAGTGGAAACATTCAAATTTTCTGTCCCAGGAGCACAACTGACTTCTGTCTGATTGTAATAATCTGCCCATTGCTTGTAATGCTGTTGATAATGCAATGATGTTGAAGCAACATTAACAGAAGCATAAGCTCCAGTTGTGTCTGCAGTGTAGCTTGAATATTGGGGAGTTGTGTAATTTGCATAATTGCCTCCATTCCATGTCGTCGTCTGATGACTATAACTGCTACTTGGGTAACCTCCAGCTGTCTGATAATCACCAGGATTGTAGTAAGTGCTTGAATAACTTGCAGGCCCAACATAAGACCCTGTATTCTGAAATGAGGAAAGGGGCTGATAAGGAGCACCTGTATTTTGATATGCTCCTACTGGCTGAGAGTAGGAACTGTTAGGTTGTTGCTGATAACTGTTATGGTAACCTGGGTATCCTGCAGACCCATACCCATAAGGATCAGTAGAACTCGGGTATGATGCATAGCTACTGTAATCTTGTTGGACATTTGTTGTTGCTAAACTTGATGAAGTAGCAACAGCTGCTGAATTTGTTCCATCTTGTCTTGTGGATGAATCCACATACTGAACATGGTGGTAAGTGGGATTTGAAATGTTTCCATTCTCAGTGAAGTGATTTGCCACACTCTGCACGTTCCAAGATGCAGGTTCAGAACTGGTCACTGCAGAAGGATAAAAAGATGTCTGTGCTTGGTTTTCATCAACAACATAACGATTCTGAAAAAAGGGGAAAAATAATATAAGACAAATAAATTAACCAAAATAATATAAACTCTAAACAAACTACACTATACACTTATTGAAACTTCTAGACATGCTGACAAATACAAAGACAAATTAAAAGCAGCATGAAGGATTGTCACAGAACAAGCAAAAGGTTTTGCAGAACATGAAGAAAAATTATATATTTT
>BPVZ01000079.1:1408673-1424611 GCA_020521535.1 Rubroshorea leprosula
TTAGTTTTTAAATTTAAATATAGTATTGGATTTCTAAATTTTGAATTAAATTTTAATTAAATAAAATGATATCATTTAAAATTGGGACTTTAATTTTTTTTTAAGTTAAAATTGATATGCACTTGTTCTATACACACATGAAAAAAAAAGTGTTTAATCTACCTTATTTTCTAAAAATTATGAGACCCTGCACAGTAGTCCCCCCCAACTTTGCAAAAGAGAGCAGTGGATGGGAGGATCCAATAGCAGAGAAATCTACCTCTCATTTGTCCTTATTATATAATTTAATATAATCTAACTACCCAATAATTTAAATAACTCATAGTCATCTCTTTTTATAAGAAATAAAAGGTTCTGAATTCGATTCACATGATATATAAATAGAGTGAGATAAAAATTAAAAAATGATTGTCTTCTATTGTACAATTAAGATAAAATATATATATAATCTAACTATACAAATAAATTTTCAAGATATATAAAATGAAAATGATGAATTTTCTTAGCATTGTATTTTCACTTCTCAATTTTGATATTTTTTCTATGGAAAATTTAATTAAAATTTCCGGATTGCCTTTTGAAATGTTTTATAGATATCTGTGCCAAAAAGGTTAGTGATTAGATTAAATTTATTTTGAAAAAATTTCGACATCCCATAAAAATTATGAGCATATATTTTGCTTTTATAGAACAATTTCATTTTTATCCGGTAAATTGTATTGGATTACAAAAAGTACGTGCTTAATAGGGTACAATTCAAAATACCCATCAGATTTTTGTTTATAGAATACGGCAATTTTTTCAATAAAATATATGATATAATAAATTCTTTCAACTATTATTTGCAATGATCACACAACATTAAATAAGAATAAATGTACATTAATTTATGTTTTCCTCCTAGAAATTTCATGTTCGAACTCAAAGCAAATTTAAAGCCACAATTTGAGAAAAAGATCAAATAAGAATAAGAATTTTGTTATTTTTTTTTATTTAAGAATATAAATTTTTTATATTTCTAAATTAGACATGATAAAGTTTTATTTCTTTCTATTTAAAGATTTAAACATTATGATTTTTTCTATTTAAAGATATAAATTTTACCTTATTGAAATTAATATTGTCATTTGCTATATTATTATCACCATTTAATAAATTTTTAAATAAAAAAAGATAAAATATGTATGTTTAAATAAAAAAATAAAAATTTATTGTTTAAGTTAAAAATTAAAAAATTTATACTTTTAGATAAAAAATAGTAAAATTTATATTCTTATCTAGAGATTCTTATCTCCAACAATTTAGATAAAACATTACTCAACTAGTTATTTGAAGGGTTTTATTTTACCTACTAATATAAACCAAAACATTTGAAAATAAAAGGACAAATGAAATTTTTATAATTTTTTTTTCTTTGAAAATGAAGGGGAGATTTTTATCTACTTTTTTTGGGAAGAACTGGAGAAGGGAGATCAGTAAAAATGGCCTAAAATGGGGGTTAGTTAGAGATCAAAGTCAAAACCCCAACCAATAAATTACGAAACTGAAAGCTCCAACCTCTCAAGTCTCAACCCGCTTATTGGAGAAAAGCCTCCTTTCTCATGGTTTCCCCAAACGCTATATTAGATGAAAATAACCATTAACAAACTCCTCCTCTTCCTCCTCCTCCTCAATCTCTCCCCTAGATCTACCTTTCAACTATTTTTTAATCCTCTCAATCTCGAACATTCCAGAATTTTCCAAGACATTTGTTTTCTATCCTTCTCAATTCTTTGATATTTCTTTCTGATGATATTGGGTCTTTCTTTGATTAGACTGTGACTGAAAGATCCTTCAAAATTTTCTTTGCTTTTCAAGGTATGCAGGAAGGTTTCTATCTTATAGATGTTTCAATCTACATGTCCATCGAGGAATTTTGATTTGGGTGTCAAGTTTGTGTCTGTTTTGGCTATCAAGCTCTGTATTATAAGTTTCTTTGACATGCCTCAATTCCCATTTGGTATTCTTTTACAGATTGATGGGTCCTTAATTTTGCTTTTTACAGCATGCCCATCATTTTGTCTTACTTGTTATTCATATAGAGACTACAAAAGTGGAATCTTTATCATGGCCTCTTGTTCATATCAATTTGATGGTCTCTTCATTTTTTTATTTTTTTTTGCCCTGAATTCATCGCAGTATTTCTGCCAAATTATCATATGTTTTGTCAGAAACATTTATTATGCAGTTTATGGGATGAAATCTTTAACTTGTTAATGTTCTTGCAATTACAGATTCATGCTGGCTGCATTTATCAGTGGGTACGTGATTTCTGAAAATTTTGTTGTGGAGTGGGAAATTGAGCAGAAGGCAGAGCGGATTATTAGGGTTGATATAATTGGTGATATTGATTTTATGAATAGTATTCCCGGGTCATTTGGGTGAGAATATGTAAGTTATGGTATCAACATCTTTTATGAGGATTGTCTCACCTTGTTGGAGGCCTTCAGTTGTCGGTGAAAGTTCCAATAGATATGGGGATGCTGATGGTCGTGTTGATGGATTGTTATGGTACAAAGATTTTGGACAGCATGTTGGAGGAGACTTTTCAATGGCAGTGATTCAGGCTAATAGTCTATTGGAAGACCAGAGCCAACTTGAATCGGGTCCAATTAGCTCACTAGAGTCAGGGCCTTATGGAACATTTGTTGGAATTTATGATGGCCACGGAGGTCCAGAAGCTGCCCGGTTCATCAATGAACACCTTTTTGACAACATCAAGAGTATGCTTTTCTTTCTCTTGCTTGCTGAATTCAGTCCTACTTATAGATATGTTTTCTTTGTTTGTTTAATCAAACCAATCTTTCTAGTTAGTTGTTTGGTTACTCACTGATGTTGGACATCATGGAGAATCCCACATTATTATTGTCTTCAACTCTTCTTGAAAATTGTGAAAAAATGAAAGGAATATGTTTGATATTCCCAAGCTACTTGAAGCTCAATTGCTTTCCTACTAGGAGCATCCATGAGGCTAATGTAGGCATGTCTGACTGTGTTTGGAGCTTTATAATAAGTTGCATTTATCTGTGAACTTGTCTTTTCTTGTAGTCCTCAATCACAAAATCAAACTTTGGTTGAATGGATTAGAAGGATGGTTTAGTTCCTGTACAGAATTCAGAAACTTAATAGTAAGATACCTGCAATTATAACTTCCTGAAGTTTTTTGGCCAAAGAATTTAGCATAATTTGGAGCTCTTAGGATCTTTTAAGATTCTTAAAATTGGGCCATTGTTTTGTTATATTGAGATTGAGAACTCTTTTTTTCCCACTTATATGCCTATTGCAAGGAAAGTTGCTTTTATGGTAATCAAGTGATGGGAAAGTTGTCAACTATGGACTAATTCTAGTTTCTTCCCCCATCCATGGGATGCCAATTGCAAGGAAAAATCTCCCTTCCCTCTTCTTCCTAGTTTTAGTTTCCTGCTTATGATAGCTAATACACATGTTTACTGAGTTGACAGCTATTAATGGTGCAGAATTTACAAGTGAGAATCATGGGATGTCTGCTGATGTAATTAACCAAGCATTTTTGGCAACTGAAGAGGAATTTCTTAATCTTGTAAAGAGGCAGTTTCTAATTAAGCCGGAGATAGCTTCTGTTGGTTCATGTTGTTTGGTAGGGGTTATATGTAGTGGACAGCTATACATTGCAAATGCAGGAGATTCTCGAGTGGTGTTAGGAAGACTGGAAAATGCCGTAAAAGAGGTCAAAGCTGTTCAGTTATCATCTGAGCACAATGCCAGTTTGGAATCTGTGAGAGACGAGTTGCATTCATTGCATCCCGATGATCCACAGATTGTGGTTTTGAAGCACAAAGTTTGGCGTGTGAAGGGTATCATACAGGTAATTCTTGAGGATTCTAATGTTAATTTTGTTTTGTTATCAACTTGTTATTTTTTCATGTACCTTACAAAAAAAAACAAGAAACTTGTCATTTTTTCATCATTTAAATAGTCATTGATGCAAAACTCTAAGTTGCTTGTGGAGAAAAACAGCTTGGCACATTAAGGTTTTCATACATGGAATGATTCAGTGTAATTACTATGCTGAAATTGCTTTCTAAGTAAACCAAAATGTGATCAATGACCTTGAACAGAATATTTTTCGTTTTGGGGTTTCAGAATATTGTGCCATAACATCTGGCAGACATTGAGAATTAGCATGTTAATAGAACTTGATCTTTTTCAGATCTCAAGATCCATTGGCGATGCCTATCTGAAGAAGTCAGAATTCAACAGAGAACCTCTATTGCCAAGGTTTAGACTCCCAGAACCATTCCATAAGCCAATCCTTCAGGCTGAGCCAACAATTGTGGTGCAGAAACTCTACCCTGAAGATCAGTTTCTTATTTTTGCATCCGATGGCCTGTGGGAGCACCTTAGCAATCAGGAGGCAGTCAACATGGTCAACAACTCACCACGTAATGTAGGATTTCTTTTTGTTTATTTTTAGTCTATACCTTATAAATCCAAAGTAGCAATAACCCCTCCTTTAGTTAATTGGAAATTTGGAATGTGGCAATTTTTAGCCTTTTCTGTTTTCCTTTCTATTCTTCCAACCAAGAAACTTGTTGCTTACCCCTGAAGCTGCCGTTTTTTGCTTTTGTTAAGTGTTAAGTTTGCAACACCAGATAATGTTAAGATTTCCTTTCCTCTCCACATTGATGTGTCATATTATCATAAAGCTATCTTAAAAGCCTGTTTTTTTTTTTTCTTTTTTTTTTTTAATTGTTATATTTCTTTTCTAAGTTGCTTTTGGATTAAATATAACATACACACTTGTGCAGGGTATTGCAAGGAAACTGGTTAAAGCTGCACTCCATGAAGCAGCAAAGAAAAGAGAAATGAGATACTCAGATTTGAAAAAAATTGATCGTGGGGTGAGGAGGCATTTTCATGACGATATAACAGTCATAGTTTTGTTTCTGGATTCCCATCTGATCAGCCGCAGCATTGCACATGGACCCATGCTTTCAATCCGTGGAGGTAGTGGAATCACAAACACTTAGTGGAAGAGCTTCTAAACATCTATTACCCTATCCCCATACTCTTCCTCTGTATTAAGAGACTCTTTTTTTTGTTTATATATATTTATTTTCCTTAGTGAATAGGAGAGATGACACTCAATTTTTCCCATTGTATGGCCACCGCTGCTCAGAAACTAGTTTCCATAAAGTGGCATTGGGTCGACCAAAGTTGTATCGGAAAGTTAGGAGGAAGAGTTGGAAAGTAATTTATGCTTTTTTGTGTTAGTTTGCATTTTGATAGGTAGGATGGTGGTTGGTATTGGTAACTTCTATTTAAATTTTGATTTTGACATGAAACTGAAAATTGCAAATACTTTTCACATGATACTTTTTTGGATACAAGCTCATGAAGATGCATTCAGAATAATGTTTTTCAGACCCAAACGAGCTAGTTTTAATGTCAGTTTCAATATGTAAACACATTTTTTAATTTTAATCACATTTGATCAAGCAATTTTTTGAGTTTTGATCCCTGGACTGGCACTGAAAAATTCCGTCGGAACTGAAATTTTGGTGACTCCTAGGAGTGTTCAGGAATTTTTTTTCATTTTTTTTAAAATCCCTATGGACATTGGAAAGGCTCACTCGTGTGATGTGATACGTGGGGATGCTTCAAAGCAGAAAAATGTACTAATACGAATTGCATGATTTTTTTATTTAAAAATGTCAATTAATATATATATTTTTTAATAAAATGTTATGTGACGGCCTCGAATTCTAAGTAAAAGAGCTCTAAGTAAAAAAGAAGGGGAATGCACCTCAAAGTGGTCTAAAACCACTTGACACAAAGGGTTAGATGCGTCAATTAATGTTATTTACATTAATTTTTGTAATAAATAAGATAGTGCTCATGTCCCCATTATGGTTATAATTAAATGATTTAATTAATGATTTAAGTGCAAGATTTTGAAGATAATCATAAGCAAATCAAGGGTTTTTAAAGGATTAAGTTTTGAAGGAGATAATTAAGCATGTACATGGTCTTACCATGTGGCGATCTCATCAACTAAAATCAAAATAAATTGCTGATTTTCCTTCAAATGATTGTTGCCACGTAAACAGTGGATTAGTTGTGTTGTTATATAGGTATCATTTGCCATAGATTTCCAGTATGCTACCACGGACATTTTTCACTATAAATACATATAAACATGGAGACCAAAAACGAAGGCTTGCCCCTCTCAAACTATCCAAATGCTATATACATGTATATGTTTCTACTTAGTTTTTGTTAAGTTTCTTTTTACGTTGCTAGCACACTGTTCACACGGCCAATAATCTTTATGTAGAAATACACCTCTGTTTATGCGATAACCATCTAATCGCAGCTCATCTCATTATTTATTCAATAAGTACGCTTCCATCAATTTACAATCAGTTTTCATTCTTGAAAATAGTGAGAATTGTCAAAAATCTCTTTTTTTTTTTCACTTTAAATAAAGTGAAACACATGCATTCACAATTCTATGAACCATACAACAAAAAAAAAGATTTTTTAAAAAGGTAAAATACTCAAATTCACCCTCAAAGTATAGTGACAGGCACGGACCTACCCTCAAACAAAAAATGAAGACAAATCTATCTATAAAGTTTTCGACTTGGATAAATCACTTCAAATTTAACGTGTAATGTCATTTGACATCAGCAATTCGTTAATTCGTTAATGAATTACTGACGTCAAATGACGTCAAATTAACATATTGCTGATGTCAAATGATATTACGCGTTAAATTTGGAGTGATTTGTCCAAATCAAAAATTTTATAGGTAAATTTGTCCCCATTTTTTGTTCGATGGTGGATCCGTCCCTGCCACTATACTTTGGGGATGGATTTGGGTATTTTACCTTTTAAAAAAATAGATGTTAATTTAATGTTTTTTTTTGTTTAAAAATTAATTAAATGGTGATGATAATGAGACAAATAATTTTTTTAACCATCCAATGAATCTTTAAATAAAAAATATATAATTAATACCTTTAAATAAAAAAATTAAAAATTTATTACTTTATTTAAAAATTAATAAAATTTATATTCTTAATTTTTTTTTTTTTTTAAGTTCTATCCTATGGCAACTTTTCTTCCTTCAGAGCCAAAACAGGCAAGACATGTGACCTTTCAGTGGCATTCCTTCGTCACCCCTGACGTATAGTGCACCAATGATTTTCTCTGTTCCGCTTTCGTTTTCCCCTACAAGATTCCCCACCACTTTATCTTTATTACACCATTGCTGTGATTCGCTTCAAGTCCAAGCAGCTCTCTCTTTCCCCCATCGGACTCACTTGTCCCCGGTGTCTACCAGACAGAGAACTTCGAGGATATCACTGATAATGGCAACTGGGTAGGTAACTCGTTCCCCCCCTTCCAATGGAAACCAAATTTCCTTTCTGGGTTTGTTGGCTGTTCTTTGTTATGTGAATTCTGTTTTGCTCCCTGTATTAGTGTGCAAGAGGTTCTCCCACCGGCTCTCGATTCCACCTCAGACCCACCTCCAGTTTTCGATGGAACGACAAGGTTCGGTTTAGATTTGCTTCACGCCTTCACTTGTTTTATCTGAACTACTATTGTGGGAATCTTTGCATTCTGTTAGTTGCAGTTCATGTGTTTGTTTGAATGCCCATATGAATGTTGGGGTTATGTGTTTATTCATTTTCTATATATGTTGAAGGTTATATATATCATACACATGCCCATATGCGCAGCGGGTGTGGATTACTCGGAATTGTAAGGTCTGGAGCAGACAAGTATCATTGATTCTTTAGTTTCTCTTGTTCCTAATTTTTTACTTCTGAAATTGAGTATTTTTTCTCTCCAACATTGTGGGGAAAGCAGGGATTGCAGGACAAGATAAAATTAGTTCCTATTGATCTGAAAAACCGACCTGATTGGTACAAGGAGAAAGTCTACCCCGCTAACAAGGTCAAACCATACTGATTCTAAATTTAAAAAAGATAATTTCATGTTTTCTCCTGCAATAAAACTTCCTTCTCTTTTCTGCAGTACTTAATTGACTTGGAGTTCTATGCAGGTGCCATCTTTGGAACACAATAATGAGGTGAAAGGAGAGAGCCTTGACTTGATCAAGTATATTGACAGTCAGTTTGAAGGGCCAAAACTTTTTCCTGATGTAAGGTTTTTTCGAATTTGTATGAGTTGTTTTCAGTTGGATATAGTTTCTCTAACTACATGTTCATGCATGATCTATTCCAGGACCCTGCCAAGGAAGAATTTGCTGAGGAGTTACTATCCTACACTGACACGTTCAATAGAACAGTGTATTCCTCCTTCAAAGGAGAGGGAGAAGCTGGTGAGCTGATCTTTAACCTTTATTGCTCTCAATTTTTTGTTATCTATACAATTATTATAGTGATTGCAGTGTTAAAATTTGGCAGGCACTGCATTTGATTACATTGAAGCAGCTCTTTCCAAATTCAATGATGGACCCTTCTTCCTTGGCCAGCTCAGTCTGGTAAGTGAAGATCTTTTGTCTATGCTGAAAAAATATATGTTCATCTTTGTATACTGGTTTTGCTGAATCTTCATCAAGCATTGAGAACTAGAAGTCTGAAACTTAAGAAAATGGCATACCTCAAGTATTCCTATGGACAAAAATTGAAAAGAGAAACGGTTATAATTTATAGCCTGTCATACCGTATACAGGTGGATATAGCTTATGCTCCATTTATTGAAAGATTTCGGGCTTTCTTGATGGACGTAAAGGAATATGACATTACAGCAGGCAGGCCTAACCTGGCAACTTGGATTGAGGTATGATGAAACTTACCGGATGTGTCTAGTTTGAAGCCGTGAATTGACATATGATTCTGAATTTCTAGTTTGATATGAAATTGTGCCAGGAGATGGAGAAAAACGAGGCTTATAAACAAACCAGGCAGGATCCAAAGGAGCTTGTTGAGGGCCTTAAGAAACGTTACATGGTACAACACAGTCCCCTGCCATCATCATTCTGAACACTCACAACATGATTATTTGTATTCAAAAGTCTATCTCTAACCCATTTCTAAGGCTCTTCTGCAGGCTCAGCTTTAGAGGAATCAATTTGATATATATGATTCTCCAACGGCTCTGTTATTCTCTACAATCCAATGCTTGTGTTCATGAAATCAAAGGACAAAGCTATGTATTATAGTATTTCAGAAAGCTGTATCAAAACTGCACATGGGATCTAATAATGTCACTATCGCAAGACTCCTTTTGCTTGGTACCATTTTTCATCATTCGATGGCTTAATTTTATAATGTCATCAAAGTACTTTGGCATGTAATGCTGTGCATAATGAACAGAGCTATGTATTATCGTATTTTCAAGAAGCTGTCTCAAAAATGCACCTAGATTCTAATAATTGATAACTGAGTTGTCAGAAACACGTACAGGCTCCGAGTTACGCATGATTTGTATTTTCTTTGTACCAAACATCTAAACAACGACTTCTAGAATTGCATTCATAAAAAAAATTTTGATTTTATGAAGGAAACAGAACAGGAGTTGGCAATGCAACATAATAGGCAACCTTCCTCCAGATAATTGGTAAAAGGCATCAACAAATGCAGACCGGTATTTTACATATCCAAATCAGTTTGAATGAGAAAATTTTCAAGGCAACTTAGTTACATCATATGATTGTTTCTATTGAGGCCAACATACATTAAACATCCGAAATCCTCCAAATCATTTTTCAAGATCTAAAACCTTATGTATTCCAGCAAACTATATCGACCCAAAAGTGAACAAATATTAGACAGGAAAACGCTGCAAAATTATGGATTTGGTGATCGTCAAACAATGTAAGTAAACAAGCTTAGAGCTTAGAAATGCAGGAACTTGAGAAAAGAAAGAATCAATTTGCCTTTGCCTTGATCTACTTTAAGTGATGAGTCCTGCTTCAATGTGTGAAAATTTTCATTCCTAAATGATCTACAAAGCACCATCCCCACCATTACAAAGCAAATGCAGCTGACAGGCCAGCGAGATTACTTTATCAGTACTTTTGATATCTTCCCAATATAGACAGCTAAAGACCAAAGAGAAAGCCCTGCTGAGATATAAAGGAAAAAGACACCTGAAGCTACTAAGATGCCAGGTCCTCCAAGACTGCAAAGACATAACAATGAACAGGAAAGATCAAAAAATGTGGCCATTCTCTTTCAGGACTTATGACTTTGACAATAGTTAAATGACTCTTTTTTAAGAGCGAGTTCATAACACTGGGAGAAAGAAAGGATAAAGAAGGGAGGAAGTAAACAGACCTGCTATCTCGTGTAGCCAGTAGGATGGTCAATGCAGCCATCTGGGTTGCAGTTTTCCACTTTCCCAGGTTATTTACAGCAACAGCCTGCAGAGCAGGGTAGAACATATAGTATAAGCTAATGCCATACATCAAGCACTTGCTCATGATGAATTTTTTCTAGGACACAACAGGAGTGGTTTGGTTAGATGTAATAGAGAGAGTTGAGTAAAACTATCGCATAGGAAACAAACCTCTAAAAGCTTAGTATCCTGAGACGCAGCCCATTCTCTGACCGCGGACATTGTTATCTACAAGTAGCAAAATATTAATAAGATGTCTGCAATTGGTGCTTGATTTTAACCACAATTAAATTAATTCTTTATTCTTTCTCACAACTATATTAACCAAAAAAGACTTCACGAACAAGATGAAAAGTATTAACTAAGGTGCAATCTGAATTAGCTGTTTCAATGCTCATATTATAGGTGGATCAATGGAAGGAGAGAAAACACACAAAGAAGCAAAATGTCTAAGAAAATAAAAGGGAAAAAAAATTACCTCCCTACCAATTATGGCAACTGAGGGTACAGCCATCAGCCATGGCACTTGTCCAAACATAGCAACTTCCAATGGTCTTGTACATAATAAGACTAACGTGGTGGCAACCATAAGCTACATTCAATGGGCAAGGAAATCAGACAAACCGTTTGATGGTTCTCACAAGCCATATAGAGAGGATAAATAAACTAAAAACTATCAAGGAATAAAGATCTCACCTTGTCAGCTACTGGATCCAAAAATGCACCAAAGTTGGAGCCTAACCTCATCTGGAAACAAACATTTTGCTTTGAATCATTTAAGTATAACCCACAACAAAAAAACCAAGGCTAGTTAGGGAGGGTAAGGAAAAGCATACCTTTCGAGCAAGGTATCCATCAAGCCAATCAGTGATAGCAGCAGCTATAAATATACTTGTCGTAGCAGTCCTTCCCAACCAACTATCCACATAAAAGGCTAAAGTAAAAACAAAAGAATTGAGATGGTTAATTCATCCAATGCAAAGCCTGGCTACTATGTTTTCACTTCATACAAGAGAAACAGCATCCAGAAGCAGAGTTAGCAATTTCCACTTGGAACACAAATCACACAACCCATCCGCAATTCATAGATTTATTATGCCACCCAAAGTACATGATTATCCATTGTAGCTCATTAAGCCACTGATTGATTTTTCAGACAGAAAAGAAGCCAAGAACTAAGGAAACCACAATATCACAGCCTGAAATTAGATCAAAATCACATCAAATTACATTCGAGCCACCAAGAAAACAACAAATTTGATTAGGACCCATAACATCACTGTAACTGCACATAAGTACAACTAAAGCTCCAAACTTGCTATCAGAGCCCAATTAGTAAGTGAACCCTAATTTCACTCAAAACCGCCAAATTTAGGCAGGAACCAACTGAAAACCTCAAATTAGATAAGCAAAATTCAGAAAGAAACATACTGCCAATGAGAATCGGCACAGCAGCGACACGGCCGAGCGTTAAAATAGTTGGCAAAGTAAGAAATTTAGAAGAAGTCTGCTTCTGCTGCTGTATTTGAGGAGACGGCTTGTTATCTGAATCCATATCAGCCACAAGACCCGACCTGGACCCTGGAAAACCTCCTTTATCTATGGAGGAACCGGAAGAGGAACAACACCGGATTGGAGGAAACCTAGGGAGCAGAGTTCTAAATCCTGGGTTTTTACGAGAGAGGGGAAAGCTAACATGCAGCCGGGGTGCAATCATGTGCCCGCGGGAGGTGGTGGTTATAGTCCGGACCCATTTGCATGGCGTGGCGTAGATGGAGGCTGCGGTGGCGAGTTTGAGACCTGACATGGGGTTCGTTAGCAGGCTTTTGGATTTCCAGATCTGAAAAAACGAACACAATTCTCGGATATGGCTTCACATGTCTCCGGCGATGGGGAGAGATAGTCGGAGAGAACAATTTCGGTCCTCCTAACTGCTTTCGGTCTTATGTACCCAAAAAAAAAAAAAAGGCCAAAAGCACCACTTAAGCCCTTAAACTTACCTCAAATTAACACATGAGTCCCTAAACTACAAATGGTGTAAATAAGCCTTCAAACCTCTCGAATAATGCAAATTAACTCTAAAACCCCTCGAAAGATGCTAATCAACCTCTATCATTTATGGCCTAACACATGTAACCTCATGTTGTGTGTTCTTTTTCATTGCTTGGTCCCTTTGATGATAATAATCCCTTAAAATTAAGGATATTAATGAGTTAAATACTTAAATACTCGTGTAAACTTGTTTTAAAAATTCTAACTTATATATTTATGGAATTCAAAATAATTAAATTTGTATTCACACTCACGAGTATTTGAAAGATTTTGAATTTACTTACAAGCTCAAGCAAACTAAGTACTTTAATTTGAATTCGAGTTTTTTTTTTTAATTTTAAAATATTTTAATAATTAATTATTTAATTATAGTTTTGTTATTTTTAAAAAAATATTATAATATTAAAACTTAAATATATTAAGTCCAACAATAAAAAGACCATAAATTTTATTTAAACATTTTTATTAATAGTTTTACTCAAAATATGTAACTTATTACTTTTTCAACTTTGTGAGGGTTATAGGTTATTATTTATTTAAATTTAATAAATATATATAATATAAATTTTAATTCTAAACTAAATATTCATAAATAATTTATGAGCATAATTATAGAAGTTTGAGTTCAAACTCAATTTTTTATAGAACTCAACTTATTTATTAATTTAAATAATTCACGAGTTATTCATAAATTATTTTATTAGTTAACCTTACTTAAAATGGTTTACATGTATCAAATCGGGCTTTTAAATTTGTAAGGCTCTCCGAAAAACTTTTCCAAAATTCTTAATAAACCAAAAACACGCCCTAAAGTTATTAATTGAAACCTGATAATTAAAAATCTTAAAGTTAGTTACATACTATCGTTGGACTATTTTGTATCATTAAATGGATAGCGTTTTTAAAGCCTATGCATTAAAGTTCTTAGTTCTCTCTCTCTCTCTCTCTCTCTCTCTTTTCATTTTAATGGTATGGCTTAATTTCAGTAAAATGGAGATTATTTAGTAGGGAAGGAGAATGTTTAATTAATATATTGGATAATTCTTTTATCGGGAAAAAAAAATTATTGCATTGTTTATAATATCTACTCACTTATGACTAATCACATTGAAAACATTTACGTTTGTCTGATTAAAATGCCATTTTATTAAAAATAATTTAAAGAATATTTTATGAATATTTAAAAATTATAGTATAAAAAGTTATTGAGCTTTATAATAAATTTTGTTAAAATTTTATTAAATTATTAATTTTGGTATATTTGATATAAAAATAAAAATAATAATAAATTATTAAATGGATTCAATATAAAAAAAAGTTACAGAGAGATTATTTCTTTTCAAAATAAAAAAAAATTTACAAGTTAAAAATTATATTAAAAAATAAAAATTAAAAGTATCATTTTTATTTTTTATTATAATATTAATATATTAATATATAAAAATTGCGCTCCTCATCCCCAAACAAAGCCAGTTTGGGATTTGGGCCTCCTCTAGGAAGAAGGCTCCGTGCTTTAAGAACTTGGGCTCATAATAAAAGGGCCTTAAAATATTATGCTTTAGCCACACCAGGGCCATGCTTGTCTATCTAAACAGTAAATAAACAACCTCGCCAGGGATTTTACGAATTCGTCCTTTTGTTTTTTCCCGCTTTCCTCCATCACCTCACCCCTCCTTTCCTCCGCCCTTTCTCCCTGTGGCGGTTCATGCTCCTACCGTCTGGAAGAAGAGCTGGGCGGCACCGGGCGACGGTTTTGGTCTCCTGGAGGCTCTCTCAGAGTGCCGATTCCTGCCTCGTGGAGTAAAGAATTTGGATCGAGCATTCTTGACGCCTTTTAGCCCTCGTTCGATGCCGTGGTAGTCGGATCGGTGCTCAAGTGGTGCCGACTGGTGTCTCAAGGACAGACTGTCGCCATTTATTGTCGGATAAGCTCAAGCATAGCACATCCGTTTCCTATCGGTCCATCCTTGTGAAGACTGTGAAGATCCCTAACTCGCTATCTCTGACCAAATATTCTGGTCGGCTTCTCAATTAGATTCTCATTTATAAATTTCACCTTTTATTATCTGATAAGTAGTTATGCAAACGAGGTACATTCCGCATCTTTAGAGAAGGTTTTGAATCAAATAAAGGATGAAATTAGGGTTTGTGTGGAGAAAATTTTCATTGTTATTCTTAAGGCATATGGTAAAGCGGATTAATGCAACAATGCTGTTGACTTGTTTGATAGAATGATTGATGATTTTCATTGTAAACTTAGGGTTAAATCGTTTACATCACGATCACGAATTCACTTGTCAAATGAAACAATCCGTAAACAGAAAAACTAAAATAGTAAGTAGAGTTCATTAAATTCACTAAACATGAATATCAGCCTTCCAAAAATTAAAAAGAAAAATAGACGCAATTTCTATCCTAACATTTACTCATAACACAAACACCTCAATAAAAACTGTATCGAATTCAAAGGCGCTTCAAAGAGAATTAAAAGAAAAATCAATAAAAAATAGAAAAGACGGCGAGTACGTTCCTTACCGTAGTAGTGGACATCGTGAATTGCCACAATCCAGAACACGGCGTGAAGGCCACTGTCCCCCCTGGCACCTAGCGGCACCGGTTGACGTCGTGGACTCGTTATACGAAACGACAGGAAACAGAGCTCAGTTTCTCTGTTTGAGGCGGCCAGATCTCTACTCTAGGCACCGATAGAGCGCCGATACGAGGCCCTTTGGCACCAAATCGGGGCTAAAAAGCGTCCAGAAAACAGAGCAGTGAAAGATGCTCTGTTATCTAAATTTCTTGGCCCCAGCGTCGGATCGATGGTCAAGGATATCCAGCCGGAGACTGGAACGTACCGACAGTTAGGGCATGGAAATAGAGAGAGGAGAAAGGAGAGAGGAAAAGGCGGGAGAAAAAGTGGGAAGGTTTTTCAGATTTTTAAGCTTAAAGGGCATAGCGACATTTTGCTTACACTATCCGCCCTATACCGCTGATTCCACCCTTTCAAATCACATCTTATCCACGCCGTTTATTCCACTTCTCATCTCTTACTCCATATCTATGGGCTTTACATGGAAGACACGAGGTTGGCCCAAAAAGAGAAGGTTAAAATCTAATGGACATAATACCAAAATTCACCACCAAATTATAACGAACATGACAGATTTACTTTTGAACAAAAATAAGAATAAATTTTTTTATAAAATTTTTGAATTGGATAAATTATTTTAAGTTTAATATGTGATATCATCTTACATTAGTTTTTCATTAACTTGACGCTATTTGATGTTAATAATTTATCATTAACAATATAACAAATTAATATATTAATAACATCACATGTTAAATTTAGAGTGATCTGTCTAAATTGAAAATTTTACAGGTAGATTTATCCTTATTTTTTATTCGGTGATGAATCCACCCTACTACTATATTTTAGAGGTGGATTTAAGTATTTTACCAAATCAAATTTAATCTCCAAATTTTTAATTTAA
>BPVZ01000079.1:1424711-1437818 GCA_020521535.1 Rubroshorea leprosula
AAATATATATTTTTAGCTAAATTATTTTAATTTTAATACAAACATATCATAATTTTTATTTATATCTATAAGAACAATTGATCCCCTTCTTCACCTTTCACAATCTCCAGTCTCCATACGTAATAAAGCGACGTCAATCTCATTCCTTGCATGTGCCGTCTGTCCCGGGCACTCTCAGTCACACTCATCCAAACACGCACTAAGAAATAATAAAACATAAAAATCTAAAATAAATAAATAAAAATTAAGACAGCGCTTTCCGCTTCTTTCTCATTTCCGTTGCAGCAAATCCGGAACACAGGGGGAAAACAAGGGCCGCTAACGATCTTCTCTTTCCTCCGCTCCTTCCGTCAACGCCGCCGACTTCGCATCTCTCGAGCCAATCCGGGACTTCCACGTGATGAAGTCCGCCACCAAATCCATAAGCCCTCTCGTCACCTTCGACCATAATAAGAGGTACGCCACCTTCTTTTCCCGCCACTTGTCCCTCCTCCGTTCTCCATCTGATCCATTGTTAGAATTTTACGATCGAATGCGCAGCTGACGTGGATCGTTGATTTCGGATCTTTGTAACTGACTCGTCGCTCTCGATTTGCCGCTACATACTTGGTTTGGAGTTAATTACTGTAATCGTTTAGGAACTCAATTTGAAATGCGGTTCGATCTTTTAGCATTTTGAGTTTGAATTAAGCTAATGATGATGAGCATTGTGGAGAGTAATGTTCAATTTCTGAGTAATCTGGTCTAGTTTTTGCTTGAAGTTATTGTTCTTATGGCTTCTTGTGCGATCGTTTGACGATCAATTTATCATTAGCGGTTTAATTTATGAATTGAGGAATATGTGGTTGAGGTGTTTGGATGTTCATGCCGATTGCCAGTGAATATAGATGGCTTTTAATTAAAATTCTATGGTCATGTTTAGTTGGTGTAATGGGTATTCCTTGATCAAACTATAAAAACAAAGGTTAGAAACAGCCACGCTGTAATGTTGATAATTAGACATTACCACCAACCAAGCAATCCCCATGGCTATGTTGGTTTAAGTTGATCCTCTGGTTAATTGTTTGAAATTTATTGTGCACTGTTGCCTTCTGTTAATTAGAATAGTTTGTTGAGTGAGGGGGATTAATTGACAATTTGTTTGAACAGGGATGCTTATGGGTTTGCTGTGAGACCTCAGCACGTTCAAAGATACAGACAATATGCCAATATCTACAAGGTTTTCTTTCTTTTCTTTTCTTTTCTTTTTTTTCCTCCTCCATTTTTACAGAATTTCATTTTTCAAGTTCATATGTTAGGGTGAATTACCAGTAACAAAGAAGAATGAAATCTGTCCACGGATGAGCGGAAGGAATAGCAAGAAACTTGATCAAAATAAGAAAATAAAGTTTTGTTGCACTTACGTGCCTATTGGTTCCTTTTTCCTCTATGCATTTTCTGGGCACTAAATTATGGAAATTTTATAATTCACAATTTCATTTTCCTTTTCTACATTTCTTTGCAACTAAATGGAGAACAAAATTTCTGAAACTAAATAAGAGATTCACATTGGTTCTTGTACGGTTATACCCATACTCTAGGAGGAAGAGGAGGAAAGATCAGATAGATGGAAGAGTTTCTTGGAATGCCAACCAGAGTTTGCTCAAGTTCATGACACCGCCATATATAAAACATCACTTACTGAAGTCTCTGAGGAAGGGGTGGAGGATGCAGTTCAGAAGGATAAGAGGGGTGGTTCAAGTGAAAAGAATTCTGGCTTTGATTTTTCACTCGAGAATGCTACTGAGAAAGAAGGGTTACAGTCTTCCTCAGAGAAAAGAAAGCATCAGTCCCAAATATGGGCTGATATTAGACCCTCCCTTCAGGCCATTGAAGATATGATGAGTATCCGTGTGAAGAATAAAGGCAATTTATCAAAAAATGAGCAAGAGGCTGGAAGAGGGAAGCCGTTACCTTCTACATATGATGCTAGATCTCTGAAGGGAGCGTCAGAAGTGGATTCAGAGGATGAATTTTATGATGTGGAGAGATCTGACCCAGTTCAAGATGCCTCTTCTAGTGACAGTGTGAGTTCTACAACAGCAGGTGCTGCTGTAGCTGCAGATGCAGCATATCAAGAATCTTTGACACCATGGAAAGAAGAGTTGGAAGTTCTTGTTCGTGGTGGAGTACCAATGGCTCTTAGGGGAGAGGTTTGTTTTTCAATTTTTAGCTATTCTTGCAACCTTTTATGATTTCCCAACCTCTCTCATAAACTTCACTTGTTGTGAATAAGCATTGTTTTGTGTTCCTCTTTCTGATTTAATGCTTGAAATTTCAGCTCTGGCAAGCCTTCGTGGGTGTCAAAGCTCGTCAAATGGAGAAATATTACCAGGATCTACTTGCTTCAGAAAGCAATTGTGGCAACAACATTGAACAGCGTAGCTCACAATCAGACAATAAAGGTTCAAGTAAAGAATCTGTATGTGGCCCCGAGAAATGGAAAGGGCAGATAGAGAAGGTAATTACATGCCTGATCTTTCAATTTGTTCTTTCTTCCTTTCTGATTGGCAACCTTTATTTACACCGTGCTTAATCTTTAAATACAGGATTTGCCCCGTACATTTCCAGGTCATCCTGCTCTTGATGATGATGGTAGAAATGCTTTGAGACGGTTATTGACAGCTTATGCTCGACATAATCCCTCTGTTGGGTATTGTCAGGTATTGAGTTCTGACATGTTGCAGTGTTCTAGTTATACTGATTGGAAAAATGGAGAAAGAACACTACAAAAGCTTCTTGTTCTTATATACTTTTTGGTCTCTATCCTTATGCAGGCAATGAATTTCTTTGCTGCTTTATTGCTACTTCTGATGCCTGAAGAAAATGCATTCTGGTAGGTGTGCGTACTTAGTCCTGTCATTCCTTCATAATCAGATACACGTGCCCTCTATGTAGAAGGCCTGATCAGAGTATAATCTTTTTATGGAACACAGTCAATTACCATTATGTTTAAATTTTGCATATTTGTTCTGTTAATGTTTTTGTCTCCTATTTTAAATTCTCTATTTAAATTGTGAGCATGACATTAATGTTTTCAATAACAACTGCTGTAGTTTATGTGCTTCTAAGCTGTTTAAATTCTCAGGACATTGATGGGTATTCTTGATGACTATTTTGATGGCTATTACTCTGAGGAAATGATTGAGTCTCAGGTAAGTTTCCTTTTGATGTTACCATGCACATGTTAATCGAGTTTGCAATCTTCTAAGTAGAGACACCAAAAAGCAATTGAGGAAATAACTGCACCCTGATGAAGATGCTGATACCTTCTTTCTTTTTGCCAGGTTGACCAACTTGTTTTTGAGGAGTTGGTACATGAGAGATTTCCTAAACTGGGTTTGTCATTTGTTTTATTAGTTGTTTTTCTTCCATTTTCCATGGTGTTCATATTCTACAAAACATTTCAGATAGTTTTTGATGTCATGATTACTTCTGCTGCAGCGAATCATCTAGATTACCTGGGAGTGCAGGTGGCATGGGTTACTGGACCATGGTTCCTTTCCATTTTCATAAACATGCTTCCATGGGAAAGTGGTCAGGTTTTGTGCTGTATCTTGTAGAATTTTAAACTTAGTCTTACATGAAAGCTATTATATATTTTAATTATTTCTTCTAAAATTGGTATCTAATTTTCTATTCTGACCACTTCCTTTACACTGCAGTTCTTCGAGTCTGGGATGTGCTCCTGTTTGAGGGAAATCGTGTTATGCTTTGTAAAACAGCTCTTGCTTTGATGGAATTATATGGTACTGGGTAAAAAAGGCATAGTTGTTTTATTTGCATCTTGTTAATGTTATGTGGGTACTTAAACTAGAAAATGGTACCATATAAGCATTTAATTTCGCAAAACTTAACTCAGCTCAGTTTCTTGTAGGCCCTGCACTAGTTACAACTAAAGATGCTGGAGATGCAGTTACTTTGCTACAGTCATTGGCTGGCTCAACTTTTGACAGCAGTCAACTTGCATTAACAGCCTGCATGGGCTACCAAAGTGTAAATGAAAAAAGGTTACAGGAGTTGAGAGATAAGCATAGGCCAGCCATATTGGCTGCTGTTGAGGAAAGATCAAAGGGACTTCAAGCTTGGAGGGATGCTCAGGGCTTGGCATCTAAGCTGTATAACTTTAAGCATGATCCTAAGTCTGTGCTGATGGAAAGAAATAAGACAGAACAAAATGGGGAGTTATCCAGCTCAGAGTCTGGATCAACAAATGCAGATGATGTTCTTATTAGTTTGACAGGAGATGCTGATATAGATTCTGTTCCAGATCTTCAAGAACAGGTAACGTCTACCATTTCCATATCAATATAAAAATTCTTATGCAATATATGATGAAGTTACTAAGGTGCAGATATGTAAATACAAGCTGCTAGATTCTGCTGAATAGAATTGTTTTTACTAAGTAGATATATGGATGGATGAGTAATAGGTTCAGTATGTTTTTAATGTATTATGGGCTTCAGATAGTTTGCCTACCCTCATGGCAAACTAGAATGTTAATTTCACTCCCTTCAGTTGGAGTTGTAATGTAATTGTAAGTTAAAGCAGTTTGATATGTGACGCTATGTGTTCCTGATGTATGAAAATGAAATACATGTAGGTCATGTGGTTGAAGGTTGAATTATGCAGGTTGCTGGAGGAAAAAAGATCTGCTGCCCTCAGGTTAGTAATTTCAAATGGGCTTTATAATTTTAAAATTTTATTCTTTTTATCTGTTTTCTTTCTTCCCTGGCCTATCCCCCTGATCAATGAAGCAATTTTGACCTTGCATGTTCCTATTTTCTGTCAGAGCTGAAGAGTTGGAGACAGCTTTGATGGAGATGGTTAAACAGGATAATAGACGACAATTAAGTGCTAGGGTAATTTGGAAATGTTCATTGATTACAGTTTGCTTAATAGAAAATATAGTTCTTGTGCTTTGGATACAGAATCTATAAGTAGCAAATCAAATTCTACAAGGAACATACTGCATCCTGAATATCTAGTTATGGTCTTTAGGTGGAGCAATTGGAGCAAGAGGTTGCTGACCTTCGCAAGGCACTTTCTGAGAAGGAAGAACAAGAAAATGCAATGCTTCAGGTTTCTTCATTTTTACCCACCATATGCATTTTGTGGAAGACTGTCACACCTTATTGTGATGGACATGCCTTGTTGATTATGAGGCCTTGGGCTGATTTTATAGGTCCTCATGAGGGTTGAGCAAGAGCAAAGAGTGACGGAAGATGCTCGCAGATTTGCTGAGCAAGATGCTGCTGCCCAGAGATATGCTGCTCAAGTGCTTCAGGTATTCTTCATACCAAAGACTTTTATTTTGCTATGTAAATAATGATCAGCTATGAATGATTGTATACTGCTTTTGCAATTTTGCTGGTAGCAAAATTTTCTCAGTGTTCTCAAGATGAAAGATTTTTGGATAATGGAATGGACTGTAGGTATGTAAGGAGTTGGTTCAGGGGAGAGCTGAAAAAAAAGAAAAGAAAAGTGTGTTTAAGCTTTCTATATTTTTCTCAAGAATAAAGATTTAAAGAATTGATTTAAGGTAGAGATGGTAATCGGGTTCTGTGGGAGAGGATAATGGAACTACATACATAAATTTTCTAGTTATTGCTGTTTCATTCATTTGTTGTATCTTCTGCTCTTGTATGTTAATATGCAAGTAAATTCAGGAAAAGTATGAAGAGGCCATTGTTAAACTTGGTGAGATGGAGAAAAGACTAGTAATTGCAGAATCAACGTTGGAGGCTACTTTACAGTACCAATCTGTTCAAGCCAAAGCACAACCTTCTGCACGGTAACCAAATAGTTATGGTTTTTTTAATACATTTATTAAAGATATGTAGAAGGTTTATAGGAGAAGGACTTGAGAGCTCGGTTTCTGCATTCTCATGACGAATTCATATTACTAGATCATCGAACCCAGATTCACCAGCAAGAAACTTTCAAGAGTCCACACAAGATGTGCCTGCAAGAAAGATTAGTTTACTTTCCCGGCCCTTTGGTCTTGGCTGGCGTGACAAAAACAAGGTTAGTTTTCAAACATATCCTTACTAATTTCTAGGCAATTGGTTGATTGTTTCGTCCTTTCTTTCACAACAATAAAATATCAACGCTGTGTTCAACTAATATCGCTACCTAAAATTTATTGAACACAGTAGGGAAAACCGACTGGAGTTGATGGACCTAATGATGATGGGAAGCCATTTAATTAGGGACAGTGGAGACACCGATCAGAAAGACTTAATCGGCCAGGGGAGCCCTTAAACAATAAACAAAGTCCAGATACCATGCAGAAAGGGATGAATGGCAAGGGCACGAACCGTATTGAGGAATAATATAAGCAGTAACAGAATTGGTGGTTTTCATCGTATCACTTCTCATGCAAATCCTTTCATCATTTCTTATATCCATAGACTCTCACTAGATATTCTTTTTCATTGTCATTGCCATTGCCAATTTAGTTAGTGTAATTGAGTTTGCCGGTCTGTAATTTTTGATCGGTAAACAGATATATAACACATATCAATATATTGGTTTGTTCTTTTGTTAGTAATAAATAATAAGTTTATCAAAAATGTGTCTATGCATTAATTATATTTTTTTAATTTATATAAAAAAAATAAAAATTAATTTTTTATTTTCAACACTAATGACACATGATTTCAATTAAGTGATAATTTTTATTTTTTTTTATAATAATTAATGACCAAATAAGATAAAATTAATGCAAAGCCCATAAACAACATACTAGTTGAAGACTTGAAGTGAAGCAAACCTAAGGAGGGGGATAAAATAGCGAATCATCTGTATAATATTTTCTTTTGTACCGTGCTTCATCCTTAAGCTTAAATCATAATTTCCCTAGAAAAGAAAATTCCCATATGGTACCTCTTTTTTTAGGACTCGACTGACATCTTTAAGTCTCAAAATTCATGAACTGAACATGAGACATAAAATTGCTTGGTTAAGACTAACTAGAGTAGGAGAGTGCAGTTGTTCTGTAACTGTGTAGAGAAACAGTTTCTATATCAAAGGCATTTCAGATACAAAACGTCAATCTCAATTGTACAAAAAAGAAAAAAAAGAAAAAAAGGACAAAATGAAGAAAAGATGGAGGGGCAAGAGGCTTAAAAAAACAAACCCATACAACCTGTAGCAAAATTTGACAAGCCGTAGCACTGAACTTCAGGGACATACAATCCTCTTGAAGATTTCAAGGTGTTCCACAGCTAGCAGGCTGATCCATCGTGGACTGATAAGGGACTTGAACTCTTTTTGATAACTCTCTCTGCTGGGGCTCTCTCAACATCACTGTTCTTTTCATCTTCTTGGAGTGGAACACCTGGAACTGGTACGATAGCCTTGGTTTGACTGAGCTTCAGGCTCATACTTTTGAGTAGCAAGATAAGTGAGGGCAGTCACCACGTCAGCTATGAGTGGCCGCATATTAGGCTGCTCCTGAACACACATGGCAGCCACGGCAAGAGCTTGGTATAAGCCCCTTATTGGGTATTGGCCTTGAAGCAGCGGATCAGCCATTTGTGCAAATTTCCTTCTATCTTTAAACAAGGGTCGTGCCTGTAATGTGGAGACAATGTCACAAATAACTAATCCAGATCACAAACTCAACCAGAACTGGACAAGAAATAGCTTGCTTACCCATGCAACCAAATTTTGCTCCCCACCAGCTCTAGAATTGTCAATAGCTTTTCTACCGGTGATCATCTCCAAAAGAACAACCCCAAAGCTATAAACATCTGATTTCAATGTAAGCTGACCAGTCATTGCATATTCCGGTGCACAGTATCCATAGGTTCCCATCACTCTAGTGGATACATGTGTCTTGTCTCCAACAGGACCCAATTTGGCCAGGCCAAAATCAGATAGCTTCGGATGAAAGCCTTCACCAAGTAAAATGTTGGAACACTTCAAATCACGATATATGACAGGTGGGTTAGCTTTGTCATGCAAATATTCCAAGCCCTTTGCAGCACCTGCAGCTATTTTCATTCTTGTATGCCAATCGAGTTGCCTTTTATCAGGTGGCAAGTCTAGAGAGAAAAGCAAGGAACAAGAAAGATCAATAAACTATGCTATGAATGAAAACATGGCCATATAGGAAAATCCTCAAAGAGGAAATTTAGCACCTGAGACAATAATTAAGCATTGGTTGTTATAACCAGAATAATTAAAACAAATCACTTTTGATGGTGTGGTAAAAAACCACCAAGGTCTAGGACACAGGAATGGAGACAAGTAATTATCTACATACCATGTAGATGGTCTTCCAAGGATCCCAAAGGCATATATTCATATACCAAAAGTCTCTGATCTCCATCAGCACAATAACCAATTAGGTTGACAAGATTAGAGTGGTGAAGCAGGCTCAACATTAATACTTCAACAAGGAATTCCCTGTTCCCTTGTAGCCCATTACGATCAAGTTGCTTGATTGCCACAACCTACAGAAAAAAAATGGTAAAGTATAGGTCATGCAGGAAACCGCTACACATGTCAAAACCCTTAGAACAAATGAGATTGGATGGCAATACTAAAAAAATAACTAAACAATACATTGAGCTCAACAATAGGCAGAGTAAAAGAACAATAGAATTTGGTCCCTATCCTTAATTTAAAGTATAAGTGGCTATGGCAACCAAGTTTTATAATTCATTCAGTCATTGACTCATTATTAACACTCAATTATCATTAGCAAATAACAACTTCAAGATCATCTGTACAGCTTAAATGTATAGATTCATCTATCTGAATAAAAATAACAACTTTCAAAATCTATAGAATCAATGCTAGCAAAGAAACCTAGAGCTCATATGTTTTTATCTATTTGAATTTTCTCCAGTGACTGAAGTTTAATGAACTCCACATACCTGACCAGTGCTCTCCAGTCGCCCTTTATATACTCGTCCAAAACCTCCTTCACCCAAAAGGCAATCTGCCCTGAAATTCTTTGCTGCTGCAGCTAATTCACGAAATGTAAATGTATGTGCAGCAATACGATCAGATCCCCCATCCTTAGAAGCCTCCTTCTTAACATCTGGTGCGGAGGTCAGCTTTTCTACTGTAACCAGGAAACAGAATATTGAACTAAGACTTCTAAAGTTATACATGCCACTACCACGTCAGACCAAGTCAATCTTGTAGTCATGCATCAAGACTGCCTAACCATAGAAGCAAGAATCAAGATTTTAATTTTTTTTTTTTCTGATCAGTTACGTCAGTACCCTGTAAGCATCTTCAAACAACATTCAAGGCATGAACACTAAACTAAGTGGAATTCAATAGATTTTTTCCAGCAACCCAACCTAAATTCTACAAGCCAACAAAGAACATGTCTTAATTTCAATCAAGACAAAATCTAATTTGACTTAATTTTTAATTGATAATGTTCCTTAACCTACGATCCACCAATCAGAATTTACTCAGAATAATCAGAGAAATGAAAACTGGAAGCAATAAGAGGTAGAAGATTAAAATCAATCAATTTATGATTTTTTATGACAAATATCAAAGTATAAAACTAAGTCTTGAGATTTAAATGCTTTTTAATAACAGAGGCCCATTATGTAAACTGACACGCAAAAGGTAAGAAATTTGATCTGGAAACAATCTTCAACTGATATCCCCCTGATGAAAATCCCATGAATCCATCTAATTCTAATCATTAAAAACATTAAAATATCTCAAACCTGAAATTAACAGAGCAGGTTTTCTTTTAACCCACGATTGAGCATGAATCAATGAGCAACACTTTCTTAATCATCTCCCCAACACCCACATCAGATCACATAACACAAACCCAGAAAAATTTAATTTCAGCAAAAGCAATTGGAAATGACATAAACTCATCCATCTTCAACTTCCCCATATTCGTACTTTTAAACATGGGATTGCCCAGAAAAATGAATTAAGAACGATAACGATGTGTTTGAAATGATGTTTCCAGAATACTTTACCTGAAGTTGACGCGATCTCATCATCAGGCTTCTTGGTCTGCTTGTTCTTGGCATTTCCGGATGAATTTGAACCACAAGGAAAGCAACCCATGAACAATTTCCTCTCCCTTTACCTCGAGGAGTCCGAGAATCACTAGAGAAAGAAGAAAAGCTGACCAAACAGACGAAGTTTGGGAGAGAGAGGGGGAAGGAGTGTTAGAGAGAGAAAGAGAGACTGCGTGTGTAAAAGGTGAAATTCGGACAACAAAGGCAGGGCTATTTGGGTATATATCTTTTTTTTATTTGCAGTTATGCCCCCGTTTCATTTCATATTTCTAAATATCACAGCGGTAGGTATGACCGTATAATCCTTCAAGTATCAAATTAGTCCTTCGGTATAAAAATAGAGATGAGTAAATTTAATTTAAAAATATATGTTTCGCATGTAATTAGAGGAATGTAAGTTTTTGAAACTTTAACATCAATTTTTAGCCAAATTTTCTAAAAATTTAAGGGGTTATTTTGAAGTTTTAAGTATTATATTAATTATTAAATTTTGAAATAAATTTGAAAATTAAGAGATTAACTTTTGATTTGTCTTTAAAGAAAAAAAAAAAAACTGGATGTGAGGTCAATAAGATCAAAAATAAATTATTTACCAATTAATTTTAACCCTTGAATGGACAATATTTTTTAACATAATAGTAGTATTATTTACTCTTTTCCCCTTTGTATGGGAAACATACTATTAATATATCTTATTTTAAATTGCATATTAAAAACTAATTTCTTTTATTTTTTAACTTACTCTAACCTTAAAAAAAAAAATTTAACTAACCTTAACCACATGTCATATTATTAAATTCAAAATCTAATACATTCTAGTAAGAGAAACCTGGCCATTTAAATTATGGGAAAATGATATTGATACTCCTTTGATTTCATCAGTACTTAAAAAAAAAAAAAAGTGTTGTACAAAAATTTTCTATTTGAAAAAAAAAAAAGTTTTAGGGAGCAATTCATAAATAAACCAAAGTATAAAACTATTAGTTCAAAAATCAGTTTTGCTTTTGCCAGCGGAAAATTCCTTTATTACAGACCAAGTACGTTATCAATCAACGGTCGTTTGCGGTATTTGGTTTCCTTGTCCGTAAAGGCAATCCTATCCTCATTCATTCATGAAAAGTGAAAAAGACAATCCTATCCTCAAAAACACGAATCATCCATACCCTAAGTAGTATGTACAGTTGTGGCCAAATTAGGAATTCAACGACTCTGAGCCAACTTTCCTTAGAAAATGTTTTGTCCCAACTCATGAAGACCCAAACCACCAAGTCTTCGTACTAAAAGGTTAAAATTAAGATGTTTCTTTCTTTCTTTCTTTTCTTTTTTTTCTTTTGATTTTAATTTCAATTAAATCACCTTATACATGTGTAAGAAACAAAATTTTACATTCAAATTATTAGTACGATTATAGAAATAATAAAGATTTTTGGAGTATAAGATTTCATATTAGAAATCTGGGTACTAAAATTTTGCAAATAAGTTATGGGTGCATTAAAAAAACATTAGAAGTAAGTTATTCTTATTACATAGCTCATTATTAGTGCTAAAAAGACTAAATTTTTGGGAGATTTAAAGTTTAAATTTCATATTTCAATTACTGTTGAATTAAAGTATAAAAAGGGTTGAAGCTTAAAACCTTTGTACACTTTCTACAATCTCTTACCTAATTAAAAGGTAGAGGAAGATAGTAAGGTGGGGCAGTTGGGAAAAAGGTCATTATTGGGTGACAGTATTGAGTAAAGTTAGATTTATTTGTTTATTATGCAATCTACTTTAACTTGAAGAGTGAGACATAATTGTATTTTAGATAGTAAAATGTGAAAATTTTATTTTTATTATTTTTATTTATAATTTTTACCTTATTATTAAATAAATATATGAATGATATTATAAATTTCAATAAAAATAATTATTAAAAGAATATACACATAAAATATATAAAGACCTTATTTATATAATTTTTAGTTATAGTTTTTATAAATTATTAAATAAATATATAAAATAACATCACAAATACTAATAAAATTAAAAAAAATAATTATTAAATAAAATGTCAAATTATATAAAAAATTTTATACATAAAATATCATCACTTAATCAATTTCCTTTCAATTTCCAACTTTTGACTCGGTCAAAATTTTCATAACTTCACAAGGCATGCTTACTGATTGTTGTACCATGTGACATGGCAAGCCTACTGGAAGCCACGTCATAAAAGGTTTACGAGAAAAATAAGAAGCAAATGACCAAGCCCAATCCAAACGCATCTTGTTTGGCACATAAACAGCCTAATATTTAGCCCAAATTAAAGCCCATACCACCCTGGCCGGCGTCAACTTCCCTCAAGTTAACCCAAAAAAAGAAAAAAAAAGGCCCTGTTCTCAAGCCCCGCCGTGGCTTCGTATCTACTGGACGAAACCCTGGGACTGGACTACCAGACCGACCGGTGGCAGCCTCCCGGGCGAGAGTGGTGGCAATACAAGACAGCGTCCAGACCAGTGGCTGCTCTGTTCTTCACCGTTGTCCTCTTCATCACCTTCGCGCAACCTTTTTCTCACTACGGTCGCATCCTCCGCAAACTCGTAACTTTCTTCCCTATTCTAGGTTGGACGACTAGTTTATGGTGTAATTTAAGGACATTTTCAATACTGTATTGGGAAATTGAGTGTTATTGCTCCTAGGAATTATTGTAAATGCAGCGTGTTCTTTGCTATTTTCTTCGTAGAACATTGTTCTTATTGCTGGTAAGATTTTCAAGAATTTGAGATAATAATATTTGGATATGTTGTTGTATCGAAACAGGGTTGCAATTTTGCTGCACAAAGAGATAACAATAGATTATTTTTCTTTAACATGACTACACTGCAGTGTTCAGGTGAGAATCAGGTAAAATTTGTTCAGTATCTTTATTGGTTTGTATAACTTTTCTAACATAGGTAAAAGAAATGTTTTGCAATAGCTGGTAGATTATTTGAGGCTAATCTCATATGGAAGCTCTTTACTTGTTTCATGACTAGATGGGGATGAAAGAAATTCTCCTGGAAGCGGA
>BPVZ01000079.1:1437918-1448556 GCA_020521535.1 Rubroshorea leprosula
TGTGGAGGTTGCTGCTAATGGCTCTTCACATTATGTCTTAGGCTTCTTACACTATTGCCACACCTTCACATCAGAATTTGCAAGTCATGCCACGCTTTCTCGCCCTCTTCCTTGATACTTATACAGTTCTACTCATATTGGATCATGCAACTTCTTACCTACTATGTCTTATCACAGGATTGCTCATTAATTACACTTAATCAGCACAAGGATATCTATTCAAGCATGGAGGCCAACATTTTTGTTACAGACTGAGTATCTTGCAGACATTTTGATATAGGCAGAACCTTTGGCTACAGGTTTAGTCACTGATGTGCATAGACCGCCAGGACAGGTGCTGTATGCTTCTGTAAAATTATTGTTGTCATTATTATTATTTTAAATGAAAGTTACATTTTGGCTTGTGCATATGATATCGCATCATTTCAGAAAGCCTTGCGAATTTCAGATAGATTTTTAAGTTGTATAACATTGATATTTTTGTCATGTTTCAATTGTGACAATTTTGAACAAGGGTTTTACCGTTTTAGTGATGGTCATATGAGCTCAAGGAACGAGACGCGCAAATTCCACACTTCAGGGTTAGGGAAAATATGGTCGAATATTGATAAGCTAAATTCAGTCTATAATATTAGTCAATTCAAGTAATATAATGATAAAAATAAAATATCATTTTATGAAAATTATAAATTAATTAAGTACAAAAAATAATTAATTTTAATTTTATTTGAATAATTGAAATTAAATGATTTGAATAAAATAATTAACTAAAACAATTAAAAAAATTTTAAAACATCCAATTTTACCATAATAAAAAATTTTAATTAATATACTTTCAAGTGTTATTAAATATATAACATAATTTTAAGTGTTTAACTTTACAATGATACGGTCCAATGTTATTAAATAAATAGTTATATATAATATTATAAAAATTTATTATATAAAAAATTAATTATATAATAACATATTAATTATATATTATAATTTATTATTTTATTATAAATATATCATTTATCACTATAAGAATACTCTTTCTGACACGTGGAGGTGACCGAGTCTAATTCCTATTTCTCGAATTTTAGCATCATGTATTTATTTATTTATTTTTGAACAAATACTTACTGCTGTAAAGAGCATCAAGGAATTATCCACGAAAAAGAAGTACTTACAAGTGGTGAAACATTTCCTGCCTTGAGAGTTGAGAGAGACACAAGATGCCTCCAAAAATTGTGGCTGTAAATTGTATTGGTCCTGTTGTCGGGATACTGGGACCCGACTCTGATGCCCTCTCCACAAACAACCAGTCATTTCCTGCCATGTCAAAAAAAAGAAAAAGGACAAGCCAAAAGCAGGGGATGGAGACTGTAAAACAGAACAGAAGTTCTCTCATCTCTTCCAGATCCCCTGCCATTAATTAACCATCTCAATGTTCCTTCAAATTGACATTTTATCTCCAAAGCTTCTCTTCATATACTCAGATGATCTATTGGTATTCTAGTGAAGCATATTTCACCCAGGTATAAAAATACCTCTTCTCTTTATAAATCCAGAGGGCAGTCTTGATATGCTGGAAGGTGAAGGTATGTGTTCCGAATCTTAACTATAATTCCTGTGTACAAAATCATTTTACTTTCATTCAGAACAGCTAAAAGTATTGCTCTGAGTCTGAGACACTTTGTACTAAGAAAATAGTGTTCCATATACTAGAAGAATAGCACCTATATCTGCCTAAACCAAGCAACTCCCCAAAATGGTGTCAATTTTGAGTGATAATGCTAATTCTGTGTTTGCATGGGAAAATGGATCTACAAACAAAGTGTTCTGTATCCTAAGTAGAACAGCACCTATGTCAAACAATTTATTTTGCTCCACATCTGTGTAATCCATGGAACCATTAACAGAATAAAGAAATAGATGGAGAGGTGCATAATGGAACCGCACATGAAAGGGAAGAATAAACACATGCTTTATTAAGAACACACTTGCGGAAGTCTTTTAACAAACAACAAAGTGCAGCATAGGTAGTTTATTGGAGGAGGATAAGGAGACCCTGTTAGAGTGTCGGGGGTTACTTCTCTGCAGGACTAGTCGTGGTAGACTAGTAATAAATAGAAGTAGGAGGAGTACCGATATGGTTAATACAATACAGTTCCATACTTAAATAACAAATTCAGTCTTTGGTCATAACTAACTCTTTACCACTATAGATGTATATACCATTCTGCAGAGTGGCATCTGAATGCTCGCCTCCTGTCTGATTTAAAGAATTCCATATGAATGCAAGAACAGGTAGGGGTCAGCAATGTGTGTCCCTGTCATTGTTACCAGGCACCTGTCGCACAAACTGTCCGCGTACACGTGGTCTCTGTTCAGCCAGTTTCTTCCTACTGTAATATCGAACCTGAAAAACCTGGTGTTAGAAATATAATCCACTAAAATTTCTGTTCCAAAGTAACTAGATAAAAGAAAATAACTGTGAAGGCAATATGTTAATGTGTAGAGTTTCATACTCATAGATAGAGCACTACAAATCTGCAGGGGAAACGGTTAAGATTAAGTTTTTTGCATAAATGAAAGGTCTAATGAGACAACATATCCAATGGAAGCTAGTACTTGATAATTCTCTTTGTTGGGTAAGATTACCTTCTTCATGAAGCATCTTTCTTTTCTTTTCTGGCGGAATTTGTTCAGAGCAGCTTCTCTTTGTGTGAAACGGTTTTGATCAACTCCAGTCCCGCTCCTAAATCCAATTCCACCACCAGCTCCACCTTTCTCAGATATTCCATTTTCAATTTCAGCATTTATCATTCTAGTGTTTATAGTGGGACCACCTCCATTCTGTCCATTGCTCCCATGGTCGCTTCCAGAGGCACTTCCATTCAAACTGTAAAAATTGCCTTCCAGATGGGGTTCACCCGATAGATTGGACGATCCACATTGGGGAGCTGCTGTTGCTGCCATATTTTGCAAAGAGATATCATCATGGTTACCAGGTTGCTGATGCTTGGGAGTTTTGTGGACATGATGGTGGTGATGATGATAATGGTGATGGTGGTGCTGCACTTGTACCTGCTGATTCACACCCCTTGCTTGAACCAAATTCATGTTAGGTTTTGCAGTATCACCCTCACCTTGAATTATAGGCTGAGGGGCAGAGATGTGGCCATTCTGCATTGGTTGGAAAGCAGAAGAGGGATGAAAAGGTTTGATTGAAGATTTAGGTGTTGGCTTATCACTGAACACCATTGGTTTAGTGAAGGCATTATTCGTGGTTGAACCCACGTCATTATTGTTACTACTCCCATTGGAACCCTGATTTGGGGGCATGCTATTAGAATTAGATTGAAAATTCTTCATTGAATCTGTTTTGGCTGCCTCTGAACTATTATCAAGTGGAGAACAGCTACCTACGTTCGCAGTGGGAGCCTGATTAGCGTTTGAACCAGAATTATACCTGCAAAAACATTGATTCTATGGTTAAAGTTGGAATTTCCATCAGAAAATGTGAATATAAAATTCCTAATACCTAGAGAAGGCTGAAAGGTCTGTATGTCTCAAAACATTCCGTTCATTGACATGGGTCCCAGTATCTCCAACATCTCTCAACCTCTTTAAACTCAGCTCAAGGGAAGGAATTTCTTTAGCATCATAGATGACTTTATCTCTTGCGTCAGAGACCTTGGAGAGACCACTTGGGATGTCAAAAACTGCACTTTCTATCTGAGGTTCAGCATTACTGGCGATGGAACCTATGAGATCAGCAGCTTGGTTGCTCAATTCACCACTTGCTTTCTCACTGTTGAGCTTCAATTCTCCTTTGTCTAGTTTTTCATCATCCGTCTCAGGGTTTTTGGCAGATAATTTATCTTTTGCAGCACCTGCTATATTGGTCATTATATTTTCACTTGGAACTTCGAGCTGCAAATTTGTACATCTAGGTGCACCAATCTCCAAGTCCTTGCCCATCAGATCATTGTCTGATAAATGAAATGCAATATAATTTAACCAAAGATAATAAGAACCATATGAATGGAGATAATAAGAACCATATGAATGGCTACATCAAATTAGTCAATTATGAACAGAGCTTCATATACCAAATTCATCAACCCTTCCTTCATGGTCCCTTGTTGCAGTCACTGCCCAGTTGTTATTGAATGCTTTGGGCCTCGAATGGATAACCTGGGCACAGGTGCTATCAGCAAGTTCAGCTAACTGATCACATGGTGATGCTGGGCAGGGACTGTCAACTACTACCACTCTCTTTGTCCAGGAGCTCTACAAAAGAAGAATTTGATGGACCAAGGAATGCGATATCAGCAATATCAGGTAATTCTAAGGCTTCCATATGCCCTCTGATATACCAGTTAATCACCATTCTTTCACAGTCAGTCTTAATTACTTCCATGTATTGCATGTTATTTCACTCAATTTTGACTAGCCATGGCATAGGAAAAAGCACACATACATACATATACAAGACCAATCAAATATTTGAAAGCTTATAAGCAAAAGCACTAAAGTTCCTCCATGTTCAATAGCCAATACCTGAGTGCCACTTCCATTATCACTTCCATTGCGAACATTCAAACCAACACTTCCCACGTCATCCTCATCATTGCTGCCATTATTGTTGCCTGACTCTTCAGCACTTTTTGATTTGGTGGACTTTTGAGTTTGGATGCCACTTTCGCTTCCACTACCACTAGACTGATGAAAAGATGAATAGTGAGTGCAAACGAAGGGACCAAACCTTACACTTTTTGTTACCTAGATCACAGAACTTGCAAATGAATGTTGAAACAAACAATCAAACATTTTATTCAAAATTCCAAAATATGATATTTGAACCTTGGCAAAAGAAAACATCTGGTTTAGGTCATTAGTTGACAAATAAATGCACATACAAGACAGACCTGTCCAAAATTGGTCCATGATACAGTTTAATGCATAAAGGGGGATAACTATAACAACTCACGCTGTGGCATTTCCTCCAAACATGTTGCCAAAGGTTTTTAAGCTCATTCTTTCGGATAGGCTTCACTAAAAAGTCAACTGCACCCTTGGACAAACACTTAAAGACTATACTCATTGAATCATGAGATGACATCACTGCACAAAAACTCACCAAGTTGTAGCAATTAAAAGTATCAATTTGTAAAGATAATAGATCTGAAATTTTGTTGCTTTTTAAATTGAATAAGGTATGAAAGAAATATACTCACTAATCACTGGAATAGTCTTGCAAGTTTTGTGGTTCATTATCTTGCCTAAAAGGCCAATGCCTGACAAACAAGGCATGACCACCTCAGTTAAAATCAGATCGATATGATTAGTTAGGTCTTCCAGTATCTTCCAAGCTTGTAGACCATTTGATACAGCAGTCACTGCCAAGATTAAACAAAAAAGGTGTATAGATAAAAGAAAAAACCTAGCAGAAAAGTCATCATGTATATATTGGACATACAGACTTTCACAATATATTTAACCTTTGAAATTTCTTGTTGTCTTATGATCAACAGGTGGATAATAATCTACCACTTAAGATCCTTTCAATTTAATTCTTTCAATCTGAACAGTGGCTGAAGAAGATTATTGCAGGTGAAAGTGTCCATTTCAAACTAAAATTAAATGCTAATGACAGTTAATGAAGAGTGGTGATTGAAACATGAAAAGTTTCATAAATATCATATTTGAGGCCCCATGAAGAAGCTAAGATTGACGTAAGAAGGCTGCTAAATCCTCATAAAATTGGCTTTCAGTCCAAATTTTTTATTGATTGTCCATCCATTAATGTATCATAATAAAGTGCAAGATGGTTATCACAACACTCATTTGAGCGAATCTTCTGCAGTGCACTCTGAGATCCTATTCCCAAATAAAAAGGATTCATATTTCTGAAAAGAGGGAGAACAATGGCCATGGCATGGTTAAAATATAACATCTCCTTTGAGGACCTTATGCCAATTGAAAGAATTTTTTTGGATCAAGTAGGGGTGGCCCTGGTCCTTGGAAATCTTTTCGCAGCTTATTATAGGTATTTATTTTCAAGAGTTTTACATTTGTGACCAGTCTTTTAAGGGTCTAGAAAGAGAAAGGGGGGTGGGGGGGGAGTACAGTCATCTTCTTGCTCACCATACAAGCCTCATGTTGTCACCATAACTTCAAGCCAAAAAGAGGTACAAGCTACAAAGTTAAACCATAGAATTACAAATGTCTCCACCTTATAAAGAGAAACACGTTTTATCACCCATTTCAGACATGAGGCCCAATTTGCTATATTCAATGATCAAGTACAACTTGAACAGAAAGCCAGAGTTTGTGAGGAATAGAATAATATCCACCTTACCATGTACTAATCTGGCATGATAGTTGAGAAAACAAAGATTTAAGAGACATCTGCATAAGAGGCATAATTGTTCCACGACCAACTTAAAAATAAAATATCAGAAATAGAAAAGATATTTCTATTACCAACTGAAGATGACACTGTGTTTTGCTCAAACAAAAAGATAAAAATTGTTGGAAACTATTTTACTCCATAAAGAGAGCCTATGCATCATACTTTAAACTGTACAGTTATAAGACGTTATATAGACCTGTCTCTTGCTGGCTTATACTAATATTTCAATTTTCCAATGGTATATAACTAAGCTTCAAGTTTGAGAATACAAAAGTTGATAACTTCATAAAATGAATATTAGCTTATCCTCATAGCCACAGTTCATAAAAGAAAATTAACTTACCCTCATAGCCACATTTTCGAAGTAACGCACAGACAACATGGCAAGTTGAGTCATCATTTTCCACCAGTAGAACCTTCAAAGATCTTAGAGGTAGAAACCTCTCCCAGCAAACCAGAGGTCTATGAGGCTGCTGTTGTGGTCTATGCTGGATAGCCTGCCCATTGGCCTGGACTTGAACTTCTTTGGTCTTTCCATCGTTTACATCTTCCAGATCATCATTAAGCCTTGACTCATCCTCCTCTGAAAGGGCATGTTGCTTGCCTATGACCCCATCCCTAATTTGCTTACTCTTATCTTGAACATGATTATCTAATAAAACCAGTCCATTGGTCACAGGACCAGTATCATTCATCTGAAGTGTCCCCATCAACCAGATTCAAAAAGACCAACAATGAGGATTGCAACAGATAAAGTTGGTGAGAAAACCTCCTTTAGGCAACAAGAGTCGTCTTCAAGATGTGAACATCTACAAACACAACTTTTCAGAAGACATTAAAGAAGAAAATGGAACTAGTTAGCTTTGTAAGTCAATCACAGTGCAGTTTACACCCAACAGATTTTATGACAGATTAATACTTAATCACGCTAAAAGTAAGCATGCACCTTCATAAAAATAAAAAATAAATAAATAAGGGAAAAAAATCGACACAAGAAGAACAGTAATAAATTGAATCAGTAGATTTGAAGAAAAAGATATTAAAAACTTGGACACTAATACATACACGCTGCAAACGTTACACATTCTGTCATAGACTGACAATTTCTGTTAATGTATAGTTAAAATTGATGGAAATAATTAGTTTTAACAACATAAATAATAAAAATCATTAATTTTAATGATACAAATAACGAAAATCATCAATTTTAATAGCCACTAAACGAAAACTGTTAATATATAACAGATTGCGTAACTTTTGAATTTTTATCTAATGAAATTCAAGAAAAATATATGTTAATATTATAGAATATGATTCTAATTCTTCGAATTGGGGAAAACATCATACAAAAATTAGTGAAACATCTGGAAATAGTAAAAATTAGAAGCACAAATGTTTGGAAAACAGAAAAAACTCCAGTACTGCTGTAAATTCGTATAAATTCAAGCTGAAGTGCTATTTGATTTGATTTCCTTCACTTTCTCGAAGGCCAAATGGAAACAAACACGAGCTCAATACTGACTTCCAAAATTTGGAAGATACAGATGAAATTCAACCAAAAAAATGAAAGAAAAAGGAAAGGAAAAACTTAAACTCATTCCAAGTTCTCACACAGTGCAAAATGAAACAACATTTCTAAGGAGAGAGAGAGAAAAAAAAAAAAAAAAGAACCAAATCAGAAATATTTTCTCAGCAACCAGACAGAGCGAGAAGCTGAAGAAACAAAGCAAAGAAAAACTAAGCTTTACCATCTTAAACTTCCAATAGGTCGAAGCAATCACCAAGAATATGAAATTCGTCGTGTTCAGAGCTGTGGAAATGAAGCGAAATTGTGAAATTACTGGAAGGAATGCTAGGGTTTGTTTAAAAAGATTTACAGAGAACCAGTCAATGCTAGGGTTTGTTTAAAAAGATTTAAAGAAAAACTGCTTGACTGGTTGAGAAACGGCGAGGGGTTAAAGGAGAAGGAAAGGAAAAGATACATCGAATAAAAGATATTATGCAAGGCCAGTGTGGTGATCACGTGGACAAAGGGGAGGCGCGGAGGTTTGACACGTCATTTGCCACTAAGGATTGAGACGTGCTTAGGTGGGGGCAGATCTAAAGCCCGACTGTGAACAGTTGGATGGGTATCCACGGGCGATCCGCTAGATCCTGTAAGGGACACGTGGCGTACTCTGGGATGAGTTAAAGATGCTTCGGACGGTGTCGTTTTGGGGATCGTAAGGTGTGTCCTTATTGGTGGGCCTTTACCAACTAGGAACGAGACAGTTAAGTGGTAATTGTGTAAGGACAATTGTGCCCTCGATGAAATTTTGTTTTTTCGAATTGCCCCCAAGGAGTGCGCCATGTCAGCAAGAAAATATCTTCGTTGATTCTCGGTTCAGTTCGGGTCAAATTGGGTTGAGTTGGATTCCCTTAAGTTTTTTTTTTTTTTTTTAATTGTAAAAAATATAGTTAGTATATTAATTTCTGTTTGAAATTTCGAGTATTGATTGAACAATCAACCTAATGTTTTTATACCGCATTTTATCTTATTTTTTACATGAAGAAACGTGATCATTTGGACCACATAAAAAAGTGTGGATGCACGTAAGTTTTAAATATGTTTAGTATTGTAATATGATTAATAAAAATATTTTTTTTCATCTCTCTCAAATTAAATATACAAGAATCTCGATTATTTTTTATTGCCTTATTTTATTAGTACAAAAACCAAAATAGACCCAAATGCATTTCTCTAATTAATTATATTAAATGTATTAGTATAATAAATTAATGTAAAAATACACTTTTAAAATCACCTAAAAAAAAGATCTTTTCATATACTAAAGTTGAATGAGAGACATTCAAGCACTTGAATGTAAGTTAAAAAATAATAATGATTTGAGAAACGAGAGAGCTACTATTATCAAGTTCATTATCAAATTCAAATATGTCAAAAAAGAAAGAAAGAAAAAAATCAAAACATACTTATCTCATAGAAATGGAAAGTTTAGATATGGTTTTGGTCTTGTAGAGTACCATGCTTTTTTTTTGGTCCCTCATTGAGAGGAAGCTTGGAAAGTCCTAGAACCATGCACTTGGAACCGTCCATAAGGGAAAAGTTACTAGCTTTTGTGATGGACTTTGGTTGCTTAGTTAATGTAAGGTTAGAAAGGAAATAATTTATTACCAATATAAACAACAATGTTAAATGACCATTGACAAGCTAATAGTAGTTTAACTCAACAAACAAGTTAAGAAAATAAAAATCAGGGTTTATAAAGTAAAGAAAACTCAATCCATACTTTAATGTTGGTTTGATTGGTTTTCTATTAATTTGGGTTAATAAGTTTCGATCAAACACGAACACCATTCCTATTTATAAGATAAATAAGGTTCAAATGGTGCTAATATTTTTTTATGAGAATTTTGGACTTGAAATCAAAGTTACATTATATGTAAATTTTACATTTGAAGTTGAATTTTATATATAATTTTTTTTAAGTGTTAGTAAAAAAACTTAAACTTTAAATTTGATTACAATATGACATTTATGTACTCAAGATACAAATCACTTTTTTATAACTTAATATTCAAACTTAAAACTTACATTTTATAATTTAAAATATCAAATATGAGATATCAAATTTTTATTTGTTGAAATATTCTCTTAATTAGAGATATTGTGTTAGAATTATTATTATTATTATGAAAATAGGCAATGTAGTAGCTTCTATTCTTTATTATTATGGTTTTATCTTTACTTTTTCTTTTTCTTTTTTCTTTTTTTGAGGAACATGTAATTTGGTTTTATCTTTACCTTTGAATGGTAATATGTGTAGGAGATTGACCCAAGTTTATTCTTGTGTCCCATAAAAACGTAAGAATGCGACATGTGAGGCTGTGACTTTGCCTCTCTTTTTAAGTCTTTATTTCTTTTTCCCTCTTTAATACATCTTTGCATCTTATACCTTGTTTGTGGCCTGTAGTTCTGAGTTTTACCCTCCTTTGTCGGAGAGCTACGGGATTCTTCTTATCCTTTTTCCTCTTTGGAATCTCATCGTAGCTGGTGATTCATCTTTATCCAATTGTCCTTTGTCTTTGCTGGTCAAATGCGTTGAAATTCACGACCACACCCAACCTTTTCCAAACTTTTTCCTTGATACTGTTACTATAGTACGGTAATATATTATTTTTCTCGAACAAATAAGGGTAGACATGCAAATGCAAGATTGAATTAAACCTTT
>BPVZ01000080.1:26692-36740 GCA_020521535.1 Rubroshorea leprosula
TTTCCTGCTATTTTCCTACCAATTTCTCTCAAATTTTCATGATCTTCATTGGATCTCCCCAAAAATGCTATTTGACAAAACAATAACCAACTTTCTTCTTCAGACAACTGCTCCACTGGGAACAAGGTAGTGCAACCCATTGTTCTTGCTACAGTCTCCTTACGTGTGGTCACTAAGATTTTGCTTCCTACTGAGCCAGAACTCAACGAGTCTCTCAATAGACCCCACCTTTCATATTGTTCAGACCACACATCATCTAGGACAAGTAGGAATTTCTTATCCTTGATTGAGTCTCTAAGGAGTTTTAATACATCTTCTAATTCAACCAACTTTTGCACAGCATCCTCCTTACCAAGAGATGTAAGAATTGCTTTGGCAATCCTCATCACATCAAAAGGATCAGAGACACACACCCATATCCTTTTCTCAAAATGAGATTCTACTTTCTCATTATTGAAGGCTACTTTGGCAAGAGTAGTTTTACCAATCCCCCCAACACCTACTATAGGGATCACGTAAATTCCACCCTCATTCAACAATATATCTACAATCCTCTCCTTATCCTTAACTCTACCACACACCTCTGCTAAATTTACGAGGGAAGTAGTTTGCTCTCGTCTAATTGGTTTTTCAACACTTAACTCCTTAAGACCATACCTTTCTCTCTCATTTGCTATAACATCCAACCTCCCATTCAACTTTGATATCTTGTGCGCAGTTTTAAGAAGCAATTTCCCTCTGTTGAAACAGAATGAAGGAGAGGGGATGAAAGAGCATACCTTCTTCTTCTCAAGTTTTGACTTGAAAATTGCAGTGCTCCACTCATCCAGCACATTTTCAATGTCATATGAGACTTCCTTGAGCTTGTTTAACCAATCTCGAACACTGGCCTTTCCCTTCTCCAGTTGCTGCCGCTCCGCATCCTCCAAAACAGCTTTGATGGCTTGAAAATTGCTGGCGAGCTTTTCCAGATCACCACAAACATTGATAATGCGACTCACCTCCTCCTTTAATACTGAACTCAACTCTTCCAGCACCCTGGAAACAATTGCTTCAGCCATGATAGAGATGAAGAAAACAATAGAAGGAAAAAGGGAAAGAAGTATGCTTAATTGTTTGCTCAAGGAGTTACATGGCTTATGAGATGCTTTATAGAGAACGATGGCCAAAACTCAATTTTGGTTTGTTTCTTTGCGTGGAATGATGGCAAACAAGGGAAGGCAATAGAAGGGGAAAAGAAAGAAGTATATATGCTTGCTGTTTGATAGAGTAGAATGGCTTGTACGAGGAGATTATTCCATTTCCACTTTTATAGAAGATGATGGCCAAAACTCAATTCTGATTCCGTGCACAGTACCATATTCTTTGAGTGGAATAAAGGCCCAAAAAAAGAGGAAGAGAATAGAAGAAAAATAACAGAGAAGTATGCTTAATTTGATTGTGTGGTATGCCAACTTATCAGATTCTTTGCTTGGAATAATGAAAAAAAAAAGGTTCTTGATTTTGCAGTCCAAAGACAGCCCCACATTGAAGACTGGATTACACAACACCTGAAAGAGAGAGAGAGAGAGAGAGAACAGTAGAAAGAAAACGACAAAAAGACAGAAGTGGCTTACTCATATTGCCAATAAAGATAGCTATTAACTAACTACAAAATGACTAATGATAGAACTTAAGGATATAAACTTTTGAAGAGTTCAGGAAGCTGTCTTTGTAGAGATTACCAATTTTTATGGGGTAATGAACTAATGATATCAACATTGCTGAAATAATATACCACCTTGTTTTTGTGAAGCAACCAATCTCTAGATGATTCTCAGTGCCTCGCAAAATCTAATCCCAATTATGTAATCAGAGTATTGCCGCTGCCAACTTCCTTTCCCCCAACGAAACAAGCAATTTGTGATCCTGCACATCTCAGTATATCAGCAATAAGCCAATGACGCCTTGACTGCATTGTATGCCACAACAGCCATTGCATCTAAGGCAACTCATAAGTTTGAACTAAGACAAAGCTTTTTTTATTGCAAAAGCAGAAGTTCTCATAGGATAGAATAATACAAAGAGTACCTGTACAACAGACTGTGCACAAAGCTTCCCTGAAAGAACAGCACCTTCCATTGAGGCCAAATACTTTTGCTTTGTGTAGTCACCTGCTAGATAGAACCCCTCTACAGGAGATCTTTGCATAGGACGCCATGGTTCACAATTTGGGGTGATTTTGTATGCAGACCTAACAAAATTTAGGAGTTATGTCAAGTAAGTGAACTAGAAACATAATAAAAGTTAAGGCTTGGTGCTGTACAATAAGGATCATTAATAATATTTATACAAATGCACATCTACAAATAGAAAATAATGAGTTATTGCCACAATTACAATGTTTATGCACTACCATGAGTATATAGACAAAAAACTCTAACCATCCAGCAGCAATTATAATTTAATAAAATTCATTTAACATTTTCTGAATAACTGACTTTTTAGTTTTGAGTCTAACCTTGGTGCCTTAACAACCTGATACTTTAAGATATTTGCTTTGCTCTGATCTGCAGAGATTTCATCTGGAAAAAGTTTAGCAAGTTTCTTAATTGCAGCATCAATAATTTCAGAGTCACTTCTTGAAATCCATTCTTCTGCAGGGGCAAAAACCAACTCCAACATGGATTGGTTTGGGTTATAGTATTCCTGCATAAAACATTAGAACATTAAGTAAGAGAAAACATAGATAAAAAAGCCTTGTTAATCACAACAAATGTTATGTTGTTTTGTTCGTACTTGCAAGTAAGAAGGAAGAAATTCATATCAAAATCCCATAATCTTGTCAGGAAAGAGTAGAAATATTTAACTTGTGTTTAAGTCCATAGTGCTCTATTAATAATTGAACATCACAAAAAACATTTTGCACTAATCAATAATCATACACAAGGAGTTGCAAACATCCATCATGCAGAGAAATATCAGGAACCTGCTGGCTTAAAGAAACATAAGTTGAGGTAGAACAACGAAATAGATAGCCATCAATGACAATGTTGACCTTACATGTCACAGACATGTCAGCATACACACTTAGAAGGGGACTTCTGCAAGAAAAAAAGGAAGAGGGTTAATAAGAAAATGGGGAAATAATTAGGTGAACAAGTTCAATCCAAATTAAATAGTGCAAATGTGAATTTTCAGTCCAATGACTGTGCCTGACAAAAGGTCTGGTCAATTTAACACCGAAATCATGGTAATGATGGGATTATTTCAGTTTCTGGATATATGGAAATGCATAACCAGAATTTCATTAACATACCTTGAGGTGACATTCGAATTTTATTATATTAAATTATTGACAGATGAGAAATTAGTGTGCTTACCTATGGCAGAGGTTTGAAGTATGACCTAAACCCCAAAATTAATGTTTCCAGTAAGGTCTACCATCTTGTTGGTTTTTAATTAAATTAAGTTCTATTGACAAAAAATGTTACAGAAAATAGAAGCTTCATCGTACGCCTAGCAAAGTACAACCTGCTGAAGAGTAAGTGATAATATGTGTTCTTCAGTTTTCTGTCAAACCTGCATATGAAGATAATCTGTGTCAGTCAACCACTAGAATCACATCTGAATCATTAGCAGCGAGTCTTTAACAAATCAGAAGCATAATCTCGAACCAAATAACCTACCAATAGATATCATGATATATTTGCTGATATGCTAAAATAAAAGAAGAATAAAAAGGAAGAACAAGGGAGAAAGCAGAGGAATAGAAGTGCAAAACCATGGAAAAATAATAGAGGAAAATCAATTCTTCATAACTCTTCAACCTGGCTTAGCATTTATATATAACCAAAACCCTGATTCCAACATAAGCACTCTCTGACAAAATTACATAATTACTTCAAATTAGTTCTAATAGAAATAGAAAATTAAAAATAAGCGGATATACTAAATAACATAATCCAATAATAGATCCTACAATTATATCAAAGCGGCAAATAACCCAAAAAATCAAAATTCCTAAATAATCCCATCTAGCATACTAATTTCTTAAGGGATTTCCTTTGACCTCAATATCTTGCCAATTCTCCAAACAGGGGACGTGAGGTGATAGTAAATGGCCCATTAGAGTCCCAATATGCAACTAACATTCTCTCCTTGACGTAAACATGGGGTCATAATATAAATGCCAAGCATCACCTATCATCAACAATTCAAATTTTGTTCACTCACAGGTTGTGTGCATGTGTATCTTAGTTTCTGAATTATAATCTGGACATAAGGTTCAACATTTTCACACATACTCTTCCATACGTCACACAAGCATTCACATTTTGAAGACAGTCTCAAGAGTGGAATTGCAGTTGGACAGATATGAAGGATATAATATATTGTTAATCAATAGCAATGATGTTAAAACACTCAAGTCCAAAATAGATGCAAAAAAGTTCCATTAAACACAAGAAGGGTGAGCGGGGGAAGGTAGAGAGATAGAGACACACACAAAGAGAGAATTATAACTAACCATATGTGAACATTAATGACTGGGACTCCAATTAATTTCTCCAATCTCTTGAAGTACGGAATCTCTCTCCAACTTTCAGGCAAAAGAAGCTTCAGGATGTCAACTGATTGGAACACAATCCATGAACCATTATCGGTGAACCTGCTTGTAATTAACAATAAAAAAAGCAACAAGAAGAACACAAAGAATTATATAGTATAATAGAAAACATTTAGCATACCTGGAGTAGCAAACACATAAGCATCTCCTTCAATCACATCACCACCACTTAGTACAAAGCTCTTTAGAGTCCCATCATCATTAAGCTCCATTTTCTTTATTGGCGAATTAAGTCAGACTTCACCACCAAGTGACTTAATATGATTAACAATAGGCATGCAGCGCCTCTCTGGTGGATTGCCATCTAAGAATGCCATCTTTAAGCCATGCTTCTCCTGCACATTAAGTTTTATTAATTCTGAAAAAGCTAGCATTATACTCTAAATAAATAAAATGGCATGGATTTTATACACCATAAATAATAAAAATAACAAACAATTAAATAACAGCTCTCGAACAAAATTTTACCATAGGTAAAAGTGGAAGGATTGCAATACCTGAAGAAATCTGTTCAAAGCAATCAGTATGCACTGCATTGCAAGTTCATCTGGGTTAATGAAGTTTAGAGCCTTTGACATGGCAATAAACACCTGATCAGTCACTAGATCAGGCATGCCCTAACAAGGAAAAATGTAAAATTAGTTAGTTTCCTGTACTTATAACTATCTGCAATTTCTTTTTTATTTTCATTTTTTTAATAAAGGAACCGCACAAGATTCATTATGATTAAACTCAATAGATATGCAATATCAAATGAGATGACCTCAGTTCATAACTCACCAGCTACAAAGCTGGTACTCATTAGGTTTCTTTTTTTTTAGGCTAATGGCACCATGATATTCTATCTACTCAGCTACCAAGCTGGTAACCATTAGGTTGGTTTGTTTGGCTAATGACACCATGATATTCTATCTACTTGGTTTCCCCTTGCAAACAGATTTTGATAAATGTAACCATTATATTATACCTGATTCCTCATCCACTGTGTAACACTTAAACCATCTTGAGCCTCAACATAAGCCTGCCCACCAATCATTGCTGGCAGGAGCCCAATTGCAAATTTCACTTTCTCTGGCCAAGTCAGCATTTCATTATTCTTCAATATGGCCCATATTCCTGTTGATCACATCAACCACATACGTAAAAGCAAGTCATGTCCAAATGTGATTTGCAACTTTATAGATGTTAATATTGACTCATACTTTAATTATAATACTTATTAGTTTCTTACCATTGAAAGGTGCTGGTAGAACTTCTGGGAAATCAAACCAGCTGAACTCTCCTGGTTTATTCGGCATTGCAAATATCATAGAATGCTATTTCCACTGCAGGCGATCATTGACACCAAGTTCTCCAAACAGGTTCTGAATATTTGGGTAAGCACCAACTTCCAAAAGGAAAAGGGAAACAACATAACTTGAATATTTCGAGCAACAAAAAGAAAAACTATTTTTGACAAGCAGCAGATAGTTCAGAAGATAAAAATAGTGTGGCTATGAACAAAGCAATAAAATTTTGAATAGTACGACACCTAGATTTCTTTATGACCTATCTATGTAGAAGTCCCAAGAGAAAACTAAGGTGAACAATAGCACTAAAGTAAAATAAGCAGCACATAAAGTAAGGGGATTTAAACAAATTATATCAGTAAGTATTGAATTAGAAATGCAAATAGGCCACAACTTCACCACTGTTCAATAAAGAGGAAAAAGAAAAATAAGAAGTATGTAAACTCACAAAATATATGTGGCCCTGTCTCATACCAATCTCCATCATCATCTTTCCATGCAGCCACCTATAAGAAACAAGGCCAAATCTTTACATTGCAAGCACAAAAGAAAAAAAAAAATCACAAATATAGGTGACACCATGTCATACAGGGTTAAACTATTGACCATTGTCCTTTCAAAATCATTTTAATTGCCTAACCATAACTGCAGCAATTAACTTAGCAATGTGATATGTGATGGAAATCTAAATAAGTGCCAGTAACAGATCAAGAAAATCCAAGACTTGATTTGAATTTGTATGATGACATAGGGTCAAAAGAACTCCAATATCTATTCACACTAGGGCATGCTGCACGAAAATTTGCTCTTGTTTACAAAAGACGAAGTAAAAAATTTCTCTCCAAATAATTAACAACTAACTTTTTCTAAGTTTTAAAAGTAGAATGCAAGAAATTTCAAATTATGGATTTTACAGAAGAAAAGAAAGCACAAAAATCTTTCCACCTAGAGCATCTCTTGCTTCCAGCAACAGAGGCTCGTGACCTGCATCTGCCAAATATTTTGCAGTGGACAAACCAACTAAAGCTGAAATTAAAAATTTTAAAACTAACATTAGAATAGTTAGAATTGGAGTGAGAAAATTAACTAAAGGAGCAGAGTTTGACAAGAGATAAGAAAAAGGACATAGCAGAGACCTGCCCCAGCAATTACAACTTTGAGTGGCTTTGCCGGTAGAGGGGAAGCACGGAAAGATGAAGATAGAGTAGTAGCTTCCAAGAAATTAACAGTGTTGTCAAGCTCTGGTCTTGGGTAATCCATACACACTACCTAAATCATTGGAGCAGATGAAGCGATTATTTTAGTCAGGAAAAGAAGGGAAGGTAAGTGGATGCAAAAACCAACCTGCAAAGGACCACGGGCGACGTTCCTCCCATTCGTGCTTTTGCTTGCTTGTAAAAATGAAAATTTCAAACTCTGTTGTCCTGCGGGCATGGGAATTGAGTTGGTTTGGCAGGTGAAGTCTGCCGCAGAAACACTCCCGCCGCACAGGCTCATTTCTTGAAACCCAGTTGTGAGATCGGCAAACAGAGGATGGAGGAAGTTAATTTTGAAAGAGGTGAGTGCGGTGGCCGGTGGTGGTGCTGGTGCTGGTGCTGGTGCTGGTGGAAGTGGGAGGTGGTGATAACAGATAACACAAGCATGCGCAATGCAAAATGGGTGACGTTTCGCGTATACAAAAATGAGCCAAATTTATTTTTTCCCGTATACAAAAATGCGTTTCCCTCTTAAAACTTTTATACTGGAAATTCGTAATTACAACATAATTTTTACTGGTAAACTTTTAAATTTAATAATTTTGTTTAGGTAGAATTTATGATTCCAAACTCCTGCAAAAGCTCTTCACTAAAAAACCATTTCTTCATGCTTAAAGATAATCATTCAGACAGGCTCTAACAAACAAATTCCGAGAAAAGAGGATATTCTTGCATGGAGCAGTGGGGAATTACCGTCCAACAATGACCATGCACCATGGTTCCCTCTTGTCACCCAAATGCTGTATTTTGATGCCCCATTGTCTTTATGCTTTTTTTTTTTTTTTTTTCAGTGGGAAATTGGGGGATAAGGGAGTAGGTATAATATTGTTGCAGCAGTGGCAACTAAAATCCTTAACATAGATGCCAAGGGGATGATGCACTTCCAACGCAGCCGAAGCCGCAAGTGCGTCTTTATGCTATTTTGCTCATAGATCACACAAAATATCTAATTTTTCACTCTCTTGGTTTGGCTGATTTTTCTTAAATAGCTCATTAGAGTATTTAAAAACATTAACTTTATATCTTATATGATAATTTCAAACTATAAAATAATAAATTAGTTAATAGCTACAATTATGAATTATTTTTAACAACCAATTTAAACAAAGCCTTGAACAGTTTTGTGTAAACTAGTGGGAAAAAAAAAATTTCTCGAGCTCTCCTCGACGGTAAAACCCATGCAGCTTCTACTTGAGGAATTTTCCACTAGACCAAATCCATATATGTTCGGCCTTAAGAAACAAGCCTGGGAGTTCTCAGTTCCGTATACCTTTTTGGGACTTTTATGTTTGTTATCAACGGTTACATTCCTTTCCTTCAAAGGCTATAACTCCAAAATGGGGATGACATGTTTCCTTTCCTCCGCCTTCAGACAAGATCATTGCATGTTTGGGAGCGGTACAAATGTATGTCGGATGGACTATGCAATCTCTCCCTAGACGGCAATCTCCAGTATACTGGATGGATCAAGCACTCTTTTTCTATCTCAGATCCTCAATCCAACTGGATCCTGGAATTTTCTTTACATCACTGGTCTCCATTAGCTCTCTTAAATCTCCAACGCCAAGCCAATTGTTCAAGCCAGCAAACATGTTTGATAGCAACACATAACTTGAAGGGTGCTTTTTATCCAAATTCATTGCACGCTCTGCAGCTCGTTTCCCAGTTTGAATATCCTCATGAAGTTGACAAGCACCAAGCAGGGTTTGCCAAACCAGCATGCCAGGTTTAAATGGCATTGCCAATATTAGCTCCTCTGCTTCTTTAATGAGCCCACCTCGGCCAAGTAGATTTACCATGCATGCATAATGATCTTCTCCAGGGAAAATTCCATGGTCATTGCTCATGGAGAAGAAATATTTCCATCCCTCATCAATAAACCCTCCTTGGCTGCATGCATAAAGCAAACAAATGAAGGTGACATAATTTGGTTCTATCCCCTCTAGTATCATCTCATCAAAAATCTTGAGAGCTTTCCTTGCTTGCCCATTCTGTGCACAACCCATTATCATTGTTGTCCATGAAACAATAGAACGATCATTCATCAATTGGAAAACAGTCCACGCAGCATCCATTGATCCACATTTTGCATACATATCAAGTAGTGCATTATCCACACAGACATCAATTTCGGTCCCAAGTTTAATTCTCAAGCCATGGAGTTTCTTCCCTTCCTCCCATGAAGATAGAATGGCACAGGCATTAAAGGCAGTTGCTAGGGTAAACCTATTGGGTTTTACACCCGTCTTTCTCATCTCTGCAATGACCTCCAATGCAATTCCTGGTTCCCCACACTGCAGGCAGCCAACGGCCATTTGTGCCCAAGAGGACACATCTCTTTGAGGCATTTCCTGGAAAGCTCTGAAACCATCTGCCAGTCTCTGATTCTTCATGTACATATCCACCAAAGAATTCCCAACGCAATTCTCATCCCCATGGCCAGATTTAACCAGTTGCGCATGCACTTGCAAACCCAAGTTGAGATCAGAAAGAGCAGCCAAGCCAGTAAGAACAGTAGCAAACGTGAAGCCATCAGGCTTCACTGCTTCACAATTCATGCGAAGCCAAAACCCTGGCACACTGAAGTAACAATGCTGCAAACAGCCAGCTATCACAGCATTCCAAGACACAATATCCTTGTCGGTACTCCACTCAAATACCTCTAAAGCCTCCACCAATTTACCATGCCTTATCAAGGCTGTCAAAAATGCATTCATCAAGAACATATTTGATTCAAATCCTAAGCGAACAACGAGCCCGTAAACTTGATAGCTGAGAGCCAAATCCTGATGCAACGAGCATGCATGAAGCGCACTAACCAACGTGAACTCATTAGGTTTCACCATTCCATCACGAACCATACGGCAGAACAAAGCAAGAGCTTCATTATGAAATCC
>BPVZ01000080.1:55049-65234 GCA_020521535.1 Rubroshorea leprosula
ATATATATATATATATAAAGAATACAAAAGGATCAATTTCTGCATGTTTTAGGGCATTAAACAATTTCTGCATAGAAGTAAAGTGTTTGATTTAATAATATTTGAATATGTACGGGCCTTGTCGCTCACTCAAAAATAAAAAAAATTGAACATGTTATAAGCAAAAGTGAAGTACCTTGCTCCTGTGCAGAGTTGAGGTTTTCACTAGATGTCTTTATTGGGGATGCGAGAGATATGGGGCCAGTATTCCCATTTGCAGCGATTTGAAATAACTGGAGACCCATAAATTTTCAAATTCTGGAGGGTAGTACTTTGGAGAATAGAATCCGGCAACATCTTTAACTTCTTACATCCACGAATCTCCAAGGAAGAAAGACGTGGCATGATTTTGATATCCTCTTCTCCTCTGCTTCCATAATCCCACTCTTCCCACTCCCCCATTCTCCGAAATTCTAGTGATTTTAAATTGGGGAAGGCAACAACAGATGATGAAGAAGAAGATGGAGACAAAGATGACGTTTCTATTCCCAAGAATTCAACTCCCACCTTCCTCACTCCTTCAATACCCTCCAGATAGAGCGACTCCAGTGATGGCAATTTCCCCAAAGGAGGCAACTGTTCAACGTTGACACAATTATAGAGCCGAAAGAACTTCAGGTTGGTTAGAGACACTATCCAACTGGGCCAAACCCCTAAGGATGGGGTTGGGCAATTGTAGCCACATATTAGTAACCTTTCCAAGCCTAAAGGCGGCTCTAAGGCTTCAAGAACAAGAACAGATGCTTCAGAAACTTGGCTCTTACCAAACCAAGTAGAACAAATAGTCAGAACCAAAGTAGTGAGCCCCTTCTTATTTTGTAACTGTGCCTTCTCAGCCTCTCTCTCATCTCTGACATTTCTCAATCCTCTTATCTCAAGATCCCCTCGAAGGTGAATCAAGTTTCCCAATTCACTAAGAGCAGCTCCTTTACCACCACTGTCCACCACGAACGAACTTAATGTTCGCAAACAAGTCAATTTCTCCATTCCCTTAGGCATGAATTCCACACAATCTGTAGACCCATTCCGAAGATGCCACAAATTTTTTAGATTTCCCATTCTACAAGGCAGACTTCTAAGGTTCTGACATCCATTAATGTCTAGTATAAGCAAATTATATAAATCACAAATTGCATCAGGCAATTCCTCTAGAAACAAATTATCTGACAAGTCAAGAGATCTTAAATGTATCAAATTTCTTATTTGTTTTGGACATTTATTAATTCTTTCAGAATGACATTTCAATATTCTCAGGCATTTCAGCTTATCAAACAACTTCAATAAATCTACATTATACTGGCCAACTCCATCAGACTCAACTAGCAAAGTGTGCAAGTCTTTAGCATCATAAATACGAGTAGGACATTCATCACTATCATATGGAATCCTCAACATCACATGACGAGCACTTTCGTTAAAACCTTCAATCCTACTACTGCTTCCCGCTTCCACCGTCAAACACTCACCTCTTGTCAAAAACTGAGCAAAATCATGCACTATGTCATGCATTTTGCACTTGATAATGCCACCATTTTCATCCTTCTCAAAATCTTGAAAAAAAGAACGCATTGACAAGTCATTGAAGTAGTCTTCCCCTACAGTCTCCATATCTCGATGTTTGGTCCCCTTAAGGAAACCTTGTGCCATCCATAACTCAATTAACTTACCTTTTTCTATCACATAATCTTTTGGAAAGACTGCACAATATGAGAAACATTGCCTCAAGTGTGATGGTAAATCAAAATAGCTAAACATTAAGGGGCGAAAAAGACTTTCCTCAGCCACTTCAAGTTCCCATATTTCACTGTCTAAGACACTCTGCCATTCTTTTACGGTTTTTTTCAAGAGCATGAGACCACCCATTGTCTTTAGAGCAAGTGGTAAGCCCTTGCACTTTCCTGCTATTTTCTTACCAATTTCTCTCAAAATTTCAGAGTCTTCATTGGACCTCCCCAAAAATGCTATTTGACTAAACAACAACCAACCTTCTTCTTCAGACAACTGCCCCATTGGGAACAAGGTAGTGCAACCCATTGTTCTTGCTACAGTCTCCTTACGTGTGGTCACTAAGATTTTGCTTCCTAGTGAACTAGAACTCAACGAGTCTTTCAGTGGACCCCACCTTTCATATTGTTCAGTCCACACATCATCTAGGACAAGTAGGAATTTCTTATCCTTGATTGAGTCTCTAAGGAGTCTTAATACATCCTCTAATTCAACCAAATTTTGCCCTACATCCTTACCAAGAGATGTAAGAATTGCTTTGGCAATCCTCATCTCGTCAAAAGGATCAGAGACACACACCCATATTCTCTTCTCAAAATGAGATTCTACTTTCTCATTATTGAAGGCTAGTTGGGCAAGAGTAGTCTTACCAATCCCCCCAACACCTACTATAGAGATCACGTCAATTCCACCCTCATTCAATAATATATCTACAATCCTCTCCTCATCCTTAACTCTACCACACACCTTTGCTAAATTTAAGAGAGAGGTAGTTTGCTCTCCTCTACTTGGTTTTTCAACACTTAATTCTTTAAGACCATACTTTTCTCTCTCATTTGCAATAACATCCAACCTCCCATTCAACTCTAATATCTTGTGTGCGATTTTGTGAAGCAATTTCCCTTTGTTGAAACAGAAGGAAGGAGAGGGGATGAAGGAACATACCTTCTTCTTCTCTAGTTTTGACTTGAAAATTGCAGTGCTCCACTCATCCAGCACATTATCAATGTCATATGAGACTTCCTTGAGCTTGTATAACCAATCTCGAACACTGGCCTTTCCCTTCCCCATTTGCTGCCGCTCCGCATCCTCAAGAACAGCTTTGATGGCTCGAAAATTGCTGGTGAGCTTTTCAACTTCACCACGAACATTAGTAATGCGTCTCACCTCCTCCTCTAATACTGAACTCAACTTTTCCAGCACCCTGGAAACAATTGCTTCAGCCATGATAGAGATGAAGAAAACAATAGAAGGAAAAAGGGAAAGAAGTATGCTTAATTGTTTGCTCAAGGAGTTACATGGCTTATGAGATGCTTTATAGAGAACGATGGCCAAAACTCAATTTTGGTTTGGTTCTTTGCGGGGAATGATGGCAAACAAGGGAAGGCAATAGAAGGGGAAAAGAAAGAAGTATACATGCTTTGCTTGTTTGATAGAGTCGAATGGCTTATACGAGGAGATTATTCCATTTCCACTTTTATAGAAGATGATGGCCAAAACTCAATTCTGATTCCGTGCACAGTACCATATTCTTTGAGTGGAATAAAGGCCCAAAAAAAGAGGAAGAGAATAGAAGAAAAATAACAGAGAAGTATGCTTAATTTGATTGTGGGGTATGCCAACTTATCAGATTCTTTGCTTGGAATAATGAAAAAAAAAGGTTCTTGATTTTGCAGTCCAAAGACAGCCCCACATTGAAGACTGGATTACACGACACCTGAAAGAGAGAGAGAGAGAGAGAGAACAGTAGAAAGAAAACGACAAAAAGACAGAAGTGGCTTACTCATATTGCCAATAAAGATAGCTATTAACTAACTACAAAATGACTAATGATAGAACTTAAGGATATAAACTTTTGAAGAGTTCAGGAAGCTGTCTTTGTAGAGATTACCAATTTTTATGGGGTAATGAACTAATGATATCAACATTGCTGAAATAATATACCACCTTGTTTTTGTGAAGCAACCAATCTCTAGATGATTCTCAGTGCCTCGCAAAATCTAATCCCAATTATGTAATCAGAGTATTGCCGCTGCCAACTTCCTTTCCCCCAACGAAACAAGCAATTTGTGATCCTGCACATCTCAGTATATCAGCAATAAGCCAATGACGCCTTGACTGCATTGTATGCCACAACAGCCATTGCATCTAAGGCAACTCATAAGTTTGAACTAAGACAAAGCTTTTTTTATTGCAAAAGCAGAAGTTCTCATAGGATAGAATAATACAAAGAGTACCTGTACAACAGACTGTGCACAAAGCTTCCCTGAAAGAACAGCACCTTCCATTGAGGCCAAATACTTTTGCTTTGTGTAGTCACCTGCTAGATAGAACCCCTCTACAGGAGATCTTTGCATAGGACGCCATGGTTCACAATTTGGGGTGATTTTGTATGCAGACCTAACAAAATTTAGGAGTTATGTCAAGTAAGTGAACTAGAAACATAATAAAAGTTAAGGCTTGGTGCTGTACAATAAGGATCATTAATAATATTTATACAAATGCACATCTACAAATAGAAAATAATGAGTTATTGCCACAATTACAATGTTTATGCACTACCATGAGTATATAGACAAAAAACTCTAACCATCCAGCAGCAATTATAATTTAATAAAATTCATTTAACATTTTCTGAATAACTGACTTTTTAGTTTTGAGTCTAACCTTGGTGTCTTAACAACCTGATACTTTAAGATATTTGCTTTGCTCTGATCTGCAGAGATTTCATCTGGAAAAAGTTTAGCAAGTTTCTTAATTGCAGCATCAATAATTTCAGAGTCACTTCTTGAAATCCATTCTTCTGCAGGGGCAAAAACCAACTCCAACATGGATTGGTTTGGGTTATAGTATTCCTGCATAAAACATTAGAACATTAAGTAAGAGAAAACATAGATAAAAAAGCCTTGTTAATCACAACAAATGTTATGTTGTTTTGTTCGTACTTGCAAGTAAGAAGGAAGAAATTCATATCAAAATCCCATAATCTTGTCAGGAAAGAGTAGAAATATTTAACTTGTGTTTAAGTCCATCGTGCTCTATTAATAATTGAACATCACAAAAAACATTTTGCACTAATCAATAATCATACACAAGGAGTTGCAAACATCCATCATGCAGAGAAATATCAGCAACCTGCTGGCTTAAAGAAACATAAGTTGAGGTAGAACAACGAAATAGATAGCCATCAATGACAATGTTGACCTTACATGTCACAGACATGTCAGCATACACACTTAGAAGGGGACTTCTGCAAGAAAAAAAGGAAGAGGGTTAATAAGAAAATGGGGAAATAATTAGGTGAACAAGTTCAATCCAAATTAAATAGTGCAAATGTGAATTTTCAGTCCAATGACTGTGCCTGACAAAAGGTCTGGTCAATTTAACACCGAAATCATGGTAATGATGGGATTATTTCAGTTTCTGGATATATGGAAATGCATAACCAGAATTTCATTAACATACCTTGAGGTGACATTCGAATTTTATTATATTAAATTATTGACAGATGAGAAATTAGTGTGCTTACCTATGGCAGAGGTTTGAAGTATGACCTAAACCCCAAAATTAATGTTTCCAGTAAGGTCTACCATCTTGTTGGTTTTTAATTAAATTAAGTTCTATTGACAAAAAATGTTACAGAAAATAGAAGCTTCATCGTACGCCTAGCAAAGTACAACCTGCTGAAGAGTAAGTGATAATATGTGTTCTTCAGTTTTCTGTCAAACCTGCATATGAAGATAATCTGTGTCAGTCAACCACTAGAATCACATCTGAATCATTAGCAGCGAGTCTTTAACAAATCAGAAGTATAATCTCGAACCAAATAACCTACCAATAGATATCATGATATATTTGCTGATATGCTAAAATAAAAGAAGAATAAAAAGGAAGAACAAGGGAGAAAGCAGAGGAATAGAAGTGCAAAACCATGGAAAAATAATAGAGGAAAATCAATTCTTCATAGCTCTTCAACCTGGCTTAGCATTTATATATAACCAAAACCCTGATTCCAACATAAGCACTCTCTGACAAAATTACATAATTACTTCAAATTAGTTCTAATAGAAATAGAAAATTAAAAATAAGCGGATATACTAAATAACATAATCCAATAATAGATCCTACAATTATATCAAAACTGCAAATAACCCAAAAAATCAAAATTCCTAAATAATCCCATCTAGCATACTAATTTCTTAAGGGATTTCCTTTGACCTCAATATCTTGCCAATTCTCCAAACAGGGGACGTGAGGTGATAGTAAATGGCCCATTAGAGTCCCAATATGCAACTAACATTCTCTCCTTGACGTAAACATGGGGTCATAATATAAATGCCAAGCATCACCTATCATCAACAATTCAAATTTTGTTCACTCACAGGTTGTGTGCATGTGTATCTTAGTTTCTGAATTATAATCTGGACATAAGGTTCCACATTTTCACACATACTCTTCCATAAGTCACACAAGCATTCACATTTTGAAGACAGTCTCAAGAGTGGAATTGCAGTTGGACAGATATGAAGGATATAATATATTGTTAATCAATAGCAATGATGTTAAAACACTCAAGTCCAAAATAGATGCAAAAAAGTTCCATTAAACACAAGAAGGGTGAGCGGGGGAAGGTAGAGAGATAGAGACACACACAAAGAGAGAATTATAACTAACCATATGTGAACATTAATGACTGGGACTCCAATTAATTTCTCCAATCTCTTGAAGTACGGAATCTCTCTCCAACTTTCAGGCAAAAGAAGCTTCAGGATGTCAACTGATTGGAACACAATCCATGAACCATTATTGGTGAACCTGCTTGTAATTAACAATAGAAAAAGCAACAAGAAGAACACAAAGAATTATATAGTATAATAGAAAACATTTAGCATACCTGGAGTAGCAAACACATAAGCATCTCCTTCAATCACATCACCACCACTTAGTACAAAGCTCTTTACAGTCCCATCATCATTAAGCTCCATTTTCTTTATTGGCGAATTAAGTCAGACTTCACCACCAAGTGACTTAATATGATTAACAATAGGTATGCAGAGCCTCTCTGGTGGATTGCCATCTAAGAATGCCATCTTTGAGCCATGCTTCTCCTGCACATTAAGTTTTATTAATTCTGAAAAACCTAGCATTATACTCTAAATAAATAAAATGGCATGGATTTTATACACCATAAATAATAAAAATAACAAACAATTAGATAACAGCTCTCGAACAAAATTTTACCATAGGTAAAAGTGGAAGGATTGCAATACCTGAAGAAATCTGTTCAAAGCAATCAGTATGCACTGCATTGAAAGTTCATCTGGGTTAATGAAGTTTAGAGCCTTTGACATGGCAATAAACACCTGATCAGTCACTAGATCAGGCATGCCCTAACAAGGAAAAATGTAAAATTAGTTAGTTTCCTGTACTTATAACTATCTGCAATTTCTTTTTTATTTTCATTTTTTTAATTAAGGAACCGCACAAGATTCATTATGATTAAACTCAATAGATATGCAATATCAAATGAGATGACCTCAGTTCATAACTCACCAGCTACAAAGCTGGTACTCATTAGGTTTCTTTTTTTTTAGGCTAATGGCACCATGATATTCTATCTACTCAGCTACCAAGCTGGTAACCATTAGGTTGGTTTGTTTGGCTAATGACACCATGATATTCTATCTACTTGGTTTCCCCTTGCAAACAGATTTTGATAAATGTAACCATTATATTATACCTGATTCCTCATCCACTGTGTAACACTTAAACCATCTTGAGCCTCAACATAAGCCTGCCCACCAATCATTGCTGGCAGGAGCCCAATTGCAAATTTCACTTTCTCTGGCCAAGTCAGCATTTCATTATTCTTCAATATGGCCCATATTCCTGTTGATCACATCAACCACATACGTAAAAGCAAGTCATGTCCAAATGTGATTTGCAACTTTATAGATGTTAATATTGACTCATACTTTAATTATAATACTTATTAGTTTCTTACCATTGAAAGGTGCTGGTAGAACTTCTGGGAAATCAAACCAGCTGAACTCTCCTGGTTTATTTGGCATTGCAAATATCATAGAATGCTATTTCCACTGCAGGCGATCATTGACACCAAGTTCTCCAAACAGGTTCTGAATATTTGGGTAAGCACCAACTTCCAAAAGGAAAAGGGAAACAACATAACTTGAATATTTCGAGCAACAAAAAGAAAAACTATTTTTGACAAGCAGCAGATAGTTTAGAAGATAAAAATAGTGTGGCTATGAACAAAGCAATAAAATTTTGAATAGTGCGACACCTAGATTTCTTTATGACCTATCTATGTAGAAGTCCCAAGAGAAAACTAAGGTGAACAATAGCACTAAAGTAAAATAAGCAGCACATAAAGTAAGGGGATTTAAACAAATTATATCAGTAAGTATTGAATTAGAAATGTAAATAGACCACAACTTCACCACTGTTCAATAAAGAGGAAAAAGAAAAATAAGAAGTATGTAAACTAACAAAATATATGTAGCCCTGTCTCATACCAATCTCCATCATCATCTTTCCATGCAGCCACCTATAAGAAACAAGGCCAAATCTTTACATTGCAAGCACAAAAGAAAAAAAAAAATCACAAATATAGGTGACACCATGTCATACAGGGTTAAACTATTGACCATTGTCCTTTCAAAATCATTTTAATTGCCTAACCATAACTGCAGCAATTAACTTAGCAATGTGATATGTGATGGAAATCTAAATAAGTGCCAGTAACAGATCAAGAAAATCCAAGACTTGATTTGAATTTGTATGATGACATAGGGTCAAAAGAACTCCAATATCTATTCACACTAGGGCATGCTGCACGAAAATTTGCTCTTGTTTACAAAAGACGAAGTAAAAAATTTCTCTCCAAATAATTAACAACTAACTTTTTCTAAGTTTTAAAAGTAGAATGCAAGAAATTTCAAATTATGGATTTTACAGAAGAAAAGAAAGCACAAAAATCTTTCCACCTAGAGCATCTCTTGCTTCCAGCAACAGAGGCTCGTGACCTGCATCTGCCAAATATTTTGCAGTGGACAAACCAACTAAAGCTGAAATTAAAAATTTTAAAACTAACATTAGAATAGTTAGAATTGGAGTGAGAAAATTAACTAAAGGAGCAGAGTTTGACAAGAGATAAGAAAAAGGACATAGCAGAGACCTGCCCCAGCAATTACAACTTTGAGTGGCTTTGCCGGTAGAGGGGAAGCACGGAAAGATGAAGATAGAGAAGTAGCTTCCAAGAAATTAACAGTGTTGTCAAGCTCTGGTCTTGGGTAATCCATACACACTACCTAAATCATTTCAGCAGATGAAGCGATTATTTTAGTCAGGAAAAGAAGGGAAGGTAAGTGGATGCAAAAACCAACCTGCAAAGGACCACGGGCGACGTTCCTCCCATTCGTGCTTTTGCTTGCTTGTAAAAATGAAAATTTCAAACTCTGTTGTCCTGCGGGCGTGGGAATTGAGTTGGTTTGGCAGGTGAAGTCTGCCGCAGAAACACTCCCGCCGCACAGGCTCATTTCTTGAAACCCAGTTGTGAGATCGGCAAACAGAGGATGGAGGAAGTTAATTTTGAAAGAGGTGAGTGCGGTGGCCGGTGGTGGTGCTGGTGCTGGTGCTGGTGCTGGTGGAAGTGGGAGGTGGTGATAACAGATAACACAAGCATGCGCAATGCAAAATGGGTGACGTTTCGCGTATACAAAAATGAGCCAAATTTATTTTTTCCCGTATACAAAAATGCGTTTCCCTCTTAAAACTTTTATACTGGAAATTCGTAATTACAACATAATTTTTACTGGTAAACTTTTAAATTTAATAATTTTGTTTAGGTAGAATTTATGATTCCAAACTCCTGCAAAAGCTCTTCACTAAAAAACCATTTCTTCATGCTTAAAGATAATCATTCAGACAGGCTCTAACAAACAAATTCCGAGAAAAGAGGATATTCTTGCATGGAGCAGTGGGGAATTACCGTCCAACAATGACCATGCACCATGGTTCCCTCTTGTCACCCAAATGCTGTATTTTGATGCCCCATTGTCTTTATGCTTTTTTTTTTTTTTTTTTCAGTGGGAAATTGGGGGATAAGGGAGTAGGTATAATATTGTTGCAGCAGTGGCAACTAAAATCCTTAACATAGATGCCAAGGGGATGATGCACTTCCAACGCAGCCGAAGCCGCAAGTGCGTCTTTATGCTATTTTGCTCATAGATCACACAAAATATCTAATTTTTCACTCTCTTGGTTTGGCTGATTTTTCTTAAATAGCTCATTAGAGTATTTAAAAACATTAACTTTATATCTTATATGATAATTTCAAACTATAAAATAATAAATTAGTTAATAGCTACAATTATGAATTATTTTTAACAACCAATTTAA
>BPVZ01000080.1:69491-88722 GCA_020521535.1 Rubroshorea leprosula
TACATATAATATTATAAATAAATTATTAAATAAAAAAATTAATATTAATTTTAATATCAATGTCATATAAATAAATTTAATTAAATAATTAATAAATTAAATATTATTTTTTATTTTTTTCAAGATTCTTAAAAACACAAATTAGAAAAAAACCCTTTTTTTAATATACGGACTATTTGAATAAAAAAATGAAAATTTAAACTTTAATTATATAAATAAAAAAAGCATTTTTTATTAAAAATTTAATAAGTTATTTTACAGACATTTTTTTTACCCACCAATATTTAATAAAAACAAATGCGCACAACAAATCTAAGATATAAAATATCAAACAAGATAATACATATTCACACGAATCACGATTAACTCTTCGTGATATTAGATTAATTTAATTTTATAATTATTAAATTAAAAATAGCTCCAACGTCAAAAAGAAATTTTAAAATAAGTCAAACAGACATTTCTTTTCTTTTATCCTTTTTGCTTTCTTTTCCACTTTTCCACTTTTCCACTTTCCACACATTTTTTTTTTCTTCTTTCTCTCCCTGAAGACTCAAGACTCTTCTTCAACCATTATAACAAGAACCAATTCACCACTCTCATTCAATCCTCCTTTATGATTCTTTACTTGTTTTCTCTTTCTACTTCTCCTTATATACCCTAACTAACAACCATTTTCCCAACAAATTTTCTTGCTTTTCTTCCTTCATTCTTTGTTTTCACTGCAATTTACCATCTTGATTTTTCTCATTCTCATGGAGAAAAGAGGTTTCTTGACTGAGGGAACACAACCCATATGGAATTCTTGTGGTTTTTCCTTTGAAACTCAACCAACCCATCTCAATTCAGCAACAGGGCAAGTACCCAGTTGCTTCTTCAGTCCCAATTGGGATAATTCCATGGATCAGAGCGGTCCCTTTGAGTCTGCATTGAGTTCCATGGTGTCTTCTCCGGTAGCATCTAATGCTGGCAGCACAGTTCTTGGTGCGGACAGCGGGATGATCGGAGAAGTGATTGGAAGATTAGGAAAAATAAGCAGTTCTGGAGAAACTTCACCACAATCTTACATCAAAACTAACAGTACTAACAATTCTAGTTACAATACTCCATTGAATTCACCCCCCAAGCTCAATCTTTCCAGGATGGATTCACAGATCCCGGGAAATTTGCCAATTTTTGGAAATGAATTGATAAACTATCCAAGCTTGGCATCACTTTCTGCAGACCCTGGATTTGTGCAGAGAGCTGCAAGGTTTTCCTGTTTTGGTAGCTCTGAATTGGCTCAAAGATTAGTCACCAGATTGGAATCCGGTATGCTTTCAAGAGTTGTAAGTAACCAATCCATTAAGGTTGCCGGATCTCATGAAACCAACAAGAATTTACTTTCAAGGGAAAATGAAAATTCTGGTTCTGACAAGAAGATGATTGGGTTGTCTACGCCGGCAAATGCAGAATTTGGTGATTCCAAGGAGGAATCTTCTGTGTCTGAGCAGATCCCAGGTGCGGATTCAAGCACCAAAGGCAGCAATGGTACTAATGCCAGGAAAAGGAAATCAACTCCAAGGGGAAAAGCAAAGGAAACTACTCCATCTCCATCTGCCACTGATGCTAAGGTAAAGTAAACTTGTCCTGGAATTCTCAGGAATTGCTAAATTCTTTGGGAAACCAATGTAGATTTTCATTTCAGGTTGCAGCAGAGAATGATGAACCCACTGCAAAGAGAAGCAAGCAAGATGAAGCTGCTGCAGAGAGTGCAAGGGAAAAGGATGAGAATCAGAAGCAAACTAAGGAGAATTCAAAGCCACCGGAGCCGCCAAAGGACTACATCCATGTCAGAGCCAGAAGGGGTCAAGCTACTGATAGCCATAGTCTTGCCGAAAGAGTAAGGATCCCCAAAGGAATAAACCATATTTATTCATTGTCCATAATTGAGGTTGTATTAATATGTATTTATTGTCATTTTTCCCTGCCAGGTACGGAGGGAGAAAATTAGTGAAAGGATGAAGTTCCTTCAAAATCTTGTTCCTGGTTGCAATAAGGTAGGCAGATCTACCATCTAAATTTTTGCATCCATTTAAGGTTGAATTCTAAATGAGGACTTATATTTGTTGCAGGTGACTGGTAAAGCAGTTATGCTTGATGAAATTATTAACTATGTGCAGTCGTTGCAGCGTCAAGTTGAGGTAGAATGAAATTGTCTAAAGTGTATAGATAGCATTATTCATCATGAATTGCAGTTCGAGCTTTAATTTGCATTAATTTTCTCTTGGTTTGATTTTTTCTGCAGTTTCTGTCTATGAAGTTGGCTACTGTAAATCCCCGGATGGATTTTAACATGGAAGCCCTTCTGTTAAAGGATGTGAGTTGCCTTTCGTTACATTAAATTGTTCCATGTCGCTGTGATAAGTTGTCTGAATTTTGAATTTGACATTCTTGCATCCAGTGCAACTTGCTTCAGATTTTACAATCTCGTGGACCTTTACCACACGACCTTTACCCTGTTGATTCTTCAGCACCAGCATTCCCTTTTCAGTATCAGCCCCAGCAAGGGCTAGCCCTGCAGGGTGGAATACCTAATAACATGGAGAAACAGTTCTCAGTGAACTCACTAAATGCATCACTGCATCGAAACCCAAGTATGCAGTTGCCTTCTATTGATGGATTTTGTGATACTACTACTCCTGCGGTAATCAACAATTACTTGTCCTACAGCATCCCATTCTTTCATATTTTCTCATCTACAGTATCTTAATTAGACCTGAACATACATTTCCAGGTTCCTTCATTATGGGAGGATGATCTTCTGAGTGTAGTCCAGATGGGGTTTGGCCAGAATCATGGTAAGCACGGTTAATCCAGAATCCGGTCATATATACTTCATCAGTGCTGAATTTAATCTTTAATCAGCATACATGCTCTCTGGTGCAGGCTCAATGGCTGCAGGTCAAATGAAAATTGAGCTGTAATGTAACTACCACTAAACAACCAGTCATATTGATTCCATTGAGGACCCGCCAAGAAGAAAGAGAGGCCCTCATGTATAGAGAGATCAATTCCTCTTTTGGCCGGAGAAAGAGATAAATTTCCAAAATTTTAGTCTCTTTTTCCCAGTTGTTTCTGCAACTCATTCTTTAGAGTTCTTATTATTACAATAATTTGACTTTTGTAACATCCTAGAACTAATTTAATCAATCAGTGATGTTTATTTCTTCAACAGTGTCTATGAATCTAGCATAGTGGTTGAAAGGAGAAGGAAATTTTTATGTAAACTTTTGTTTCAACCAGAACCATGAGTTGTCTTACAAGTTGAAAAACATTATCTTTCAATCCATTGAGTTTTTTTCTTTCTTCCTTGGCTAAGTACCTTCCTCTGACTTTGGTTGTATGGTGAATAAAGAAGTAAAGGGAAAAATGTTTATCCCACTCTTCAAAGAATTTTCAATTTTTTCCTGGCATCCAAACAGAAAATGGTATAAACAAAGTGATGACTTTTTCCATTACTTGCAGATTTAACTAGGAGGAAAAATTTTGCTGTATCACGGATATAAAAAGCAAAGTCCTCAATTAAAATGACATTACGTTACCCTTATATGGCGCAAGCAATGAGATAATTAAACTCAAACCTTACTTGCAACCAGCTGTTAAAGTGGGGACAAAAGCTCTCTTAAGTCCAACTGATGATTAGGACTGAATTGTGTTTTGAGCTGGATTCCAAACTCATTGTACTTTTCTCCTCCTTCTTTACGTGGGAATTCAGAAGCCCAGGTTGGCAATTGTCATCAAGAGAGCTTTAGAAAAAAATGAACTATGTAAAGAAAATCTATGGAAGAATAAAGTAGGTACGTAGATATCAACCACATGTTGATCTTAGTAAAGTAAAAGGAGTTCAGTTCTTTTTAAATAAAATATTGAATTTGAATCTTATAAATAGAAAAATAGATATTGAGAGAGTTTCTCTCTAATGAAGTTCAACGCAATTCGATTTTAAATTAGTCAAAATTTAATATGATTATCAGATAGCAAGAAGTTAATAAAAAAAAAAAAAAATTAGGTATGTAGACAACTTTTCCTCCGGTTTCCAAAAACCTAGAAAAAGAAATTTCTAATCTTTTTTTCCCCCTCTTCTTTGCTGATTGATCTAATAACTGAATTCATATGTGCATTTGTTGACATTGAATGCAAGTTAGGAATATTAATTTATACGTGGAGACTGGAAGTACAATCTGTTCAGAAGTTGGCACTTGCTCTTTTCTTTTATGGCAATCATTACATTTTTCATGAATTATTTTCCCTTGTGCAATTAATCAGGCAATATTCCATACCCAATTTGACTGCATCGGATTAAGTTACTTCTTCCATTTGAGAACCATAGAGTAAAAGAATACTGCATAAGAAATTATCTTGAAACTTGAATATTGTGAAGCGGTGAGAAATTATGCTAATCATGCCAAAAACACTAATTTAAATTTCTTAATATTATTTGAATGTAAATAATTTCAATAAATCATATTTATTATTTTTAAAAGTAAAATTTTATTTAATATGTACAAATAAAAGTTAAAGATTTAGATACACATATTATTAAAATAAATTTGAAGGAAGATGATTGGATTATAATCTTATCCTCTCTAACAAATTATTTCTGACAGCACATTCAAAGGCGATGGATGAGAAATCAAGCATTGGTGATTGAGATGGTTCAAGGGGGTAGGGACAAAAGTAAGGACTAGAAACGAGAGATTAAAAAAAAAAAAGAAAATAAAAGAAAAACTGTTTATATATATATATATATATATATATTTTTTTTTTATATTTGAGCCCTTGTAAAGCAACACTTTTAGTATATGGATAGTTGTGTCTGGGTGGGACACCCTTGCTAGTAAAAATCTAAAACTTCTCGAGGTGTACACTGTATGTGACAAAACATATTACAAAATTTAATTTATAATTGTAATTCAGTTAATAAAGTAGAAAACTTTAAAATTTTCTATCAAAAAGAAACAAACCCAGAAAAACAGACAAATAAATAAAGCAAAAAAATAGAGAGAAAGCACCTTAATTATGATATACCAATTGATAGTGATGCAGAAGAATTGGGGGAATTGAGATGGATAATTGCTTACATATTTTGTCAAACCTTGAATTTGGGGTTGTAATTATGCTAGCAAGTGAGAGTGAACCTTATTTTTACTTCAACCATAAAGTAGTTGGCAGCTGCCTGAACCATTGATAGTGAGTGATGCGCCTAACAAATCTACCAATAAGATCATATCCACTCTAATCACATTACTCAATTTCATTGTCTCTAATCATTGTTTTTAACAAGAAAGGAGAATTGACCTTAATGTTTTTATTTAAATCTGACACCTGTAATTTTTATGAAATAGATAAATTGTCTGTTTAAGTTTGAAATTTTGGAATTTGGGAATTTTCGTTCAACATTTGGGAATGATTCACAGTCAAACTTAAACAATCAATGACCTAATAGCCTAACTGTATCTTCTGGAAAAGATGGTTGGGGAACAGAATCAGATGAATGGGAAATGTGGGCAGGTTTGTGTTAAAATCACCCATTTAGGTGCAGAATAAAGGGTGTTTAACACAAGTAATGAAGAGCAAAAGGGGGTCCAGATTGATGGAATGTGTTTATATTTTCTTTTGTGGGGTTTATAATTAATTAGGTTTAGAGGGTGTCCCATTCACCAGGCTGTCACAATTTCTCCTCTTCTTTATGTCTCCTTTCACCTTCTCTGCAAGCAATTTTGCTTTAACTTGGTTAGGTATGGACCTTTGATTGCCTTGTTAAAAAAACAAAAAAAAAATCTAATCATTTTGCTTTACCAAACATAACCATCAAAAACTCCTCAACATAATTGCATGCCCTACAACTGTGGGGTTGTCTCAACCAATCCAAAAACTTAGAAATGTTTTGCTTTTACCAACCCTTATAAGTTTCTTTTCCAATCTTTTTCGATCAAAAATTTTGACTTCATATCTTGATATAATTATTAAAAAACTTTATCAACCCAATGAGAAAACAATTTTATAAGGAAAATTTTCTACCATTAAAGGGGAGGGAGATAAAATTGTTCCTCTCCAAGGGAAATGGCGAATTCATCCAAATGTCACTTTCAAAAACCATTTCCCTCGTTAAAATTGTGATGTCTTGGGTTTAATCTTCTGCAACTGGGTGTGTGTGGCCAGGGTTTAACATATATACTAGTTTCCTTTCTATCCCTAACCTTGAGTCTGAGATAAGTGTAGAAATGGTCCACATGTAGGGATAGATTCATGTCAGAGACGACAAGCGCACAAGCTTCTTCTTGTTTTGTTGTTTTCAAAACAGAACAAGAGGGCTTAAAAAAAAACCCTGTGCTTGTGCCCTGTCTGCATCTGTCTTTCCATTCAACACAGACACACTTCTCTAATAAACTTGAGGATTGCCTCCCTATCTTCTTGACATTAGAACCAAACACATAAATGATCTGAGCTTCACGACATTATTGTTACCTTCTTCACCAGGTCCATTGTCTCACATTTGGGTTCCACCATATCCAGTACACCACAACAATCTAGACCTCCAATTCACATGCAAAAATAACATCAATCTTCAGACTTCCTCCAGCATCATAATTTGGGGGTATGGAAGCAACATGGACAGCTATATGTGCATAGGATATCTGCACAAGCTAACTCAAGGATATCTCGACTGTCCAATCAAATACATATATATATATATATATATATGAAGAGTGCCTGCTGCTCATGCATGTTTGATTTGGTTGCTATGAGATATTTGAAGGCATTTACTTATTAATTAGTGTAGAGCATAGAGCACCCTTTTTCTTTTGAAAAAAGAAGATATATATTTTTCATTTGATTGTTATTTTTTTAATTCATAAAAAGAATACTGCAAAGGGGCAAAATCAATGTTTTTATTTAGATTTTTAAAGATACATCTTAAAGAACTTTTTTTAACAAAAAAAACTTTGCAAAATACATACGCTCTGCAGCTAAACGTATTTATATGTTGCAACGATCATAACCAGAGAACCAAGATGAGGGTTCTGCAAGCTTCGATAACTCACCATCATCACTCTTATAGAATGGCTCAAACTCTTGTCTCCATTGCTGATCACCAGCATCATGGGGTTCGTCTGCATCATACTTAGCCGTGTTAAAGTCATTGTAAGCAGGTTGTATTGCTTCCCTTGGCAGGCGAGACTCTGGCAGAAGCTCATTAAGAGAGTTAATCTCACTCTGGTGTTTTCTCTTTAATTTATCAATCTGTTTAAAAGCCTTCTCAGTTTCCTTCTCTGCTTCACTAGCTCGCTTCTGCAATTGTTACAGAAACCAAAGAAAAGAACAAAAAAAAAAAATGTAAGAAGACTGATACTAAATATAATTCATCTAGGGTTTGATGTCTTGAAGATCACATTTCTCTTGCAAATATGTGATGGGGCTTTGTTTGGACTACTAACTGATCTTAAGCACTCGCCTATTCATGCAAACTAGCTAACATAATAATCCATTATTAAGGCATAAAAGACCAAAAAGAAAAGGGCATATCTCATTGTACTTTCCCATTTCAACCCTGAAGATTTTAGTTAAACATCCCTGAAGAACATAAAAAATGCATTGAGAATTTGCATTTTGTTTTATATCAGAATATTTCCATCTTCCAATCTGAACTTTATTTTATCCCCAGTAGATTTATTTTTCAAAAGGAATAATAGAAAATTTTATGACTCATAAAGACTTAAATTATTAAGTTCGAGACACCAAAACATTGGCACAGAAAACATGCTTACACTAGTCCTTCAATAGAAATGTATATTCATATCCATAGAAGGCATGCTTGTAGTGGCTTTGTGAAAGAACCGAACACCTATCTAATAGTCATTAACTTTAACACACATCAAAGCAGTCATACCAAGGCCCTTTTGATGTTTTAATCCAGCAAATAATGCATGAGCAATGATACACATACATAAGATAAATGCCATCAAGTAAAAAAAGAACTGCCAAGAAAGAACTACTTCCGAACATACCTCAGCAACAATCACAGCTTCTTCTGCTTCTTTTAGGCGGACAAGCAACTCCCCTGCAGCCTGCACAGCTTCAGCAGTATCTCTCAATTGAGCCTGAAGTCCTTTATTTTCATCCCTGAGGTAGCGCCTCTCCTTTTCTCTTTCCACTTTTAGTGCAGAAATTTCTGCAGCAAGGGCATTTATGAACCTTGATTCAGCACCCCTGACCCCAGCTCTAGCAGCTGCCTTTTTAACATCATCTATTCCTTCTTGAATTTTTCTATGCCTGGCAAGCAGTTGGATATGCTTCTCCTGAAGATCTGCATACTGTTCAAGCATTCGTGCATGTCCCTCCATAGCCATTTGCATTGCTTCCTTCAACTCCTCTGCACATTTCTTTTCTGTATCTAATTCCAGCTTCATCCTTTCAGCTAGAGACCTGCTAGCTCCAAGTTCAGTTCTTAATTCCTCCGCTACAGAAATCCATTTGCTCTCTGCCTCAGTCCAGCGACTTCTTTCCAGCTCAAGTTTCACCTCAGCACTCTCCTCATTTGTCTCTGGGATTACAGTGAGAGGTGCAACCATATTGGGCTCACATGAATACGTCAATTGCAGTAGAGAATTTTGTCTTCGAGTTGATGTTGATGAGGAGTCTATATAGTACTCTAATTGACTTCTTAAATCCTGAATTTCTTCCAACAAAACTTCCCTCTCACCCAACTCATAAAAATTCCGCAAGCGTTCCAGTTCATCTTGAACTCTTTTCAACTCAATCTTTGTTCTTAAAATTTCAGGATGGTTCTCATATTTGTTCTTCAGAAGCTGTAGATGATGATAGGTAAGACATCCTGTAGAGAAACGTAAAAATGGAATCTTAAGAAACCAACATATACCTTATGCTCGTGTGTGAGAGAGGCCAGCTCTTCCTCCATGAATTCATCAGTGGGCAAAACACCATCCATAAGGCTCTCTAGGCGAAGAATTTTATCCTCCTTTGTCTGTGCTATTATGGCATTGCACTCTCTCTCATGTTTGTACTGTTGGACCTGTAAATAATAGCAAGATAAGGATTCAGATTTACTTGGAAGCAGCGATGGCTAGAGTTGACTGCTCACAAAATGACTAAGAAACCCTACCAAGCGGTTTAACTGTGTTATTTCTGAAGCTTGTTTGGCACAAAACTCTTCTAGTGCCATTTCTCTCCTGATAGATCCAGCCAGAACCCTCTCCACGGCCTGCATAATACAAAGAAAAGGCATATCAAATATCTTATTAAACAACATTGTAAGCCAAGGCTCAATATTGGAGTTATTGGATTTCTTACTTTCGGAACCTGCTTCTTGGATTTCTCAGCAGACTCTGATCCATCATCAACTGGTACTAATTGCATGTTTGAGCAGTTTTCATCCTCTTTTCCTTCTAGGGTTATCCTTTTGCAGCTACTGCATAAAAATACCTCTTGCTTTGCTTCTAACATCTCATCATCTTGAGGAAAAGTCTGCACACCAGCATCAACTTTACAAACTGCAAAGCTTGGCTTTGAATCAGCAGGTTTTAATGAGAACCGGAATAATGACCGCCTCAATGCTGAACTCTGTCGGTGACTTTCAATAATCTCTAGGCCACGGTGGAGGCTAGCTGCCAAATCTTCAGATGGTGATACAAAACTAGTACTCTTTTTGGTTGAGAGAGCACTAGAAGAGATGCATTTTTTGGAATTTACCAGAGCATTACACATGGTCTCTGAGCTTAACCTCTCATCCTTGAGATCTTTCTGTGAAGCAGTTAACATTGATGATGTTCTCAGACTTTTCCTACTGTGGTTGATTCTGGGTGAGGCACTTAGTGTTGGAGATTTAAGAATGGGGGACACATCAGAGGTAACAATGGAGAGACTATGGGGTGCAGTACCACCAGAGCCATTCTCCAAATTATTGAGTGTGTCTGCAGCAGAAAGTTCAGAAACCTCACAAAGAGGGTCTGCAACTGGGCACGGTGATCCATTTCCAATATTTTTGCATGACAATTCTTCCATTACCAAATCATTGACAGCAGAATTCAAAGTTGCTTTCTCCTCAGAGGGCTGTCCAGAGGAACTCCCATCAAGTTTTTCAACAATTTGGCAAAATGGATTCTGGTCAACACTTTCAGGTTCAGGATTATTGGCAAGCACATGACAACTGGAAAGATCTGGACTTTCTGTAACTTGTTCTGCAAAATCAACAATCAAGGTCTCAGAGTTCTTAGCTTGTTCGGATGTTTCTTCCTCCATGTTCACATCAGTATCTGATTCAATAGTCTGAGTCTCTACTTTGCACACATTATTTTTGTCCTGCTCTTCAATACCAACTGATTGCAGCAGACCTACTTGAACATAGAACTTCTCAACAGCTTCCTCGTCTATTTCCATCTCCTCATCACCATCTTCATCAAGATGTGGTAATGTCCTTGGATGATTGAGGCTAAATTTTAATAAATTCAAACTTCTACGGGCATTCCAACCAGTTGAGTAACCTCCATCTGGATTGGTCGGTGTATTGCTATTTGCCTTCATTCGATAGAGTTCATCCTGCATTGTTCATCCACATGTGTTATCTTATCCCATTTGATTGAATTGACAACTCAAACACAACATCATAATTAGTTAAGAATGATATACCCTCAGCTGCCGTATAACTTCACGCAAAAAATTCACATCATCCTGCATCACTTCATTGACAACAGCCTTATTCTTGATTGCCTTTGCACGTTGTGCAAATCTTAGTGTGCTAAATGTTTCACTCTTACAGCTGCATTACTTACCCATGTGAAGCTCCATTCAAAAGAGGAAATAAATATATTCTTTTTCAAAAATAAAAAGAAATTATGGTCTACTTATTACCGTTGTGCAGGAGAAACAGCACAGACCATTGCTAATTTGGCATTGCCACCAAGAGATTCCTGTAATAAAAATGTCAACCTGGAGTCTCTATACGGAATATGCCTTTGCTTTCCATTTTGTGAAACTTCAGCAAGAATGTTTATCAAGTTACTGTAACACCAAAAATTTTAAGCACAATTAACAATATGATAGAGAAGTGTGTCTGCCCCAGTAAATGCATGTAATAAAAATTGAGAGATCAAATCAGCAACAAAATATTGTGGGATTTGAATCTTAGTTGTACAAATAGAGAAAAATAGCATGCAAGAAAGTATTGTTGAATTGAATTATCTAAACCTGTAATCTTAGTTTTTACTTATATGAATAAACAACATTTTCAAGAAAAAAAGAAAAATCAAAGAAAATAACATTGTCATTTTTTCAATCATATTTGATATTCCCTTTTCATTTTTAGCTGGATGGACAATCATGGTCTAGAATTTGAGCTAAAATCAGTTCCAATAGCAGTTGTATAAGTATTTTCTCTATAATGTGGAGCCAATTCTTCATCTCATTTTACAATTTTCCTAAATTCCTTTCACTTTCATGTTGTTCTGGTTTAGCAAAGAACCCTTGTAACTTCAAAAGCAAAGAGAACCTTTGAGTGCAAGCTATGGCTTAGATACAAAGATTCACTAAAGTCTTCCGAGGCAGAGCATGCACAATATATATACCTCTAAAAGCTGCATGTGCCAAAGATGAAAATCTGATTTTTGAGATCAAAAGTACGACATTTACCGAAAAATTTAAACTCTAGAGTATTTGAGTGGTTTTTTCACAATTTAGGGAAATCAGAAGATTAGTATTGATATAATAACATTGAAAAACAGAATGACTTATGTCCTATCTAAGGGAAAACGAAGCAAGACAAATTTATACCCAAGCTGTGAGAGTGAACGGTTAATATTCCCTGCTTCCTTCAAGCGTTCTCCCGCAGCACCTGTTAGTTTTTGCCTCTCTGACCCAGCTAGATCAACCAGATTTATTCGGCTTGTTTTAAAGCTGCTGAAACCATCTGCCATGCTCTGAAAATTAAAAGTTTGCTTTAGAATCTCTTGAGCATATACAATATACAGAAATAGAAAAAACAAATTAAGAAAAGGGAGGCAAGTTAGAGTTTCTGTTGTGCAGATCGTTAGGTCGCATCCAGTTTCAGTTTTAACAGATAAATTTTTGCTACATGGTATATAGATTTGTTATCCCATGTAGAACATAAATGACAAAGGAAAAAAGAGAAGAAAAAGATCAACTCATCCTCTGTATTAGAAATGAATAAATCAGATGTTGTTTTTTTTCTTAGGTAATAAATCAGATGGATGAATAATTCCTTACCTTACATCGGGATTCAACAATACAAGTAAAAACACTATGTGAACGAGAACTCTCTGCATTTATAGTAGTTGAACCTGTTCTCCTGTTTGACAACCCCTGCATCATTAATTATAGTAGATGTAAATATATGCTCAAAATTTACTGAATAACCTAGAAGGCTAGAAGGCTAGAAGTCAGTTTTGAAATGAAGTTTCATCAGATTAATGAAGACCCTAATATCTTTTGAATTCCTAGTATGCTAGTATGAGGTGACAATCAATAAAAATATAAAATAAAAATCCTCTAATCAACGTTGAAGGTCTCAAGATGTAGCTAGAAAGTTCCCCTTCCCAAAAAAGTAGTAGTCTGAACTTAGAGTACAGGTAGAGCAACAAAGCAAACCTTTGTCAAAAGGCGGGTCACATCCTTCATTGTACTAACATACTCCTCTGTCAAATTTTCAACATAAACACCGGACTTGACATCTTCTCTTATCTGAAGGAAAACCCCAATACAGGCATAAGAGATATGGTTTTCCGCACAATTTAGAGGAAATAGTTGAACCAAATATTCAAACATAATTGTTTCTTCTACCTGCAGGTTCTTTTGGTTGGGATCCAGCAAATCTGTGATTTGTTCATTGTAAATCTGAAAAAGCAAATTTAAGAATCAAGAATTGTAAAATTAAAAACAAAACAGGCTCAGGTTAAAAGTTTCCAGTAAGTCAACCTCAAGAAAAGAACAGCGACACTGATACTTGAGTTGTTTTTCAGCATGCTTAACTTGCTCCTACAATCAGGAAGGCTCAAGCTTAATCATGACAATTCAACAATTATACTTGAAACTTCAGTTCAATGATGAATTAGATGGAACATTACCTCATTTATTCGTGCAAAAAGAAGCTCAAAAACTCGGGGGGTTAAGCCCTGTTGTTCGCTTGATAGGTTTTCTTCCAACAAGGCATTGGCTGGACCCAACATAGTGTAAGTCTTTCCACTTCCCGTCTAGTGGAATTGATATTCAGTAAATGTTTAAACATTAGCATCATCATATTAAATGGCAGAATGCAAGTATTGTAAGAAATAAAAGAAACTCAGAAGTAAGTAGTACCTGCCCATAGGCAAATACAGAGCTGTTAAATCCAGCCAGACAGTTTTCAACAAGAGGGGCCCCAACAAGCTCAAATATATCAAGCTGCAGAAAAAGAAAGCAAATTCTGGGGATTTCAATTTACTAATAAACATAACAAACAACTTGCAGGCTAATCATGTTGACAGAGGTCATGCCTGAGTTGCACCAGTGTCAGCAACTGCATCAAATGTGAACATCTGTCCATTAATAGTCAAAGAATCATTTGAAGTTTTCTGAAGTATCATCTCTTCTTCTTCTTCTTCCTTGTTTGGTGGACGCATCCGTACTATCACCTAAAAATATTAAACCAAAAGCCGGCGGTTATAATGCTATTGCTCATATCCAATTTACCTTAACTTAGGAAAAAAAAAAATGCAAATGTCATGCCACTGAAATCACTGAAACATAATCAACTGTAACTAGATGAGGTGAGTTTGAAATTTTCCGAACACAAGCACGGAGAAAGCCCAAATCCATTATTTCTCTCCTTTCTCCCTTCATTGTGTCCCAATTTCGCAACAACCAAACAAAAGCCCAGTAATTCAAACTCGAAAGAAAAATAACATAGGATCCAGGACAAACAAACTGAACTAAGAGTACCTTGACACCCGAATCGGAAACTCCTGTAGCGGAATTTTCAGCTAGGGCTTTTTCAGCAAGGGCTTCCATACTGAGCTTGCGCTTGAGTGGGTTGGAGGAGGGTGGACGTGGCGGCAGCGGGCTCTTCGTCTTGATGGCAGGAGACGATTGAGAGTTCGGATCTGGTGGTGGAGCATTTTCCTTGGAGGATTTCTGCTTTCTCAGGGACTTGGATTTAGGGTTTGGTGAAGAAGATGGAGGTGGATCTTGAGTTTCTCTCAAGATCGTGTTTCTTGGTTGCATGAAATGCTTCATTTCTCAGTGGAAGCTCAGATCGGAGTGACAGAGTAGGGTTTGGGAGTTTGGGCAAGGAAGCGAGAGAGGTGGAGACAAAGACGAAGAGAGAAAGAGAAATCTAGCCGTTAGGGGACATAGAATTTGAATTTCTGCTTTTGTTAATTCGCATGTCTCTCTGTGAATTTTTTTTTGTTTTTTTGTTGCCATTGGCTTTTTGCTATAATGGTTGGGGGTTGGTAATTACCGTTTTGTTTAATTCAATAAATTAGAGTGTTTAAATAAAATTATAAATTAATATAATATTAATATAATATTATAAGTTAATTTTAAAACAAAAAATTAATTATATAATAACATAATGTACTATAAATTTATAATATTATATGATATTAATGTATATTAATTTGATTTTTACAAAAATTAAAGTTTAAACATATATTTAAAAATTGAAGTCCTAAATCAAAATTTAAAAATTTAATCAGTTTTTAAATCTAAATATCAATATTTAAAAAGATAAAATTTTAAATTTTAAATTAAATTTTAATAAAATAAAATAAATAATTTAAAATTAAAACTCTAATTTTTTACAAATTAAGACTAATATGTACTTTTTTTTATATTATATAATAGAATATTATAATTATAAAATTTATATTAATAATTATTATTATTAATTATCAAATTAAATAAAACCTCTAGCTATTAATTTTAAAAAATTATACCTAACAACCTATATTTCTATTTCTCTTCAATTTTTTTTAGGCAGATGGTTTTTGAATTACGTCGGATCTGGGAGCGTTTTCATGGGGTTTCCCGCTCTGAAGAATCCTAGGTGCACAAAAGAATGGCCCACCATGACTCTCTACGGCCCATATCTTTTTGTTGTACATACATTAATGATATACTACACGGCCCATTTAAATGAAATGGGCCCAGCCCAATATATGTGACGACGCATACAGGCAGCGTGCGAGCGAGGTGGCAGCATTTTTGTTCATACACGTTTCCATGTGTCCCTCTCTCGACACTGCAAGCATTCCCGAGACGATAAGAATCAGTGAATCACACAAATTGCGCTGCCCATTATGTAATTTGCAATTGCATCCCATACATCTCTGTCCACTTCCCTCATGTCTAAAATACGCGGCACGACGTCTCTGCATGCGTGTCCAAACACTCCTAGTCCTTCCTCTTTACCCCGTTAGTATATATAACCCTCTCTCCCGCATTTTTATGGATCGTAGCAGAGAAAAATGGCGAAATCCGGAGAACACATAATCGTCCCATTGATCTTCACGCTATTCTTCCTCTCTTCTTCCTTGGTCTCGGGGTTCAACACGGGTTTGGGAGCGAAGACGGAGATTAGCGATGTGAAGGAGAACGAGGAGGTGCAGGAGCTCGGGAGGTTCTCTGTAGAAGAGTTCAATAGGAGGCAAGGGAACGGTGGTATTATCGGAGAGTTGGTGTTCTTGGAGGTGGTGGAGGCGCAGCGGCAGGTGGTTTCGGGGATAAAGTACTATCTGAAAGTGAATGCGACGCAAAATGGGCTGGGGAGAGTGTTCGATTCGGTGGTTGTGGTCAAGCCTTGGGCTCATTCCAAGCAGTTGGTTAACTTTTCACCATCCAATACTAAATGAGGGAATGGGATTTGGATCGTTTTGGTTTTCCGGTGAATTAAACTTATGTTTATTAATTATAACATGCAAGTTATGAAGATATATATATATAAAATAATGTAATGTACGTTGATCAATGAATATGGAATTACTGGCCAAAAGAAAAATGAATATGGAATTAGAAATAATAATGTAACGTTGTGAACAAGTTAAGCACTACCTAAATGCATGTTGTACAAGAAAGAATTTATAAGTTGAAATTAGAATGTACAATTTGAATTAAAATGTATAATGAAATAAGTTAAGAAATGAAAAAATTTTGCTTTTTTATTGTGCCAAGGTGCAAGCCAACATTGTAAAAAATAATAATAATGTCAATGTTTTATGAAAATATTATAATTATCTTAATTAATAGTATAATAAACTAATAAAGTAAGTACATGACTACACTATAAATAAATTAGAAAATACGAACCCATAATATTTCAAAAGTTGAGCATGAAATCAGACATTTAGAAATAGTCTAAGGACCTCAAAGCCATTAAATCCTTAAATTAACTTTATTTGAAATGTTACATTCATTTAAGTCACTCAATATTCGTTTTTTTTAAATAGTAATAGTAGTAAAATTAAGAGATTTTAAATTTGAATTATATTATATGTAAGTAGGATAAATTAAGAAATAAAAAAATTATTTTTTATTGTGCAATGAAGATAAAAAAAAAAACTATTTGAAGGGACAAAATGCAATATAAAATTCCGTTAGAAAGGTAATCGTAAATTAAAAAGTGAAAAAAATAGGGAGAAAGGAAAGGTGGAATGGAAGCTCATTCTTAATGCTTTCCAGCCCAAGTTTTCCTTCCTTTTCCAATTCATAAAGCAAGCAGCTCTTGGGCCAATCCTCAGTTCAAGCCCAACAGAAGAGTCCACTACTCGGATGGAATACGGATTCGGGTCGGCCAAGGTTAAGCCCATCGTGATGCCCGTAAGTGATCTGATCAAATGACGGAAGTACCCTCTGCGCTCTTTATATACTCGAACTAGGGTTTTACAGCCACCGGCCATCATCCATTCCACCGTTGTAGCCGAGGGGAGGCAGCAGCCCGTGTTCTGATCCTGCAGCCATGGGTAACGCTATTCACGTCCACCCCCATTTCTGTGCTCATCTATGCGCCTGTGTTTTCATGGCTGATTGCAATTGCAGGTATCTCGCGTGATTCCATGCACAAGAGGCGCGCCACCGGAGGGAAGAAGAAGGCGTGGAGGAAGAAGAGAAAGTATGAGCTTGGACGGCAGCCGGCGAACACTAAGCTTTCCAGCAACAAGACCGTGAGGAGGATTCGTGTCAGAGGAGGCAATGTGAAGTGGAGGGCTCTCAGATTGGACACCGGGAATTACTCCTGGGGCAGTGAAACTGTTACCCGGAAAACCCGTATCCTTGATGTGGTTTACAATGCTTCAAACAATGAGCTTGTCCGAACCCAGACGCTGGTGAAGAGTGCAATCGTTCAGGTGGATGCTGCGCCATTCAAGCAGTGGTACCTTCAGCACTATGGTGTGGAAATCGGCAGGAAGAAGAAGACAGCTGCTAAGAAGGACACACCAGAGGTAGTTTTTATCAATTCCTTTCGCATTTACTTTGTAAATGTGTATGTGAATAGCATTATAGTCTTTTTATGTGTTGTAAAGCTAAACTAAAGGCCCTCAGAAGTGATGCTGGGTACTAGTGATAGCTGGTGAATAGTTTATCTCTTGTTAATACACCAGTATGTAGTATGTCTTCTTTATGCACTAGTAAACAGATGGCTAGAGAGTAGTTTGGTATTATAGAGTTCTGTGAATTGACTAAATTTATCGGTTCCTACTTACTTACATCTTGTTGGTTGGTTAAGCTGCTACCAAACGTTTTAGTTTATAAATTAGTATATCAGCTTAATATATCATATGCAATCTTACTTGACACAGCATTTAAACCTCTATACTAATTTGCTTTTGCTTTGTGCTTTTTGTAGTTGATATGGTTGACGACTTAATTTAACTTACTGCTAGAGTTTTTAGCCGTTTAAGATATTTGATTTATGGATTGTCTCTGTAAGAATTTCCTTCTTATTGCTGACACTTATGTGCATTTTCATTTTGGTGTCCTCATGGGAGAAGTGCCTTGCATTGAAGCTTTAGTTATGGCTGAATTATAATTTAAAGTGAATTCTGTTTTAGTATACAAAGCAGAGCTGTAAAAGGATTGGAATAAACAGAAGAGATTTTCTTAACTTCTTTTGTAGAGGAGTTGTTACCAATGATGGGGTCACTGACTACCTTCTCTGCCATCTTTAATGGATGGTTTTGAGGAATTTTATTCTCATTTTAGCTCCTGGGTTTCTGCTTGCTGCACAATGTCGTTACTGTAGAGCTTTGTGCTTTTGAAAAGGTTGACATATATAATATCATTGCTTGTGAATTCCTTTATTGTTTCTTGAATTTGTTGCCTTTTGATGTCCTAGTAAAACTTGTCTCGGAATCTTTTTGGCTCCTACTGTTACATGGGTAATCTGTATTTTGCCTTGAAATTTAACAATGTCTATGCAAAAGCAGGAGGGAGAAGCACCTTTAGAGGAGACAAAGAAGAGCAAGCACGTCTTGCGAAAGCTTGAGAAGCGTCAGCAGGGTCGTACTCTGGACCCCCATATCGAAGAACAGTTTGCAAGTGGCAGATTGTTGGCTTGCATTTCTTCTCGACCAGGTCAATGCGGTAGAGCAGATGGGTTAGTACAAATACTCTCATGGTTTCATAGTTTATTTAACTTTATACCATGTATGTTTCACCTAACTATTTTTCTGTCAATAGATATATCTTGGAAGGCAAGGAGCTTGAGTTCTACACAAAGAAGATTCAAAGGAAGAAGGGCAAGTCTGCTGGTGGTGCTGCTTAGTTCACAGCTTTCTTGAGACAATTTAATTGTGTACGGTCAGTTGAGAATTGTTTGAAAGTAGGATAGCAATATCCTTTTAAGACTTGGAAGTTGGAACTTGGTGCTCGTGTTTATTTGTCTAGGCAGTTTTCTGAAAAAAATTTTGCGTTTTACTATTCAACCAAGAATTATTTACAGCCTGATTAGTTGTTATTATTTTATGTGGAAGTAGTTCTGCTTTGAAGCTATAAATAAGGTTTGATGCATCTACAATCCTGCTGCAGTAACAGACAATTCAACATGCTTAATTGGATAATTGAAATATAACCCCGATAGCTTGTTTGGGAGGGGAGAAATTTCCTTTTCGGATAACAAAAAATGGAGGGAATATGAGGAATTCTGCTTTAATTTTCTTGGGAAAATTTCACTATGTATATC
>BPVZ01000080.1:97090-118972 GCA_020521535.1 Rubroshorea leprosula
TTTTGTCCTTTCCAGTGGTATGCTTGAGATCAATTGTTCAAAGGACATAAAAATCCAGGGGATCATTGGACCTTGCACGTCTTTGGAAAAGGTTGGCAATTTAATAGTTTAAAGTGTTATTCCATTTGGCTTATACTGTTTTTAACACAATATGTTTGTGATAATGCTTGGTTTCTTTTATTTATGTACTTTTCTGCCTTTAATATTTGGCCTTAATTAAATTGGCCCGAACTTTTTTATGGGATTTTTGCTAATTATCTCAACAATTGCAGAAAGGACCTAATGCTGCTGACACTGTCATTGGGGAGGGGAACACCTCAGCTTGGAAATTGTGTGGCCTTGACAAGAGTACTTGTTTGACTGTTTACTTTGATCTTTCATCCAGCGAGAAGTCTAATGCACCAGGTGCAGTGAATCAGCAGTTGTATTTGCAGTTTCTTACAAGGTTTGTTGCATGAGCATGTCAATAGAGTTAACATTTCCCCTAAGTTATTTATTTATTTATTTATTTTGCTTCTTTGTTGACTTTGTTTCTTAAGTAATTGGATTATGATGTCATTATCTAATTGCAGTTATCAAAACCCTGAGGGTAAAACATTGCTTCGAGTCACAACTGTAACGAGACGATGGGTAGATAGTGCTGTTAACTCAGAGGTTTGTTTGTTTCTTTTATTTAATTTTCTATGAAACAAGATATAACTTCTTGTCACTTATCTGTTTTTCTGGCCTGTCTTTTTTTTCCCCTGATTTTGTCACTATAGTCATGAAAACAATCAGTGCTGCTCTCTTTATCTCTGGCTTCTGTATAATTTATCTATCTGTATCTCTTAGTTGCCCTTTGAGGTAATTTTTCATTACGACTGGTGAGGCCATGTTTTGAAGGATTATTCTTCATATGGCTGACATTTGCTCTCCCATGGAAATAAATTAGTAGGAAAGATGCGAGTTACATTTCTGCACTTCTGTCAAGCAATTCAGTTTGGATCTGGTGGTGGCAATATGTAGGGCTAAGGTTTTTGCTTGGGAAGCCTTTAGAAAGTCAACAAGGGCTTAATGCTGATCATGTACCATAACCTTTGCAGGAATTGATACAAAACTTCGATCAGGAGACTGCCGCTGTCATAATGGCTAGATTAGCTTCCTTGAAAATGGAGACAGAGGTAATTCAAGAAGATTCTCATCCAACCTTTGCTGAATTCTTTTGTTCTGGATGTGTCAACGGTCAAATTTCTGTTCTTTTATCAGATATGTGCAACTTGCTTTTCTCCTGTTACTTTGTCTAATATTTTCTACCTGACTTACCATCTATATTCTGCATTAAATCTGTATGTTGCCATATAACATGGATGCTAATTTTTACTATCCAGTTATCTGCTTTTAACCATCTCTTCTTACGTCTCCTCTATTATATGCGAACTATTTGTTCTGTCATTTTTGGTTTGTTGGCTCCTGGTGAATGCATCACTGATTTGACAGTTTCTTATTTATGGTTAAATCCCCTGCATAATTGTGGGTTTTGTTTCAATCAGGAGGGCTTTGATGCTACACGGTGGTTGGATAGGAATCTCATTCGTGTTTGCTCCAAATTTGGCGAGTATCGGAAGGATGACCCAACTTCTTTTACGTTAAATCCTTGTTTTTCGTTGTTTCCTCAGTTTCTGTTTAATTTGCGGCGATCCCAATTTGTACAGGTACTATATATTTGTTTTCTTTTTATTTTAAAAATAATTTCTACCCTGTTCCTCATTTCAATATGTAATTAACCTTTAGTGTAGATATGATCCATTTTTCTGTTTTCACTTTATGGTGTTAGGTTTTCAACAACAGCCCAGATGAAACTGCCTATTTCCGCATGCTGTTAAATCGGGAGAATATTACCAATGCAGCTGTTATGATTCAGCCATCTCTAATATCATATTCATTCAATTCACTGCCCCAACCTGCATTGTTGGATGTGGCTTCCATTGCAGCTGATCGGATCCTCTTACTGGATTCATATTTTAGTGTTGTTATCTTCCATGGAATGACCATAGCACAGTGGCGAAACATGGGTTACCATAATCAGCCTGAACACCAAGTATGTGCTTGTTTTGTTAGTGTGATGTAGCACTGCATTGATAATTTTTCTGAAATAATTGTAAGCACAAATTCCAGCCTTCTAGGTGCTAGTCACACCAGTAAAATGATCATATTTCTTATTTCGATTTTGTGTCCTTTGATTCTTGAGCCAATAAACCTGATCATTAGCATATTGGCTTTTGTGTCAAATGGATATTTTGTCGTCTTTTACATCTGGTGTGAATTAATGTTCATAGCATAAATTTCTGTTTTCTAAATCCTTATTTTGTGTGGTAGGCATTTGCACAGCTACTACAAGGGCCTCAAGTTGATGCCCAAATGATCATTCGGGATCGTTTCCCTGTCCCTAGATTGGTTGTTTGTGATCAGCATGGATCACAGGTAATAATCTGAATATCAACCATAGTTTTAATGCTTCTGAAAGCTATGCTTTTCTCATTCATATAATGGTCATATTACATGTGATATATGCATCTATGCCTACATGTCTCTCTGAATTTGTGTTTGCGTGTGTGTCTGTGGCTTTGTATTTTTTTTAATGTATTTATGTTTATACCTGTCTGGCCTTGAGGTCAGCATTATAAGTTATAGCCTATGATTTCTTGAGTTGCTCACACTAAACTGCCAAAGGGGGTTGTGCCTTTTCTGTTGCTGCAATAGTCACTTGTTCTTGTGCATTTCTCTAAGCTCAGTCAATATTCCTAGTGTTAGCTGACCTAAATCGGTGTCTGCTATTCTTTATTTTTCAACTAATTTTGAAAAGTCTATTTTTTCTTTATACTGGAAGCTAAGAAGCATACACTAGAATTTGATTTACTGTAGTATATTCTTTGATTTAACTTATTTGTTTAATTGTAACTTGCTGAGCAGGCAAGATTTTTGTTGGCAAAGCTAAATCCATCAGCAACGTACAATAATACCAACGATATTGCTGCTGGGTCAGATGTGATCTTCACAGATGATGTTAGCCTGCAAGTATTCTTTGAACATCTTCAGAGGTTGGCTGTGCAATCTTGATAGCAGAAAGTTGTAGAAAGACTCGGTCTTTTGATAGGGAAATTCCCCAAGTTGGAGTTAAATTATCCTGCCTTGCATCCTCTGGTTCCAATTCAATTTACTTCTTTTCCTTTCTTTCCATGGATTTTATGAGAGGTCAACCCACACATTACTGGAAAAATAAGGATATTATGTATCAATCATTCTTTAGGGTTGAGGGGAAGTATTTTGCTTCCTTGAAGAATAAGGCACACAAAGGTGGGTTGAGTTGCAAGGAAAGGAAGATTTTGATGGGAATTCAAGTTTGAAGATCCCTGCTGATTGCAGGGTGAATCTGAAAATATTTTAGGACAGTTTGCCCGTCACCGCATTTTGTATCCATTAGGGTCACAGGTATGTGGTTTGTGTATCTGATTTTTAAGCAAAATGTTATACCGGTTGGGGACAGGGCTCTAGATTGAGAAACTTGGACAAGGGTAGTTTGATTTTGTTTTGTTCACCCCTCATATTTATACTGACTTTGTGTCTTAGCTTTATAATTTTCATATTTTTTGTTGTCTAATTCTTCCATACTCTCCTTTCAACTCCAGCAAAAATTTCAGGGGGAGAATGCTGATAATTGGTGAAATAAAGTTTTGCCTCATGTTTTTATTTTGAAAAATCTGGGGACAAACGTAACATGTGCTGAATTTTGGTGCTTTGTAACACCATTTTTTATTTTGGTCTCGGTTTTGCTTGGATTCTTCATTCACCTTAACGAACCCTTGCATTTGACACTAGTTTGACACTAGTTTGACACTTCAAATCCATGTGGACTCATTTGTTGTACCCTTGAAAATGAACAATACATACATCCAAGTAACCGAGGCATTTGGATTTGTTTTCAAATGTTTGTAAATAAATTCAGCACTGATTTTAATCGGCTCACAAATAATGTTTGTTTTAAAATATGCAAACAACAAAATCATTTCCTCAATCAAATTAGGATTTGAAGATTATGACAGCCGATTGTATTTTCTAATTTGTGTCTTATAACTTGTGTCTTAGGACACAAGTTTTTGGTATAATTAATATATTTTTATTTTATTTTATATACAAATTATAAAAGTTGATATATTAATAATAATATCAGTGTCATGAATTACCGTTTTGGTATAGATGGTTGAGGTATTGGTTTTTATTTAGAGATTAATTCCTTCATCTTATTTTATTTTTTAAAGTGGTAATTATATTTATAATATTAGTATTTGTTCTTAGAAGATGAAGAGTGTCAAACTTAAAATTCAAACTTCACATTATCAAAGATATTATCACTTTACTTCTTAAAAAGAATTACTTTACTTTTTAAAGAAAAACGTGACCACTTACACCACACGAATGATTAGAACCTTTTTGATAATTTAAATGCATTGAATTGCTTTATTTACTATAATATCTATAATTAATTTTATATAAATTTTTATACAAGATTCAAATACAAATAATATAAAATGTAAAAATAAAATATAATATAATGTCACCTCAAAATTTGTAAAAAGTTATAAATTTAATATAAAAACTTATATAAAATTAATTAAAGATATTTTAATTAATGAGTTTTAACTTGGATACAAGTTAGACAAACTTTTAAATGCACATCTTTATGTATTAATTATATTAAATACCTTAAAATAGTTAATAAATTTTATAAGTTAAATTAAAATAATTAAAATTGAAGGGAGAAATAATTATTTTAAAAATGAGAAATAAAATTTAAAATCTAGAAATAAAAAAAGAGGAAGAAAAACCCACCCAATCACTAGCAAAGAGGGGCAATGTATAAATATATAAATAAATAAATATATATATATATATATATTTATTGAAAATTATAACAAAGTCTCACAATAAGAAAACTACGGGCAATCGCAAATTTTCAAGTTGAAGAAACGGACGTATAAATACAAGCATCCCCATTCACTCCCGCTCAAATTCAAAATCCCACAAACTGGTATCCATCTCTGTTTGCTTTCGCAATGCTGTGCGGAGAATCGCAGGAACCTGATCTTGATCTCGATCTGGAGCTGGAAGAATCGCCTGATCCAGAACAGCCATGCTCGCAGGGCCACAGAGCCTCGCTCTCTCTTTACACCCAGGAAGGAGGCTCAATCTGCTTGCTCTGCCTCTCCAACCTCATCTCCGACCCACGGTCACCCACCGTTCACGTCTCTTACGCCCTCTCTCAGCTCTCCCACGCCCTCTCCCAGCCCCAATTTCTCCGTTCTCTCCTCTCCTTTCATCCTCACTTCCTCGTCTCCTCTCTCGTACGCGCTCTCTCATCCTTCGAGGATGATCCTATCGCCTACCAATTAGTCCATATAATCTCTGCACTTTGCACTTCTGCTGGTGGCTCCGTTACAGCCGACTTTGTTGCTCGAGTTGCCGATACGCTCTCGTCCGGTGTTTTGGCTTGGAGCAGGCGGCAGCTCCATATGGTACTGTTTCTTTTCTTTTCTGCTCTGTTTGGATTCTGAGAAAATTCGACAATTTACAATTGGATTGTTGTTACTTCTCTACTGAATTAGGGATTTAGAAACTCATATTAGCCTTGCCGCATTACTTTCTCGCTCAGAATCAGAACTTAACACACTTGTAAATTGCAGCTTCATTGCTTTGGGGTTCTCTTGAACTGTCAAACCACCGATCCCTCTGCCTACATCAAAGACAAGGGTGCCCTAGTATCCAATCTGGTAGCAGGTCTTCAATTACCTAGGTGAGAGACAAAGCAAAATTTGGAATGGGAATTTGCCTTTTCCATGCATCGCATATGTGCATCGTAAGCTAAATTTTTTTGCTTCGTTTTGTTTTGTACTACGGTGAGGAAATCCGTGGGGAGATTCTTTTCATTCTGTATAAGTTATCGTTCTACCAATATGCATCAAGAGTCAGTGATGAAGCAGATGTCCTGCACTCCTTTTGCCCTGATTTGTTGCGTCTGTCACTGGAAGCGCTCATGAAGACTCAAAGGGACGACGTACGGTTGAACTGTGTAGGTTTGTCAATTTCTATTTTACATTACTCGTCTTTATTTGTAGTGATACTGTTTTCTTGTGTGAAGTCTAGTCCACTGGTAGCAAGATAGAACCACAGTCAGTCATAAACTTGCTTTCGTGTCAGTCTTGTTGCTGTTACTTGGGTGAATGTAGTTGACATCAAGCAAAAGCAATTTGTAGACCCTGCTGCACTTTCTTGTTATTATCTTCATGGTTTATCATCATATTCATCCACTCAAACTAATGATTTTCAGTTCATACTTTTGTAGCACTTTTGACTATTTTGGCCCAAAAAGGATTTTTGGGAAACGCACATGGAAATGGCATCAGCAGTATGAACTCTGATGAAGCAGATAGCTTCATGCAAACCACAGCAGATGGATTGGATGAAACCCCTCCAGAATCCTTGTTTGCTGAGGCCATCAAAGGGCCACTGCTTTCATCGGACAGCCAAGTCCAGATCAGCACGCTGGATCTAATATTTCAGTATTTATCGGGGGAAAATGCTTTGGGAAAACAGATCCAAGTTTTGGTGGAAGAAAATATAGTGGATTATATACTTGAAATACTAAGACTGTCAGGTGAGCAAAATCATTCTGCATGTGCATGAGTGGGAACTAGAAAGACAAGATCTATAACTAAAGTTGCCAAAGTAACGCTAATCAGTAACCCATGTAAAACCTGAATCAGTACTTGCGTTCCCTCAGTCAGTGTGCCACAAATCAAAGAGGCAGCTTAGCAAGGACTATGTTAATAAAATAAGACTGATTCTTTAGTCTCCGACGCACTCTGTGCTGACTATGTCTTATGCAACTTAGTAAGGACTTTGTTAATAAAATAAGACTGATTCTTTAGTCTCCGACGCACTCTCTGCTGACTGTGTCTTAGTTTCCTTAATTTTCTTATTATTTGGTTTTGTTCTTAGAAAACTAAGATATTATTATGACTATTATCTTCAATCTCTGATATTGTCTAATGAGTTGATGCATGCAATCTAGTAGGTCCTCACTCACACAGATACACATAATTGCCCTCCTAATTATTCTGCAATTCTAATTTTTGTCTAATCAACTTTTATTGTGGCTGAACAGAATGTAAAGATACACTGGTCATCTCTTGCCTTAAGGTTCTCAATCTCTTCTCCTCTGCTGGGAAATCCTTCATAAAAAGGCTTGTTGTTGGCTTTACTACTTTGCTTCAAGTGCTGCGCTATGTAGCTGAAGTTCCTTTCCATCCTGTTCAAAGTCATACACTGAAGCTCATATGGAACTCTATCTCTGATTGCCCTGGAATAGTATCAGCCTCTCACACTGAGGAATTAGTAGTTTTTGTGACAAAAATGCTTAAAAGGCATATCGATGGCAAAATGGGCATGCTTTCCGAGACATTCATAATGGCCTGCTCAATATTTGTAGCTCTTTTGAAATCTCCATCTTCACAATGGACTTCAAATATACCAACGTTAATTCAAGAGGCATCAAGACATGCCATTTTGGCCTCTCTAAGTATCTTTGAGAAAGATCCGGGTCAACTTTTGTACTCCTTATACCTGCTTAAAGAAGCATATGAGTTCAGTTATTTAGATTTCTCAACCAGTGAGGACAGTCACATGGAACTGAGAACTTGTATCGTGGATGTATGTACATCACACTTATTACCTTGGTTTGCAAGGTCAATAAATGAAATAAATGAAGAAATTGTCCTGGGTGTTCTGGAAACTCTTCATTCTATACTGCTTGGTAGTTCTGATATCCCCACAACAAAACTTGCTAAAGTCCTAATTTCTTCCTCTTGGTTCAGTTTGTCATTTGGATGTCTAGGACTATTTCCCACAGAAAAGCTGAAATGGAGGGTATATCTAATGCTTAGTTCACTTGTGGATGTGCTTATGGGAAACGAATCTGGACAACCCATTAGAGACGCAGCTTCATTTCTTCCATCTGATCCCACCGACTTGCTTTTTCTGCTTGGGCAGAAGAGTTCAGATAGTTTAGATCTGTCTTCTTGCCAATCAGCCGTTTTGCTGATTTTACATTTAAGTTGTTTATACGATGACAGGTAGCTGTGCTCCTGATCCTATATCACATTTATATTGTGTACTAGCATTTTTGTAGTTTAATCAAAATTCCTTCTTGACATTTTCCATAGGCTTGCAGATGAGAAGTCACTTCTAGCTTCCGTGGAGCAGTATATTATTGTCAACAGTGGGGAACTCCTATCTGGGGGGATTGATTCAAAAAAAATTATGGAATTAGTGAATATATATGGCCTGTCTAGGGGTCTTGCAAAGATAAACTACCAAATCCCGTATAGTCCTGAAGCTGAGAGGATTCTGTTCCATGTACTGACTGAGAATGAATGGGATTTGTCTTCTGCCATGATTCACTCGGTATCACTGAAATGGTTGTTTCAACAAGACAAAATCAGCGAGCCATTGTCTTCCCAGCTTCTAGAAATCTGCAGAAAAAATTGCACTAGTGACAATCAAATCACTATCTATGGGGGACATAGTTCCTATATAAATGCAGAAGTGATTGCAGAGTTGGTGGCATCAGGAGATAACTATGGAGCAAAACTTTTGGTATGTTTAATGGTAAAACTTATAGAAGGATGCGAAGAGCATGACATCGTAGCAGTAGTAAATCTGATGTCAGCAGCCATTGAGATCTTTCCAGCTGTCTCAGACCAACTATGTTTGCATGGCATAAGCAATGCCATCCAGACTGTTCTTCACAATTCAATCCATTCTTCTTCACGAGAGTTATATGTTGATATCTTGCTTCTGATATTTAATATTCTAAGTTCAGTTCAATCCAAAGCAATCACTGATAATGAATCCTGGGTTGCAGTGCCTATGAAGGTACTCTCTTAGATTCTACCTATTTATGAATTCCCACAATTTCATTATAAGAAAATACCAGCATTCTCCGGAAGTTAATGGATCCTTTACCTTCTTTGTAGTTGATGGACAGCTTAATCCCTGCAGAAAGTAAACTCGGACAGAATCATGAAGGTCTACTTGTATTGGGGATTCTCTCCTTAATATTATACTACTCCACCAACGAAGCACTCACAGAGGCGTCAAAAAGCGTTGTTTTTAATACTCCCTTGATCACTACAATCAATAGAACAGTACAGGAAGCTTGTTCAAAGGGACCTGGTTTGATTGAATATGATGAGGGAACAAGCCTTGGAGAAAATCTGATACTTTTGCTTATGTTATGCTACTTTTCTTTAAGATGGTAAGTACCTCCTACTGAATATACTTGTGTACATCCATGTTGAGAAAGCTAACTCTCAGTTGCCACAGTTTAAATGCTGTTCTACCGGAGGCTGTGAACTGGCAAACTTTGTGTGGTCCATCAGACGCGATGGAACCATTTTCTATAATCAACATCCAATGCCATGACTTGTGCAGACTGATGCATTTTGGCTCTCCCTCGGTCAAGCTTGTTGCATCATATTGCCTGTTGGAGACTCTTACCCGAATATCAGATCAGAGAACTGGAAAACATGAGGAATTAAAATGCACCATGAGTTACCTGTTGTCCATTATGGCTGTTCTAGAAGGCCTGATTTTTTACAGGGACATCAGAGTAGCTATGAATTGTGGCCTGTGTCTATCAGTCATCTTAGGATGGGAAGAGATACAGGAGGCCAAAGTTAGTTTCAAGAATAATTGGTTCAGGGTAATTGTGGAAGAGATGGCCATGTGTCTGGCAGTTCCGTGTTTAGCATCAAAATCTTTCTTTAATCATCTCAAGCCAGCTGTTCATGTAACTGTTGCATTGCTAAAGCTTCAGAAAATTCCTGGGTGGATGAGAGCGGTGTTTGATGATCCCTGCATATCTGGCATAATTGAAAACCTTCAAGTGACAAATGTGAGCCCCGAGGTGGTACTCTTATTTCGGGCACTGCTCAACTCTAAATTCTTGAAGGCCGACCATATTGCTAGATTAAACCTCATTCTCCAGGTAACACTGAAAACTATAGCAAGAAGGAAGAAAATGGAACAGATAAATAAGAACAATAATTATATTGTCAAATACTTGCTTTTGTTTTTTTATTCCGATGGCTCGTCTCTTACATTTGAAAAGAACACTGCAAATGATTCATGGGGATACAGCGAGATAACAACCTATTGTTTATATTTATATCTTCCCCTTCGTATTACAGGCATGTAGAAAACACATGTATAACAACAGTCAAGAAAATCTTATGGACGAAGATATGGAGAAGGTTTCTGCATCAGATGATAAGGGAAAAGTTTGGAAGTATCTCATTCACTTGATGATGTCTGAGTCATGTCTAGATATCAAATTTGGGGGACTACACAATGAACAGAAAAGACTGTCTGCCGAAATAGAAATGTTTCTTCGGGATTTAACAGCAGAGGATAGTAGCTGAACTTTTCTCGCATAGAATTGATGCTCTTCAGGTGATTATTTCATCCATTTGATCTTGAAAATTGAAATATTCTCGGTTGCATATTGTCAAAGCCAGCATGTGATTACCACTTTTGACAGAAAGTTCACCACGAGCTCCGTGGAAGTTGACATACAGGCAAGATCCAAATAATGATCAAACTGTTTGAATTCCCACCATAACAAACAGAGAACTTTCACGAGTGCAATTTGATGCTGGGCAACCAACGAACTGCCTTCGCATAAAAGGCAGACATGAACCAAGTTAGTTGCCAAAATGTTAAATTGCAATAAGTAAATATCTAAAACAAACATTATTTCTGGTAAGTTGAAGGCACCTAAACTAATTTAAACATAAAAACAGTGACAATAAAAATGCTAAAGCAATTAGAATCTGTCACCAAAGAAAGAACTTACCTCATGTATGTTCCCTTGATGTTATACTTCTTAGGTTAGCTTATGCTGACTTCACCTCTGCAGCTTCCCAAGCACCCACCACACCCTACTACCAGCTCAGTGGGATGAACTAGTGATTCTTGGGATTCAAAATATGTAGCATTTACATAGGCTGCTTGCTGTTTTCTTTAATAACTAAATCAATAATGCAGTGATATGTCCACCTTTTCTTTTCTCTAGCATCAGGTCCAAGGGAAATATATGCATCTTCACAACCTCTAAGAAAATGCCCCTTTCCAAATGCAGTGAGAACCAGTGGATCAGTGTTCATTTCTGCATCTCTATAAAGAAGGCCCATTTTTCTCCATGTTTCTAAAATTCCAGCTCCATCAAATCCAACCCTGTTTGCATCAAATAGAATTCCAATGGTGATAATATCAGGCTTCACATGATGGGTTGATAAGCTATAAAATAAGCTTCTCAAGTTGTTGAAATCTTTCATCTTCAAATAAGCCAGCAAGATAATATTTGCAATTGTCACATTCCAAGGAACATCTGCTTTCTCCATCTGTTGAACAATGGAATCCATTCCTTTTCGACTTAAGAGACAAGCATGAGAAAGGAGGCGCAGGCACCACACAGTGTCATTACTACCTTCTCTTGAATAAAGATCAAGTCCCAAATCATCCAATCTTGAAAACATATGGTGTCCAATATAAACACTAGCCACTTTCCTGACCAAATCCTCTTTCAATTCTCTAAAGGCCAAAACTTTTCGATAAACCTTCTCCATCTTATCTAGAATCCCAAAGTTTGCATATGCCTCAAGCATAGCAACCAAACTAGAAGGCTGGAAATTCATCCTTCTCAAAAGCATAGTCCGATAAACTTTCTCCATTCTCTTGAGCAACCCACCGCGTGAAAATTCACGGATAAGCAAATTGTACGTCCAATGGTCAGGCAAGCAGCCATCCATTTCCATCTTCTTCAAACACAAACCAATTTCATCATACATCTTATATTTTCCATAGGCTTCAATAAGTCCATCATAGGTGCAGGTTTCAGGAGCCAAATGAATTTCTTTCATCTCATTAAGGAAAAACAAAGCATCATCAAACTTCCCATTTCTTGCATAACCATGAATAATTAAATTATAAACCTCTAAACAAGGTTTAAGACAATGAAACTCCATTTCTCTAAGTGCCCTGACGGCTTCTTCCATCATATCCTCTTCAACCAACAACCTTATTATCTTTTCGTAATTCAGTTCATTGATTCGTGCTTTCTCAATGTTCTTCCACATATCAAATACCTGTCAAACAAATCCCTAGGGTTTAAACTTTTGAAGGGCACAACAGGCGTTATGAAAAATTTGGTGCTTAAATTTGCGGTATGAGAGTTAAACAATGAGAAAGAGAGGAAACAGGAATGTACCTGAAGAATTTCTTTGCACCTTGAAGAATATCTGAGGAATTTGATGACGGCCCAGAACTGGTCCTTGGTCCAATCCCCATCATCTCGGAGCAACAGCAAAGGGCAAGCGTTCTCCTCTTCGAGCTTATGAAGCAAGGCTTTGAGCCTGCAATGATTATGGTAGGCCTCAACAAGAAGCGTCGTGTGCATTGAGGAAGAGGTTTGGTGTGACGGTGCCGGTGACGATGAACCAAGAGAAGACAGGGCGATTAGTGTTGGGAAGCTAGTGAAGGGTTTGGGTTTTGGGTTTAATAAGGGTTTGAAGAAGATGATGTCTTTGCGGGATTTCCATGTCAAAGCAATTGAGCGATGAATATTCAGTGTCGCCGCATTCTCCATCTCTAATCTTTCTCCGTCCTCCCCTAACTCTTGTTTCAGTTTCTAAGGGAACACAAAAGTGGAAACAATAAAGACATTGCATAAATCAAAGATGGGGGAGACGCGGAAAAGGGGTTTAAAAAACGTCGTCGTTTTAATAAGCCTGCTTTTCCGATTTCCCTGCTCTTAAACCCTTTTTCAGGAAAAAAACCCTTCCTCTCTCTTGCCTGTCTATTTTCCTCACCCACCGTCGCCGCTGCCGGATTCCGGTCCCTCCTTCGTTGTCGCCGTAAACATTAAGGTTATGAAGCATAAAGATCAAATCTAACATTCATCCATCCAAAGATCAATCTTCCTAACTCAAAACCATAACAATTTTCCTGCTCTTCAAAATGCTCGGTCGCCTGCTTCCTAAACCTTCTCATTTCCGTCTCCTAACTCTGATTTCTTCGACAACCCAAGCTTTTCCCCGTTCTACTCAAAGTCCTCACTTCCCTTCCCTCTTGAGATACCTTTCATCCAATCACAACAACAATAATGGCAAAGATCCATCATTTCCCAATATCTGGAAGCTTTCCCAGGAAGGTGAGGAAAAGTTTGATTCACTCTTCTCAGAAGATTCTGCCAACCTTTCTGGGATCACTGAAACGGACTCTTCCACCAGCAGGGAAGACTCGTGGGTGAATGACACGGTAGGTGATGAAGGCAATGTGTTTGATGGAATTGAGTCTACCGTCAAGGAAGAATCATGGGTGAACGCCAGAGGTGGGGATGAAGGTGATGTGTTTAAGGGAATTGAGGAGGGTGGAGAGAAGAGTGGTGAAAGGGATTTGTTGACTGCAGAGGGGGACAAGCCATGGAGCCTTGGGGAAGAGGAGAAGGATATCTTCAATTTCGGAGAGGTTGAAAAAGATGTTGGTATAGCTAAGGCTGAGATTACTGATGAGGAGAGTGAGGCTGAGAAGCAGATGAAACTTGAGAAAGAGGAGAAACAGCTCACTGCTACAGTCAAGGGCAAGCTTACTGTCCCTTATATTTATTACATTTTCATGCAACCTGATGAACCTAACGATCTGCTTGTCATTGTAAATTTGTAATTAGAGATAGGAATTGAGGTTCCTTTAGTTTATAGATTTAAGCAATTTCTAATCTGCCTGCCATCTAAGTGGCAAAGTCGTAAATTGGTAGCTCGTTCTAGCCATCCTTTTTGGAGTATGAAGTTTGCATTTCCTGGCCATGTGATTCATAAGATTTTAGATTTGATTTTAGTTATTAATGGCAATAGGGTTTGCAGATTCCCTGTGTTATATTCACCTCTGGTTCTCTCATTCTTATCTGGAATATTGGCTCAGCTTTATAGTTTTCATTAGAAGTAAATGGATACTCTTTAGTCTGATCCATGTTCTCTGGCCTGTTAATGAAATCGATATTAAAAATTTTTAGAAGTCTGATATATGGAATTATGGATGCCTCCAATTTTTACTTGACATTTATTATCTCTCAATGAACATTTCTGCAATGCGCATGTGTCAAGGTGATTGGTACCACTTAATTTATCTTTATGGGTCGTGTTTGTACTTTTTGTTGATTAGACAAGTCTTATTGCAGGTCCAAATCGTGCATTTGGTGACCTTATTACAGCATCTGGTATAACGGATGCAATGCTGGACAGTTTGATTGCATTGAGAGACTTAGAGGGGGTTGATGGCTTGCCCCCTCTCCGTGAAATAGAAGACATGCGCTATGAAAAGAATACAAGAAAATCCACAAGGGCTGAAATAGAACTCCTGAAACAGGAAGAAGCTGCCAAAGCAAGAGTGAGGCAAGTAGATGATAAAGGAAGAGCTTATGGAACAGGAAAAAGAAAATGTAGTATAGCCCGTGTCTGGATTCAACCTGGGGATGGGAAATTCATCATTAATGACAAGCAATTTGATGTCTATTTCCCAATGCTTGATCACCGTGCTGCTCTTCTTCGGCCCTTCTCAGAGACCAAAACCCTTGGCCTTTGGGACATCCATTGTACTGTTAAAGGAGGTGGAGTGTCAGGTAAGCTTAAATCTGCCTCTAGGACATTTATAAATAAATTTAGTGCTAGTGCTTCATGTCGTGTCCTTTCACATTGTATAAAGATGTCAATTATCACTAGTATTTAACTACTCATTTCCATGAAAATCAAATACATCCAGCATGCTGATGATAAAAAAAAAAAAAATGGGGGAGAAGGAGAAGAAAAGAGAAAGTAAAGCATTTAAGTAGATATTGGGGAAAGCTTTGCGAAGAGCTATTTAGCATGTGAACATATTAGTTATTATCTCGCTGGACATTTTCTTCATCTCTCTGTTTCTTTTTCTTTCTTTTTTTTTTTTTCTTAATGATTGGGCTATACACAATGGGTTTAACCTTCTCCTTAATTGCCTAAACCTAAACAGCAAGTTCCATGGATGTCTCATGTGTTCAAACCCATTTTGTGCTACTACATCTAAAGTGGGAACCACCATGCTGGAGGACCCTGTTACCTTTTATTTTTTTTATCCTCATTTAATAGTTGCTTCCGTGATCAATAACCTTGTTTTCTGTTCTATGACAGGTCAAGTTGGAGCAATTCAATTAGGCATCAGCAGGGCATTGCAAAACTGGGAACCTGACTTGCGTTCTCCTCTCAGAGCTGGTACTGCTATGTCTTTCCCTCTATCTGTATTTACCGCCTTAACATTCTATAATTGGCATGTTATCCCCCTATAGAGGAAACTTACTGTGAATGTATGTGGCAAATAGCAATAGCTCCCCTCTCTTGTTCTCATTTAGGTTCTGGCACTGTCAAAATTTTCATGGTATTCATTGTGTACATTTTATGACCATATAACTGAAATGCTGGTGGATATCAGGTGGTTTCTTGACAAGGGATCCCCGTGTGGTGGAACGGAAAAAACCAGGAAAGGCAAAAGCAAGAAAGAGCTTCCAATGGGTGAAGCGTTGATCTATTGGTGTAGAACTTCATTTTTGCACTATCAATTTCTTATGTTTTTTTTTTTTTTAACTCACTGCGATAATTTATGTACTTTGCTTTCATATGCACTAGTATACATGCAAACTTAGAGCATAAGCAGGGGTGGAAGCCAGAATGACAGGTAATGTTGGTTAGGAAAATGATCAATTTGAGTATGAAGTGATAGATTTCTCTATTTTTTGTTGTCTCATTGTATTTTCTCTCTTAATCCCAATCACTAGTTTAGTTAGTGCTCGAAATAACTAATTATTGTGAATTAAAATCTGCATCTATACGTACAGTTGATCAATTTCTACTTATCAATTACTCTTTTGAAAAAAGTTTCAGTCTTAAAAATTAGGAATCACTATATTAATTATCATTTCGATGAACTCCTTTCAGTCCCCTGTTAGCCTGCTGCCTTTGATGTTTATTGAAAAAAAAAAAAAAGAAAAAAAAAAAGAGAAAAGAGAGAACTATTTTTCAGGTTAGATTATACAGTAAAAGTGCAATTTAAGCTTTAATTTTATTAAAATATCTTTATAAAATTCTTTCATATATTGATTTATTAATAATATTTTATTCATTTTACTGTCTGAACTACCCATTTATTATATATAATCTGACCTAATTGACCTAAAAACATAAACTATTGAAATTATGAAATTTTAAAATGTTAAAATATCCTAATTTCCACTTTCTGCAGAAGAAATTAAGCAAAAGCAAAAAATAAAGATAAACTTTACCGAATGTTAAGACTACTATTATTTAGAAACAAGGACACAACTGGTGATACCCTCTCATCCTAGGTGGCATTCTTCCTCTAACCTGCTCTGATTACCTTAATGGAAAAGGGCAGAATGGCAGACCATGATACTGCATTACTAAAACTGTGCTACATAAACGCCTCTAAAATCCATTTTAAGTACACCTAATGGCGCGGTATCACCCAGTAAAATTCAATGATCGGAAGTCAACTATGCAAGGAGTGAGAAGATTGCTGAGGGGAGGGGAGGGGAAGAGGGGAGCAGCATCCTAATTGACAGATGAACAGCATACGAATTGTACCCAGTACGGTCTCGCCTTGACTTTCCTCTTCTCTCTCTTGATGTCGGCTGGATACCTTGCTGGAGAATTCCATTCCTTTGCTGCTTCTGTCATGGCAGCCTCGCCTACTGGTGCTTCATGACCCAGAATTGAGCTCACTTTCATGTGAGAGGTTTCATTATCTTTTTCCACCTTTTCATCTCTTTGAATCACAGTGGCTGGATTATCCTTTGGGTTCGGTGAGTTGGGCTTGTTTTCAACATTGGCCTCACTCAAAAGATTCTTCAGGGGAGTGTGCTGCTTCATGTTCCAATTTGTTACCTTTGCTATAATCTCTTCGTTCTTCTTCCTTCCTGGAGACTCATTTGACACCTGAGTAAGAGAAGGAAACCAGCCAGCTTGCATAGCTGAAGCTTCATGACGTTCTGGATTGTTTCCTGCTTGGACTTCAGAAGCAGCTGCAGTTTGACCACTAGCTCCAGGTTCAACCAATGTCATGAAAGAAGGTGGCTCAAATACATCTGGTTGATCAGAATGTTGTCCCTCAGATGCACGTTTTGGTTTGTTTGCATTAGCTTTCTCTGCTTGTGTAGATGGTTGAGAATCAGTTGATGGTAAAACATCAGTGTCTACGCCAGTTGGGATATCTGATGCAGTTGAAAGCACTGTTCCATGCATAAAAACAAGAAAACAAACTGAATCTTCAGAAAAGTGATGTCTGCTTGCTTGCATTGTATCAAGTTTAGGGTGGCTATACTTAGGTAGTAAAGTTAAGGTTAACAGTTCTCAACTAGGCTAAATAGATAAGTTAATATCAGATAAGCAATGCATACATTTAAATGAAAGATGCAAATGTACCTGAAAGGACGGATCCCCAGTTGCCTTCCAAACTGTCAGTCTGACTACTTGATTCTACAAAAACATCAACTGCAGTTGCATCTAGGTTATGTTTAACCAAGCTTTCACCAGCTTCCTTTTGAAAAGAGTAAGAACCTACACCAGATGATGCCCTTCCAGACTCCACAGAATTATTGTTTTCAACAGGAGCCAAAATCTGAATGGTGGGCTCAACATCTACAGGACATGATGGCTCTTGCTTTGTATGGCCCTCTGATGGTAATTCTGTCTTTGTCTGGCCCTCAGAAGTTTTCTGAAAGTCAAGTCCTCCACCATTATCTGATTTGATATCCTGTGGGACTTCAGCGGCACAGTCACCTTGTAATTTTCCAGTGCCACACGTTTCATGTTCCTTGATGTCTTCAGGAATCTTTGAAACTTCATCTGCATGTTTGCGACCTGTCTCTTGTAATTTCCCCAGGGAGTCATCGTTCACACCCTCCACAAGAACTTGGTTTTCTTGAGGATTGCTGGTCAATTCAGATATGGAATTTGTTTTTGTAGAAAGATTTTCCTCTCTCTGTCTTTCCCCACTTTCAACTTCATTTATATCAAAATCTTCAATTTCTCCCTTTCCATGATCTTCAGCATTATCTTCTTCAAGTATGCCAGAAACAGGGTTAACATGCAATGTGGAAAGATTACTTGCAGGTTCAACAGAGTTTATCATGCTTTCAACACTGCACTCCCCACCAACTTTTCTGCCATCGTCACTAACAGCAATATTGCAGACTCCAGTTTCAGCCTTCTCGTGTTCAGCAGCATCATCAGTGGGAACTACATTGGCTTTTTGACTGATCTCAGAATCCACAGGAGCAACAGTCCCAGAGTAACCTCCCTGTCTTAAATCGTCACAAGTATCATTTAGTTGCTGCTCTTCAGGAGAGCATGCTTTGTGGTCTTTCTCAATCTCAGTTGTATCAGAACCCCAAATTTTATCTGATCCTGCATTGACCTGAAACACACCTTCACCAACCTCTTCTTTAACCATAGAATTGTTCCAATCTTCATGTTTACAGCTGTCTTCCAAAACATGCACATCTGTAGCAGAGACATTAACATTTTCTCTCAATTTTCTTGACTCAGAAATGAAATCTTGAGTTTCATTTTCCCCATCTTTGATTATTTCACCTGAAGCTGAGGATGCAGACTGGTGTAAATGTACTCCTTTATGATCTTTAAAATGTTCAAGCATAATCTCAGCATGATCTACAATAGGGATATCATCAGGCACTGAAAGCACATGTGCACTTTCCCTATATCCCTTTTTGTCATAATCCTCATTTGAATTGAGAAAATCTGTAGTTTGCGTTGCATCCACCTTGATTTGAGAAGTATCAACAGAATCACTGAAAGACTCAGTAGGTTCAGCTTTTAGGGAAAAATCACCTGCAGCAAGATTAGAAGCCAACACTCCCCGAGGCACTTCCTTCCCTTGATTGATTTCATCAGCCAGCTCAACATGTGAGGTTACCTCATCTTTCTTCTCCATTTTCAATACTGTATCATGTGTTATGTTCACATGCTCACTCTGTGAAATTACAGCATCCATTAAGTTTCCTTCCATATTAATTCTTGGATTTCCCTTTTCATCAGTCTCTGTCCCACCATGTCCACTCACGGACTTATTAGACCCTTGACTAACATCTTCCTCCAATTGAACATTACCATCAGTAAACACCATGTCTGACACTACATTTGGACTCTTTTCAGACTTTGATGCTTGCTCAGATGTTTCATCTGCATGTTTAATGGGTGAAACCACATCATCCAAGAGGGTTGTGCCTAAATTGATTTCTTTGTTCTTTGCATCAGTCTCTTGCCCAACAAGCATTGAGCAGTCTGTCATGCCATCATGCAGAGTGATGTTCTTACTCTGTTCTGATACGTCTGTTGAACTTGAGGCATGATCTTGGCACCCTAGCATTGTCCCTGACAGAGGAGCCAGATTCTCCATGTAGTCGGGATTTTGCATTTGGCTTCTTGAACTCTCTGATGATTGAATATTATCTGCAAATAATTTATAAAGAATATAGAATTTATTACTGTCTAAAAATTACTTTGAAGAGGAAAGTAGGTCTGATATTCTTTAACAATCAGTTCTGAGATGTTACATAAGTGATGGTTGCCGGTTATTATAATACCTCCCTCAAAAGCATAAAAACATTCTAAGTGTCAATTAAACAAAAAAAAAAAAAAAACCTAAAAAACCTAAAAAACCCACTTCCTTTCCCACTTGGGGTGATATTAAGCCAACTAGACCAGCTCAGAATGACAGAATGTAAAGAAAATAAAGCATCTGATATACTGTCTAGCTGGTTTAAGGACCTGGGGATGGACAAGACCCCCTAACCTCATATGGTTTCAAAGTACTGTTCTAAAATAATCTACGATAGGCTCTATATTCCAGATTCACATGACAATAAAAAACTTATATGGGAGTAATAAGTATTATATAATTATTCATGAGATTACATCACATGTACATAATCATGTAGAGATTAATCTAGAATGTTTCTACTGCAAAATACAAACAACAATATAACACTCTGAGCTTCTCAAAAATTCGTGGGAGGGTAAAAAAGGTGCATGATCCAAGTGTTTGGCTAGACAAAACTTCAAAATTTCAGATTCAGCAGTATGAGTTAAGAATGGGACACAGATAACAGGATTCATCTCCAAGAGGTCCAATATCACTTTAGTGCTTGGGTTTAAGTGTATCTGAATTTAAAGTTGTCATGACTTTGTCAATTTTTAAACTAAAACAAATTTGCGTCTCCCTCTCCCTCCTAACTAAGCAGAAATGAGAACAATCGGATATTATCAGACACATAACCTTAGAAAACTTTATATTCTTTCCATATATCTTCATCGTATAATATTTACTTAATGACCAAGATCATATTTAAATTCCGAAAATTCAGTTTATGATACCTAAAAGTTAGCAACACCAAACAGCACCCAAACCCATAATTAAAGAAATGATTTTGTTATATGCCTACTCAAACTTGCAATTGAAGTTATATTTTCCTTACTTAATGCTCCTCTAACCATTCCACCAATTTTAACTTTAACATAAAGGGATAAGCACAAATCTGGAACACTATTGGACCAATGCAAGGCACTTTACCAACCACAATAGATGAATAGAATGATTAGCCATCCTTAAAATGGCAGTGACAAAATTATAAAACCATTAGTTAGAGGAATGACATTACATTGAGATGAAACTTCTTCCAAGCAGAATTAAACGTCAGATCAAATCCAATACTTACAAATAAACTATAAGTTAGCGCATGTAAAACATATATCATGCTTGTGTGCACCATTGGTTGTTCTCAGGACATCTAAATCTAATAGATAAGCATATTGAATACTTGATTGACATACGAAAAGCAAGGTATATATCTGCTATTCTGCTTCATATTAGACATTACCCTGTAACCATGTCTACACCCAACTCAGTATACATTAATTATCTGATCCAATTTAACACTGAAAGCTTACCAGTGTCTGCACAATCCTTAAAAGATGGGTTGGGGCTCAGATCCTTCCCAGAAACCTTGTCTATTACTATTGCCGGACTGCTGGCGTTCTCCAGACTGTCTAAGCTTCCTTGACTAAAACCACCATCCGGAAATTCCGCAGGAGCATCAGCAAACACTTCATCTTCAGATCTATTTGATACAGCTCCAATTCCAGCAAAATTTTTCTCATTAGTATTACCCTCCTCAACCTTAGGAACTGGAGCAACCAAATTTTCAACAACATAAAAAATATATGGATTAATTCCGGAAATACTTCATATTTCCCAAGGGAAGTTTATATCTAACAAACTAAGGAGTAAGAGCACTTACTAGGAGTTTTGCGATCTTCGTCAGAGAGGTGGTCATCATCGGAAGCATCACCTTGCTTCGTCTCCCCAGAGTCAACCAGCTTGTAGCCCTCAATGGTTCCGCAGATTTTCTTGTGAGCACGCCTGTGCCTAGCACTTGGATGCGGTTTGGGAAACGGCCACCCACATTTGTTACACAAATGAACCCCATGACTCTCATGCCCTACAAAATCATAAAAACCCCTCATAAAACAACTTCCCATGGAAAATGGGACTACACACTCTAAACCCAGAAAGATTTCAACTTTCCCACAAAACAAGAAGAGAAAAAGAAACCCATGAATCATGTTCCATCAAAAATTAAAAAACAAAAAAAAAAAAAAAAAAAAAAAAAAA
>BPVZ01000080.1:139929-153222 GCA_020521535.1 Rubroshorea leprosula
AGTTGCAGCATTATGAGAAATACACCAAAATAAGAGGCATGGATTTTTTATGCATTTTTATGGTTTTGGATTTTTTTTTTTTTTTTTTTTTTTTTGATTCTAGAATTGAGGACTGGCAGTAAATCTCCTTAGCATATCGTAAATAGGTGTTTAGCTTTGGGTTTTATAGTTTTTGAGGTGATCTTGCAGTAACAGTGCACGATTTCTTTGGAAGACAATACCTTCAGCCATCAAGGAGAGCCAACCAGAGGCGGTTGCAGCATGGAAAATTGGTCAAAAGTTGTGGATGAGGGACTATGCTGGTGTGCATGAGGCTCTTCATGGGTTTGATTGGAGTCAAGAAGCAAAGCTTCTCGTAACTGCATTTTCAGGCAAGCTTCCTCTCTCATAGTTTGTGGGATGCTTTCTATGTAAATTCCTTCTTTCATTGCTTAAGGGGAATAGTTTGGCTAAGGTGTTACTCAATGTTTCAATGCAGGATAGTCATATCATTCATTTGATACATAGGTTTAGTCAAATTAAATGTATTTTTTGAGAAGATAGCCAAATTGAATGTTATATCTACCCAAAAGTGACTGAGCATTTTCTGAAGTCAGTTGATTGAGCTTAGATTTGGTGAGCCTTTAGAGAAACATAGAGAAGTAAAGGTTTTGTAAATGTGTCACTTTTGGTTGGCATGTAATTCAGCGCTGGATATATAATGTTTACAATGGGGCTTATTGGGTTTTATTTTTTTATTGCAATCTATTAGGAATGTATATGCTCTTAGTTGATTCCTTCACTTTAACCATGTTGGAAAAATCAAACCATACATAAAGGGATTAGAGAAAGACTTAGTTACTCTATAGCTCTAATAAATCTGAAAACAGCATTCTGACATTTGCTCTCCCCATTTGAGTCTAATAGATATGGACCAGTGAGTAAAAATTGTATGGCATGGAGCTCTCCCCAATTGGTTTCTCCTAATGTTACATTTATTATTCAGAAGTTTAGTACATTTTCTTATTTGCTGTTTTAAGTAAAATTGAAGTTTGCTTATTTGTTACCATATAACAATGTCTTCTTATTTGTCAGTTCTCTCTGCTACTTCAAATATGAAGGCTGTTGCCTTTCAGTCCTTTTGCCATTATATGACCTGTTAACGACATTAAGCATTAAGCATTTTAGATGATTGTTTGCTGAATGTCTGCAGAGCTTTACTGTAAGAGGATGTTTGAGCTGCTGGCATCTGCTTATGCAACAATAAGCATCCAAGATACAGCTCTATTTCTTGGGATGAATGAGGATGATGTGACAAATTGTAAGCATTTATTTTCCCTTTTTTTTATGCATTATTTCTTTTATTATTATATTTTCCTGATGAGTTGAGATTATTATTATTATTATTATTATTATTATTATTATTATTACTATTACTATTACTATTTTTATTTTTATTTTTGATGAGGATGGTTTGACATTATGGGTATGGATGAATTTAGAATATTGGTAGAAATATTACTATCCTTGGTGCAAATGGATGCCAATATATCCTCTTGCTTTCAAAACCTATGCAAAACCAAGCATTAGAACATTCACAATCCAATTTAGTATGAATTTTATTGTGATCCTCTTTAAGATAAAGGGACTATTTTGAAAGATCCTTTTATAGCCATCAATTACAACGGCTGGGCCCACTTAGGAGAATGCTCATTATATGAATGACTCAATTTATACCCACTTGTTTATTTGTTTAGTCTTTATAGATTTGGAGTTCCTGTCTTGTAATGTAATTCGTGTAGTGCATTTGTATACTGCATTCTTTTTATCTTTCTGGAAACAAGAAAAAATTGTACATGATTGCTGTGACATATACTTTGGCGGTTCTTTTTGGCTTGCTTTTGTACTAGCTTACAGTCAGTACTTGAACAGAACCGTGCATGTTTAAGACCTTAGTGACTGAATAGCTTATCTGTATCCATGGTTTTTGTTGTTACATGCAGATGTCTTGCGGCAAGGTTGGGCTCTGGATCCTGCTTCTCAAATGCTGACTGTGAAGAAGACGCCTGTTGTGATGGAACGGAAACTTGATCCCAGCAAACTACAGCGCTTGACAGAATATGTGTTCCACCTTGAACACTAATCAAAGTTTTGGAGCTTCTTCGTCTTGCCTGCAAAACTGAATCAAATCCTTTGGGTTTGCTAGTTGAAGGAAGCAAATGCTTTGAATGGAACCAATATCTAGGAGCTTCTCTGATTGTTATTTTGTTTCAAATTTGTCTTGCACATTTGGAAATAGCTTCACCATTTACGTATCATCCTGGCAAACGTTTCCCAAAGGTATAAAGAGCATGTTTTATTGAATCGGTAACCTGCATTTGTTCAATGATTTATGGTTATGATGCAATCTGAAACTACTTGGCCACGAACTACCTTGCAATCTTTCATCCTTTTAATTTGGGCAAATTTCTTAATATTTTTACCAAAACTCACCCTGATTAACTTGTCAACCATAGAATGCCTTCCCTCTCTTAAATTAAGTTAGCAAGGGCTCGCTTCCACTCTCTAAAAGGGCTCGCTCCCACTCCCTAAAACAAAGTTAGCAATGGTTCGTTTCCACCATCCACCATCAGTTTAAAATGGTATGTACCAGCCCAAAAAACCAATTATCACACGCAAGTACAACAAAAAACCATATGGATCACGTACGTACCAAAGATGAAATAAAAACTGTCATTTTGATCCTTCAATACATTTTACAATGAGTTACACAAAAATATTATTCTTCCTTTTTCGGCTTTTTTGTTGAATCTCTCTCTAGTTGAATTAAGTTTTAAACTTAAGATATGAACCGGCACTTGTGGTCCAATGATTTGACCCAAAGCTTTAAGTGTTTGGGTGAGGTGATCGGAGCGTCGAGCTCTACCACTATCGTGAACTCCACCAAAAAGCGGTATGATGGTAGCGCGCCTCATTTGAGGGGGTGGAATATTCACCTGTTCTGAGAATCAATTGCTAACAATTAACTCACACTAATTTCTTAACCATTACTTTTGTCAAAAAAAAAAAAAAAAACACTTAATTCTTAAGTTAGAATTTCATGTTTTTAACCAAGTGATCTCTTTGAGGGCCATTTCGAAGCCATGCTAGCAGATACGAAAACTGGATTAGGAGATAATTAAAGAATATGGAAATGTATTGAGACCAAGTATACCAAGCGAAACTTAAGCTGTAGTCTTTCTTGAAGTCTCCTTTTGGTCATCGAAGATGCCACTACCGTGTTGCAGCTCTTCTTCCCAGTTGCTACAAATTTACATGACATCAAAGACAATTTACAAAAGAAACACCTTATTTATTCATTAGGCCGATGACATTAATTAACTCAAACGGAAGTGAGAAAATATACACTTGTTTTTGTTTATTTTTAGGAACTGATAAGCTCAAATTCCATTCAAGAAAGCCCGTAGGCATTACAGAAAAACTCTTTCAACAAAATTGTAGATATAACCTCACTGTAACAAAGACAGTTTAGAACACAATCAAAGACATATATCCGTCCCTTTGGACTTGATTTTTGCAAAAGACTCCACTGATCAAAATCTATGTACTTTGGATTCACAGTGAGTTGGCGGCCAAACCCTAGAGGTTAATTAAACAAGAAACAAGAGACTAATTAACCGCTATTTTCTTGGTTGAGCTGTAGATATAATTAATAGACCGAAACCGCTTTCTTGTTTTCCAAGAAGATACATCATCTTCATGATCATCAACCTGCAATTTTCTTTTCGGTAGTTTTTCGCTTATGCCTTCACTGCCATCATCGTTAACTTCTACTCCTCCGCAAAGCTGAATCAACTGCCGGGCAACATCCATCTCCGACTCTGAGAAACTCGAGCTCTCTGTACTGTTGCATGGAGATGAAAGCTTTGTAGCCATTTATGCTGCGCAGTAATCAAGAATATGGGGTTCAAGTTTACTCAGACATAAAAGAGACAAGAGGGGTTTTTATATATTATGACCAAAGCGTGTATACTGGGGTAAAGGAAATTTCGTGGTTGGGATATGGAAAAAGCTGGGAAACGCCTTGTTTATTTTTTTGGGAATTTAATACCGTAACAATCTTCCATTTAGCAAGTCCACAAAGCTACCATTTCTTAATCTGAGGGAGAAAAAGGGTCTCCTAAGACTACGAAGGAGAAGAAACACGCGTTGTTTCATGGCCAAATATGAAATTTCTACATTAGCAACTACCTTAGCTTTTCTGTTATTCAAAGTCAAGATTGACCATTATCTTGTCTGCATTCAATTTCTACCCTACGTCCACTAAAGACTAAACATCCTTCCTCCTCCAAGACTTTAGAATTGGAAGTGTAAACAGTTTTTGGTTTAGAGATTGGATAAAAGTTATTAGTTGTTGATTTTAATTGAATAATATTTATATTTTAATTATTAATTATTAATTATTAGTTATTGACTATGTCAATAATTAATCAAAAAACTACTTCAATTTATTATTATTATTTTTTTTTGCCATAGAGGCTCTGGTGTACGTGTAAAGATATGCAAGAAACATGAACGTTTATTATTATTTTTTTAAACTTCTCTGGGCTCCCTTCCGTGAACTTTTCGGCTCTTAATTATAGTTGTCTATAATGTCAATGTGAATTACCATGAAGTTTCGCCTTCTTATAGTTGGTCTGTTTTACTTGTTCCTGTCCAATTCTATGACGAGTTTATTAACATCCGCCATAAGGCTTAATTTAGTTATTGATTTATTAACTATTAGTTTAATTTTATTTTAATCTAAAAAGTTAGTTATCTTTTTAAATAATTTATAAACTTTATAAAATATTTCAAAATAATTTACTGTGCAAAATTTTCATTAGTTTTAACAAAAAAAAACAGAAAAGTTAAATTAAAATTAAAACGAAATAGTCTCAATTAGCAAAGTAATCTACAACAGATTAAAAGCTATTAAAACATGACAATAATTGTGGTTTATGTTATAAAAAATAATTGTCAAAAAGAAAAACTAAAGCAGTATGTAATAAAAGTTATAGTTTCTCAGATAATAAAAATGAAGTTATTATTCTCACAAAATTAGTTTTATCTCAAAATTGATTTCAAAAGAGTAAAAATTTATAAAAGATATAGTTAAATATCAATTTGATTAAATGGAGAGAAACTGTTGTTAAAAAGTTAATAGACTAGGTTAAATTGAAATGAAAGTGAAAAATAGTAGATGAGTTTGAAACTATCTAAAGACAATAAATGAAATAGGAAAAAAAACAAATGTTATTAGATTGTTTATTAAATTAAGCTTCCACCATAATATGGCAGAACTTGTTGAATAAAGGGTCAAAGTTGACTAAAATTTAAGGAAGGGCCATTTTTTTTTTATCACATGTAAACATAACATAATTGTAACATATATATATATATGTAATATAAGAGATGTCTCAACATTAAATATGATATTATGAAATTGTAAATTATTTCTTTTGTTCATGTTATAGGAATTAATAGAAAAAAATTTAACTAACAACAAAATAATTTAAGTTTATAGTGTCATGAAATAAAATTGTTACAAAATTTTATTTATAATTTAATAACAATGAAATAAAATTGTTTATTAATGTAAAATAAAACATTATAAAATCAAATTATTTCATTTATAACGTTAGTATGATTGTCAATTTATAATTATATATATTTGATGAATATTTTCAAGAGTAAGAAATTAGAATTGTTTCTTAATCCACAAGAAATTAAAATGGTTTATTTCTTAAAAAATTAAAAAGTACAATACAAAATTAAAAAAAAAAAAAAGACAAAAGAGACTTAATAAAGAAAACTTTAATTAACAACGAAACATGACTCTCTATTATAAAGAGAACGAATGAGGGGCGAACAAAGTTTGGATCTAGAAATTTTAGGGTTGGTGAAAAATTTTTAAACTGTTCTTACTATTTTCTTTTTAAAAATGATTATTTTATATGATTTTTAAATGAATAAAATAAAACAAAAACATTTTGTAGGTCTATTTTCTTTTATTTTAAATAAATTTTTGAGTTGAACTTAAACTCTTAAATTATGTATTAAAACTTTGAAATCCAATATTTGCTTATTTATTAAATTTAAATACTTATAAGAAAAAGATAAAATTACAATGTTATGATGTTTAAGATGATAAAATGTCTAATAATAACTACATGACAAATTTGATAAAATTAAAACTCACATAATGTTTCACATATTTAATAATTGTAATTAAATATCTTAAAATTTTAAATATCAGGATATTTTTTTTTTTTTCAAATTTATACATTTTAGAGTTTCTTTACTAACTTTTTTTTATTAAAATACTTAAAAAGTATTACTTTTTTAAAAAAGGCGTGGCCCCCCTAGCGCCTGCTATACTCCGTCTATGTTTGGTGGTGTCTGATTGCTTGACTTCTCTTAAACAATGAGTAACGTTTTACAGAATCCTTTTTTTTTTTTTCTTTTTTGGCTAATAACATTTAAGAGTTTTTTTATTAACTCTTAATATTTAAAAGTTATATTAATTTTAATTAATTTAAAAATTATATTAATTTCAATTAATTTAAAATCAAATCATGTTATATTCCATAATCCATAAGAGAAAACTCTACGCCTGTTTGAGAAATTTTGGAGTGAACATTCTTTAATTTGAAGGGGACACGGCCACAAAGTCACGAGAAGAGATTTACTCAACATCTTTAGGACTCAATAAAAAATAAACCATGGGCCTTCTCTTTTTTAATTTTCCATTTCAAATGCCTAAAAAATACCAAATTCAACATTGAGCCCAATCATATAAGGACAACGGGTCCAATCATATAAGGACAACGGGTCAAGTCTTTTCTAATTTCCCCTCACCATTTCTTATCCAGAAGCCCTAAACTTATCTTTTCTTCTCCCCTTTCCTTTCAAGAATTTAGAAACTAGACTAATAAAAGCTTGGTGAAGTTAGTATCAACTAATTGGAACCCTGAATTTGGAGTCGATTAACCTATTGCATTACAAAGGAACTAACTTCTAATTTATAACAAAAAAGAAATTGAAAATTTAAACTCATGAATGGTTAATGCAAGAGGACCATAGTTATTATTATGGAAAATAATTTAGAGATAATTTTTTGTATTATTTTTTTGTATAATCTTATGTATTATTTAAATGATTGGCTCTTTTTATTTATTTGAAATCTATAATATTAAATGTATCAATTTATTTAATGACAAATGAAAGTTGTATAAAAATATGATACAAAAAGTTATTCTTATATCACTACCTTTATTTATTTATTTAATTTTTTTGGTACTAACCTCTCGATATCCAGAAATCACATTGAACCATAACTAATCTAAAGTCGAGCCTGGTAGGACCCCATATGGGGAAAAACTCTCTCAACACCTATTTTTTCATTCACATGACTCAAACTCGAAATCTTATTTAAGGGGAATTGAATTTTTTCTACTCGAACCAACAGGTCGTTGATTATATCACTACCTTTATTATCATTGCTATTATACTACTCCATCTATCATAGAATAATATTTTTTCAAAAAAAAATTTATCTTCATATCAAAGATTTGTAGATAGTTTTTATTTTTTTACTAATTTAACACTTAAAAAAAGAAAAGTAAAACAATTTTTTTTATAAGATTGATAATTAAAATAAGATAAATAATAAACCTAAAATAAAAATAAATATTTGTCTCTCTTAAAATATAAAAAAAAATTACTATTTTAAAATGAATTCTAAATAAAAGAATGTTTATTATCCTATGATGGAGGGTGTACCTTTATGACCATAATTATATTGACTAGCATTATTAATTAAGCCGCGCATAGGGGGGGATGGTAACTTGCAAATGATTAAAGTTGGCGTTTTCAATTCATTTTTCTCTTCACATAATTTTTAATATGGGAAAATTTCTTTCCAATTATATGAGAGGAAAAGGTTCCCTGACTTTTTTTTTTTTTATTGGACCACTTGGCAACTTTCTTCATATGTTTTCAACATTAGCTTTTTACTAAGTAAATATAAAAAAGTTAATTCCGACGAATTTAATATTTTGTTATGTGAATTGTAAAATAGTATCTATTAGATGAAATCGTTCTTAATTTAATGATTAGTGTTTTGTAGGCCAATGACATTTTTGTTCTAACAGTGCAATATTATCAAAATTACTAACTTTTTATATGGTCATTTATAACTTTTCAAACTACCTTCCGTTTAAAAATACAAAATTCTCACTACCTTTCTAATTAAAAGTTTCTTGTAAAAGTTGCCCACATGCCACTCGTGCGATTAAATTTTACCCTTGAAGCAATTGAGAAAATAAGTGGAGAAGTGAAGAGAATTTTAAATTTGACCACTGAAACGAGAAGAGAGTGAAGGAGTTCAGGTTAGAATGAAAGAGATAGACCTTCGTGATTTTGCTGCTTAAGTTAAACCATCTGAAGGCAATACAGTCAGTTCGAGTGCACAAATGTTACGAAGGAGTTAGGACAAGAACCACAGTACCTGAGAGTTTTGGGCCTTTTGGCCTTGCACTTTAGTGGACTATATCTGGAGAAGAGCAGTCTAAGACTTATAGCTCAGGGTCAAATTTCATGATTGCGAACTTCAGCACTAAAAAGCAATAAAAAGGGAGAAGAGAGAAATAATATTTGCAATCTCAGCACATCATACCAACAAAAAATTCCCGCCTTCCTACAAGGCAACATTTGATTTAGAATTTCAAGTAAAAATTCATATATGATCTCGCTAGCAAAAATGTCTACAGATAGAGGATGCAAACAAAACCATCCCCCACAAAATCAGGAGCAGTCAAAATGGGCATTGAACGGAAAAGAATTAACTTCAACTGGCTTTGAAACCAGTCAAGCAATTTTTGGCAATCCTATTCTTATTTGATCACCTATTAGTTTTCAAGGACTACTGAAAAGCAAAACATTAATTTGAATGTTCCAAGCGTTCTATGCCTTTGCAGGTGCAGCAGCAGGAGCAGCAGGAGAAACACCACCAGTTGTTGGCCTGAAAAGATCATATCAGACTCAGTTAGTAAAACTTAATAATAGCAGAACTGAATCAACTCATAATGAAGCTGCTCTTTTTTAAAGGAAATATAATGAAGCTTCAAAATCATGGGAAGAACTCACAGTCCAACAAAGACTTTGAATGCATCATATATGCCCCACTGAGCCCCAGTTAGTGTTCCAATCATGACAATACGGAGAGGAAGCCCACGGGTAAACAGACCCCACCACCCAAGTTTCTTCACAGCCTGCGCAATCCAAAACAGTGGTCAAGGCAAAGTAAACACACCAACAATGTGCAAGAAATAATTAAACAAAGCCAAAAGAAAACCCCCAAGGTGTATAGAACATACATCACCAACTGTTGCTCCCTTGGCATTGTTGAGGAAAGAGACAAGGTTGTCAGCAGGGTGAGAAACAATAGCGCAGAAGACACCAGCAACATAACCACCAGCAAAACTGACACCAAGTTGAAGAGTTTTGCTGCATTGGTCCTTGGGAGTGGGGATACCATACTTGTATATCATCTCAACAATTGTCTCAAATGAAGCAAACTTCATCATTGTATCTACAAGAAAGGAACCAGAATTTAAAATAAGATTATTCTAACCAAATTTAAAAAATGACCATTTTCACCTAAACAAATTTGATTTTCAATTGTCTCAATTTAAACTTTTGGTTCTGTTAGTTATCAATTCCTGATATCCATTTATCACATGAAAGAAATAACTCAAACTCGCAATATCCTTGATTGACCCTTCCTTCAATAAGAGAAGGTAAGCAATAAATGAAGAACTAATTCTGACAAAATGTTAGACCTAACAACCAGGAAGGAAAGGAGATAGGACTAATGAACTCAAGGGACAGCCTGAAATAACATATTATGACACACCCACAACCGAGAATTAACCTTGGAGCATGGAAGCCACATGCAACCCTCAAAGCTCACTTAAAGTTATTCTAAAGAAGTGCAATATGGTACATTGTAAGAAACAAATCTTGAAAAATGATACATCTAAAGAAATTGAAAACTAACAAACAAGTAAACGTATACAAATTGGGCAAACAGACTAGCTAAAGATCAACAGATTTAGCACCTCCAACATAACCAGATTAAAAATATGCTAAACTTACATGGTATCTGACGGCCCCAAAGTGGAGCAATACCCTTGTACAAACTGCAAAAGAAAAATGGTTAGCGAGCTTAATCTCATATACAATTCATTGCATAACTCGGACATGAAATTGAGCAATATCCAAAAAGCATACCCAAGTGTGCCTTCAGATTTCACAAACTTGGGGAAGCCATCTGCCATACCCCTAGCAAAACCAGGCTGAGTTTGAACCCGGACCTTAACTGCCTCAAAGGGGCAAAGTGCAATGTCAGCAATCACCTCAGCAGAGGCAGACCCAGCAAGGTAGATCAGGGTCTTGTACTTGGCAGCAAATTCAGGTCCAGCAATGTCAGAATAATACTTCTTGAAAAACTCATAGAATCCAAACTTGCAAGCACCCTGTGCACTGTAACCAAGGAGTGTGGGAACCCAGCCACGGAAGAAGCCTCTGACTCCTTGCTCCCTCAGAAGAACACCAAAACCAGATGAGATGCTTTTGTACTTTGCAGGATCAATCTGAGAAAAGAAGACATTGCAATTAGTTTCAGATCAGCCCAAACATGAGTACAGCCTGAGTCAATTAACAATCAAATGAGGCATAAAAAACCAACAAAAAAGAAAATTCTGTTATAAATCAAGCTATCTTCCATACAGTAAAAGGAAATCCTATGATTAGACAGATCATAGTACATGCATAAGGAAAATTGAAAAGTACTATGCAGATGAATGCAAAGAATCTATATTACTCACAAACTACAAATACCAGATCAAAGGCCACGGTAAAAGAAGTCTGATCGGGTAACCTAATGTCAGCTCAGATAAGTGCAGTGTAGAATGACAGCCAAATACAAAAGTTTTTAAAAAGAAACATTAGAAGCAAAAACAATTAAGCTTGAATAAGAGTAAACAAGGTGAGAAACATTTGTGAAGAAAAACACAAAGCCATGGAAAACCAATAAACTTTTCTAGCCGATTACTGATCTAATTTCATGAACTAAATGACCATGAAGCCGTCAAGACCAGAGGAGAAAATAGAAAAGTTATGGAGCTTGAAAATAAAGAGAAAATATAGACAGCAGCTTAAAAATTAGAAAAATAAAAATAACTAGAACCAATTTAACATCAATGCACAACCATTTGAGCACAAGCGAAAAAACACGAAAATAACATTACCCAATCAAAAGAAAAAAGACATTTAAAGCCAATAAAACAGTGATATTATTTATTACAAAAATTGAAACCAATAACCATGAAACAAGAGTAGAGCTGCATACACATCGATCCTCAAGAGCAGTAGATAAAAAAACTATCACTACCATAGAGACCAAGAAATTGACAGCCAGACAGTGACGGATTCCAAGAAATGAAACACTCACACAACAACAGACGCCATCACAACCATATGCTCATCGAGATCAAACTGCAGGAACAATTACTACTAAAACCGCCAGCTGACAGAACTTAAGCTCTAACAATGGCGATATAAAATCATTGAATTATAGAATTTAAGCGAATATACTAAACAGCCAAGCCGAGATCTGCTAATCCAACCAATAGAAAGGAACACAGATTAAAAACAGTAACGAATTTCGAGAAAAGAAGCGATTCGAGCCAAATCACATACAAGCCAACTGCAGATCTAATCTCGAAAATAATGAACACGAAAAACACCGAATCAACTCAGAAAAAACACAAAGAAAACGAAAAATAAGCAAAAGAACGAAACCAGATCTACACCTGCATATTGCACTTGACGAGGTCAAGAGGAGTGACGGCCATGTGAGTCAGCCCGCAGCTGAGGATTCCTCCAAAAGTACAGGCCGCGTAGAATGCAGGCGAGTACATCTCGATCTTCTTCCCAGGCTCGTTAGGCGAAGGGATGACGAAGCTCCTTGTATTGATTGACGGTGAAGCAGCAGCGCGTCCATCGAGAGCAGCAGCGGCGGCGGAGGGTGAAGGAGCGAAAGTAGGGTTGGTGTTGAGGACGCGATCGAGGGAGAGGGAGTTGGCAGAGGAGTAAAGGAAGGTGGGGATTAGAGATTGCTTAGAGGATTCAGAGAGAGCCATGGCTGACCGAAAATGGAAGCGAGAGAAATGAAGCTCGGGGTGGTTTGGCACTTTGGCTCCTCCGTTGCCGATCTCTCGCTACCAGCTGCGTTGTAAGAAGGCTGACCATTCCGCTTTTATTGGGTAAAAATAAATAAAAAAACCCTCGCGTGATTCCATTTTCATTTGTTTTGTGGGTTAGCAAACTGACAACCCATTTCTGGATTAATTACGACAATGGCACTATGTTTTGAAGCCAGTTAGTAATGTTTGGATTAACTGTTTAAATAAAATTAGCAATTAATAAAAAATATGTAATAATTAGTAATTATTATTATTTATAATTTAAGATGTGAAATAATTTTTTAAAAATAAAATTGATATATTTACTTTTTATATTATGAAATTAAATCTTACCACATTAAATTTTTTCCGTTGATTTTAATATTTTCATAACTTAAATTGTGTTTTTATTTTTATTTTTTAAAAGTTATGAAGTTTAGACTTAAAAAGGCATTTTAATTTATTTGTATAGAAAACATTTCTTTTTGAACTTTATATACTTCTTCAGGGTAAACTATATATTTTTTTGGCTGAAGGTTGTGTTCACATCAAATATTAAGATATGTTGTATTCACATCAAATATTAAGATATTAATTTTAAAAAAATCTGTGTTAAAATAAAGTATTGAAAAAAATATGGAACCCTTTTCTTTTTTTTTGGGAACATGAGGAATTGTGAGAAAATAATTTTAAAAAAAAATAATTGATAGAGGTCAAATTCTCGATTAATTATCCCCAAAATTTAGATTTAAATAGGAGGCATTAGATTTGAAGGGTCAATTTAAAAAAAAATAAAAACTGTGGTTAGGCTCGTAATTATATAGCAAGTCCATGGTACTTAAGTGAATTGCAAAAGAGGCCGGTGACATTGGTTGGAAGGAAAATAGTCCACGGGTAGCATATTCCTTGACATATTTTGAGAAGACCATCAATCATTCAAACTTCTTTTTTTTCATTTTTAATGTGCCAAAGAAGACCACTAACATGTTTCAACAGCCTATGTTGAGTATTCGTTGCAATTTTT
>BPVZ01000080.1:232461-244131 GCA_020521535.1 Rubroshorea leprosula
AAAAAAAAAAAAAAAAAAAAAAAAAAAAAAGAAGAACATCTCAAATGATACAAATCTACTTTTATTATTAACGGTTCAATACACCTAATCTTACATTATTTGTTTTTTTTTTTTTAATTTGGTCCTATTTTTTCTATAAATATTAATGTATATCAAAAGACTTTTTAGATGCTAAAAATTTTGTCAAAATAGTCTATATGGTTTAAGAACACTAATAATATGTTGGTTTAAAGGAAATGGAGAAGGAAAAGAGGAAATAAGTTTTTTAACTAATTAAATTATAGTATTTTTAAATATTACAGTATGATTAATCAAAAAATACATTCCTCCACTCTTTTTTGTTTCTTCTTTCACTACCCACGTGAGAAAGTGCAACCAAAGGACGGAAAAATACAAATAGCATAACGTCAAATGCATTGGGTTGTTAATGATAAAGACTAATTTGCAATTTTTTAAAGAATTTGAAGGTTAATTTGCATTATTTGAGGGGTTTGAGAATATATTCGTCCAATTTTTAATTTAGGGCTTACATGTCAACTTTGGGTAAATATGGAAGCTTAGGGGGTGTTTGATATACTCAAGAATTTCTGGAAATAGCCTGCAAGTTTATCATGGGTAAAAATTTTTTGTGTTTGGTGTTTTTCACCCTTAAACTTTGCTTCCTGAGTAAAAAAAACAAGGCCTTGGCTTGAATTCTTTTTCTTGATCAACTATATTTTACGTTTTAAATTATTGTATTTTTCTTGATAATTAACTATGTTTTATTTTGTAATAATAACTTAAAATAAAAAAGAAACATAATCAACTATATCTTTTAGTAGAATCAATTATAATTACTAAAAAGAAATTTTCTCAAAAATCACCAAATACAAGAATCTCACATAAACAATCCATTTAGCAAACCCTATTTACACTTTACACAATTTTTTTATAGTAAATATCGTAAATTATTTTTTATCTTCATCAATACTTTTTACTATTTAAAACTCATGAAAAACCTAAAAATTTATAATTAAATTTGTTATTTGTATTTTGATTTTGTGATCAAACACCTATTTATATCATGATTTTACTGATAATTTGATTTTTTTTTTATAAATTTTAAATTATAAAAGATATTAACAAAGATAAAAATTAATTTAAAATATTAATTAAAAAAAAAGTGTATAGTGCAAATAGGTTCGGCTTAAAACAATTCATCCAAAAACACAATCCACCCGTTAAAACAATCCTGCTCGAACCAACAGGCCCCTTAAAGAGAGGTTCAACTGGACACACTGTACATAGGCAGAAGACACGGCCACATACAGTCAAAATACACTATTTAGAAAGATACCATTTTCCCTTTTTCAGAAAACGCTCCGTCGCCATAAATGTCACATACCCTGCTTGCCATTTTCCCGTAAAAAGTCTCGTTTGTTTTGTTGTGAAAACAGAGAGGAACGGAGGAGAGTATAGTTTCCTGCACGTGAAATGGAAGCGATAGATATAAACTCACTGCAACATGCCACCGTCGCGAACGGTGTTTCCTGCTGCAAGACTGGACCTGGGTACGCCACCCCTCTAGAGGCCATGTCTGGTCCTAGAGAGGCTCTTATCTACGTCACTTGCGTCTATTCTGGTAGTTTTTGCTTCTCTTCTCTGAATTATGTTTAATTGAGAATACTTACATATGGATCATATACTTAGGATTTTAAGTACATGTGGTTGATTTTCCAGCTAGATCATTTCTTGCTCTTTATTTCTTGGAATAGTAAATTGAAGAGTAATTTGCTGATCAGATTTTGAAAGCATTGAATATGTACTTCTTTGGAAGAGTGATTTTGGTTCTTGACGGATCTGTTTCTATATCCATTCAGGGACTGGAAGGGAGAAACCTGATTACCTAGGTACTGTGGATGTGGATCCAAGCTCACCTACTTATTCCAAAGTTATCCATAGGCTACCTGTGCCATACTTAGGTGATGAACTACACCATTCAGGGTGGAATTCATGCAGCTCTTGCCATGGGGATCCTTCTGCAACCCGACGTTTCTTGGTCCTGCCTTCCTTGATGTAAGTGATTAGTTTGTTTTCTTAACTCTTTGTCCTAGTTTCCTTTCCCTTTTTTGTCTGGAGGTAGACATTAAAGTTCAGCAGTGATTTGCTTGGCCTGTTTAATTACTACTTCAATTTTCAAACATGAATTCAAAGAAGCATCATGGTACCAATTATGTATATTGGCTGTGTTGATTGTTCCAATTATGTATATTGGCTGTGTTGATTGTTCCAATTATGTATTTGTCCTCAAATTGTTAAGATTTCCAAATCAATTTCTTACAAGTTATTTTTGTTTCTTCCAGATCTGGGCGCATTTATATTATTGACACATTGACAAATCCAAAGGCTCCGTTTTTACATAAAGTTGTTGAGCCCGCAGATGTAATACAGAAAACAGGCCTAGCATATCCACACACATCTCATTGCCTTGCTTCTGGTGATTTATTGATTTCGTGCCTTGGTGATAAAGACGGGAATGCTGAGGGGAATGGATTTCTTTTGCTTGATTCTGAATTCAATGTGAAAGGAAGGTATGACATAAACTGCAATTAATTGATTAAGCACAATGGAAATTGTGTTCCTGTTTTGCAGTTGAAATTGCACCGAACTGCAAAATAAAAGTCATTGGATGGGGGCAGCCCCTAATATCAGGGGCCCATCTGTCCTACACAACACTTTTTTGATTGAAATTTTATGAACAGTTATTACATATAGGAGCAAATGTGAACCAAATGAAGTCATACTTTAATATTTTTAGATGGGAGAAACCAGGTCACAGTCCCCTGTTTGGATATGATTTCTGGTATCAACCTCAGCACAAAACAATGATTAGCACATCATGGGGAGCCCCTGCTGCCTTCACCAAGGGCTTCAACCCTCAGCATGTCTCAGATGGTCTGTATGGAAGGCATCTCTTCGTGTACAGCTGGCCTGATGGTGAACTGAAACAAACATTAGATCTTGGCAAAACAGGACTCATACCACTGGAGGTAATAATTAAAATTGATGTCCTACTTTGGACATAATTTTTGTGTTACTACTTTGATGATCCTAAAGTGCTGTCATTATTCATTCTTAGAACAACACAATTAGCTCGTGAGTTGATTTTATGTTATCCTCATTTATTGTAGATAAGGTTTCTTCATAATCCTTCCAAGGATACAGGATTTGTTGGGTGTGCCTTAACAAGTAACATGGTGCGGTTCTTCAAAACAGCAGATGAATCATGGAGCCATGAGGTATGTGTAAGATAACAATACGTTTTCTCTGTGTACAAACTTGTGTAATAGTTGTTTCCTCCTTCAAGTCTATATGCTCCACAATCATGGTAACTTCCTTGTGACTGCTGCAGGTGGCAATATCAGTGAAGCCACTAAAAGTTCGAAACTGGATTCTTCCTGAAATGCCAGGGCTTATAACTGACTTTTTGATTTCTCTTGATGATCGTTATCTTTACTTTGTGAATTGGCTACATGGAGATATACGACAGTATAACATTAAGGACCCTAAAAATCCAGTCTTGACAGCCCAGGTATGGGTTGGGGGATTGATTCAAAAAGGAAGCTCTGTATTTGCAGTGGAAGAAGATGGCAACACATATCAGCATGATGTTCCTGAGATACAGGTCCCTTCAATTCCCCTTTTACGTTCCTTTAGTTTCCCTTGTACTAAATGTTAACTGGATTTATGTTTCCCTTTACAACAGGGACATCGTCTTAGAGGGGGGCCTCAGATGATCCAATTAAGCTTAGATGGGAAGCGGTTATATGTCACCAACTCTCTCTTCAGTGCATGGGATAATCAGTTCTATCCTGAACTTGCCGAGAAAGGATCTCACATGTTACAGATTGATGTTGACACAGAGAAAGGTGGTCTTGCAATAAACCCAAACTTCTTCGTGGACTTTGGAGCTGAACCAGATGGTCCTTCCTTTGCACACGAGATGAGATACCCAGGTGGTGACTGCACTTCAGATATATGGATTTGAACATATCACAATGTTACTTTCTCTTGTTGTATTCCAGCACTTGTAATCATCTATCCCATCCGTCGATTGCTTGGATGACTTGAATAATCAATAACCATGAGTAGTTAATAAAGAGTTGGATTTGTATGGTTTAAATTGTGTTCAGTTTGGTATTCAACTTACTGCATTCGTGTTTCTTCTGCTTAGTGCTCTGTGCTCAGGCAATTTGGCTAGCTCTTACTATGTTTCTCTTAAATCGTAATCCAAAGAATTAATTTGATTAGTAAGAGCAAATGTCCCATCTTCGGTGACTTTTAACATTTTTAAGAAGTATCACTAATTCTTTGCTAATTTCATGGCCCCGTGACACAAATCTTCTTTGCTAATTTCATTGTCCCGTGACACAAATATTCTTTGCTAATTTCATGATCCCGTGACACAAATAACTTGTCTTTTATTAAGGGTAGAATTTTTTATTGTGATGACTTGACTGCTAGCTGTTAAGTGATTGGTACATTTTTATCTTCTTTTATCCGCCTGAAAATGGCATCACAGTACTTAACAACAAACAACAAGAATCAAACAAATTGTTGATGGATGGGGATTGTTTTTTTTATTTTAAGATTAAGCTGGAATCTTGCTAAAAAGGAAAAACATGAACCTCAAGATTTCAGAATCTCTACCTTACTATTAGATCAAGATTTCATTGGCATTAAGGATTTTTTTTTTTTTTAATTATGAAAACAAATTTTGCTAAGGTCTAGTTAGACTTAAAGCTCTTTAACTACGACCACAAAATATTAAGCAAAGCAATCTACTTAATTTCCTTTATAAAAAGCCAATATCAATGTCCAAGATAAAGACATGCTGCTTGTGATTGCTCTACGAGAGAAGGAAACGAAACTCAGCCCCACAAAGCCATTGGGCACCACATGTATTTGGCCATAGAAGATTCATTAGTAGATAGCAACAAATCAAAAAAGGAAGAGAAAAAAAAACATTGCACACCTCGCGTAAAACAAAGGTTTTCAATGATAAATAGATACCCAAGTGAGAGGAGAAAAGATATTCCTCTCAAAAGTGAAAAATGGAAAGCAAGTTGAAGAGAGCAGATTCCATGCCTCACCGTCTTCAAATGATACTAATGGTGGTGCTGCTGCTGCTGATTCAGGACCTTTGTTGTAACTGCAAAGTTGCTGGTCCAGAGGACGCCTTTCACTATGGAATGTGCAGTGGTTCCATGACAGAGTGCAATGAAGAAAATGAGATGCTCATGGAATCAGAAATCAGCCGGAGGTTTCTTCAACCGCAGAAATATATATCATATGGAGCTCTAAAAAAAGACCAAGCGGTTTGCAATAAACAACCTTACCGTGGAAATTGCATACCTGGACCATCAAACACGTATAACAGGGGGTGCAAAGCAATTTACCATTGCAAAAGTTGACAAGGAAGGTAAGAGAAAAATGTATTCATATAGCTTATGTTTCAACTTATTCTGCCTTGCTGATATGTAAGTGGGTATTCCTCGGCATTCTGCAGTGTTCCTAGTTTTAATAAATGGGTACTATTTTAGTATTCCAAGAACATTCATAACAAGATGTAAGATCATCCTTTTCCCATTTCAATGCAAAAATATTATTGCTCCCTCCAATATTGGGAGGAGAACTAGTAAAATTCTCAATTTGAGCCTCAGACTTGCCGCTCCCAATTACATTTTTTTTTAGCTATAATGGGGAGTGTTATAAAGATGGATACACAGGAGATTCTATGCCTATATACTCCTAACATAGCATTGTTGAGACTTTCTAGATACTTCATTTGGGCTCTCTTCAAAGAAGTGAAGCCCAATGTGAAAATAAGAGAATCCAGAGGCAATGGTGTTAGCAGAAGTATTTGCTATAATTTTTATTGTATTTTATTTTTTTAAAGATTTTAATTGTCATTCATATACTTGTCAGAAAAAAAAAAAAAATTGTCATTTATATACTGTAACAAGGTTTTTTTGGTACAACACATACTGCAAGAAGTTAAATCTGAATTTCTATGTAAAATTTAAAGCAATAATTAACTTGAATTTAACATTATAATTGGAGTTAGGTGAAGTGCGGTGCTCTGCTTATCCCTAGTGCGACTTCCACTCCCTCAGTCCCACTACCACCAGTTAGAGGAAAACAATGTTGTTAGTGCTTTATATTAAGGGAGAAGAAAAGTATAGTAAATGCAAACAAGGAGAAAAATAAAAAATAAAAAGAGAGATCTACCATGAGGCCGATCCTCCTCCATATCAGCTGCCTCCTTTTCTTTACCATCCTTGCCTTTCTCGGTAACTGCAGTTTTTGCTCGTTTGCTGATGCACACACAACCTGCAATGGATCAATAGCAGAGTGCTATGAAGAAGGTGAGATGCTTATGGAATCTGAAATAAGCCGGAGGTTTCTTGAACAGCAGAAATACATATCATATGGAGCACTAGATAAAGACCGACCTGTTTGTGATGGTGAGGGGGGTGAAGCATATAGCAAAGGCGGCTGTCAACCAGGACAGTCCAATCCTCCAGACAGAGGGTGCTCCAAATACTATCAGTGTAGGTCTGGGTGAAGACTGTTATACCTATTTTGCGTTTGCTTAGTGATAATTATAATTCTACTTAAAAGAGTAATAGAAAATTTTTATCTTCATGTTTTGTGCTTGCCTTCTTTATAGGCATATAATGTAATAGTGGGGTGCCTTTCGTTTTTTTTAAATCTCTTTTTCACCTGTATTAAGTTTCGAATTATTTATTTATTTATTATATTTAAAGAATAATATTTTTTAATAAATTTAAACTATAAAAAAATCAAAATATTCTTAATAAATTTTTAATAAAAATATTTAAATAATTTCACATCCTCAACTGTAGACTGAAAAAATCTTTTCTTCTTCTTTTTTTTTATTTTTTTTTATTTTTAGGAAAGGCAATTGAACAAAAACATTTCTGTTATGCTTATATTGTATTAATGGACAAAGATAAAAGAAAGAATAAAATCAGTGACATTACTGCATTAACTTTTCCTTCTCAATTTCTTTGCTGAAATCATCAGAGCAGTACCATCTGAAGTCATTGCAATCCAAATCCAATCAAATGAAAAGGTCCAAGAAAACAAGTTTGTTATATCAAGTGACTGCCAGCTAGAAGGCATGTGCAAATATTAAATTTTGAACTAAATCTTGCCACACAAATTAGTGGCTTATTTATGCAAATAAAATCCATAAGGTCAAGTGTCAGTTATCTTCAATCAATTCCTCTCAGCCAGAACCTTATGATGGTCATCACCAGTCTGTGACATAAGGTAAGGCATCGGTATCAGTTATTTTCAATAATTCCCTTCAGAATTGGGTGATGACCCACTTGTGATAAAGATGGCAATAAGATAAAAGCAAAAGCATGCTCTCTTCAAGAGAGCCATTCACAAAACCTTGGAAAAGTCAGAGAAAAGAAAAGCTGAGTATATGTAACAGAAATTGTTCGGGTGATCCACTTAAAATGAATAAAACTCTTTTATAGGTCAACTATCCTGCTTTATGGTTTAGTTTTAGGAAAAAAGTGGATAAAGAGAAACAAAACCCAAGTTGAAAGCACAGCCATAATGCTGCTGAAAAGACAATCTTAATATGAAGAAATGTCACCCTCATTTATTAGTTATGGTTGTGGTCACATAATTTATTTATTTTTTATTAATTAATTTATAATTTTTTTAATAGTAAATTACAATATCTAAAAATATTTATTTATAAATTAATTTTAATATATTAAATACTCACTCTATCTTAGAATAATAGACTCTTCTTTTTTTTATTTTTATCATGAAATTATAGATTTGAAGACAATTTTTATTTTTATCTATTTTACCTTTAAAAAAATAACAATAAAGGGGTTTTTTTACAATAGGATGAATGATTAAAATTAAAAGATAATTATAAGGTTAAATAAAAAAATTGTCTCCCTTAAAATATGAAGAAATGACTTATTTTAAAACAAATTCTAAATTAAAAAATGTCCATTATTCTAAAATAGAATGAGTAATATAAATATTAATTATTTTATTAATTATTAATTATTTTAAATAATCAAATTAAAATAAAAACTAAACAAATGATGTGATTATAACCACTACTTTGGTTTTTTTAAACACTAAAGTGAAACTCAAATTTCACATCTTAAACTTAAAATGAAAATGCCCTTACAAAAACAGTAAAGTGGTCGCTGGCCCACGAGGACTTCTCAATGTTCTCATAGCCACTGCCTGTTTATCACCCTTCTTCCCACGCTTTGTAATTGAACCTCGTGACAGATATTACTGCACAAATGTAGGAATGGCCAAAACCGGAACAGGAAAATTTATCGGAATTGTAAATTGGTGTCAGGCATCCAGACAAACTCTAGCTGATTTATGTAAAAGAGCTGAAAACCACAGCCCTTGCAAAAGGAACAGAGGAATTCATTTACAAATTAATTAGTGCCTATTTTCATGGTCCTCGTCCAATGTCTGATTATCTGGAATAAGCAACTAAATTAAAATAAAGATGTTATACATCCACAATGTCTCGCATATAGTGTACCAATAGTTGTATGTGTGATCCTTTGGAAAATTGTCCAAGCATCAACATCTCGAGTAAAATCCATGCTGTAGTCTTGCAAACAGAAACTCTGGATCTACTTAAATGAGAGCTTCCATACCTCTCGAACATTAGAAGATCCATCTGCAACTTCAGCAACTAGCCCCGTTGCCATTACACCTGCAGGAGAAAATAAGGCAGTTAATCAAATATTCTCCACCATGTTGAGTGACTCATATTTATACCAGCAATTAACTGCCCCAGAAAATAAACTAATTACTCGAAGTATATCGTGCACAAAGTTGAGATATATTCATCACCACATATATCCCCTCAAGACAACCAAGCTAAGATATGTGGTCTATTGATGTATGATAGGTTTTGGGGATCTGTTGACACAAGGTTTGTAGTGGTAGGACTGGTTTTGGGAAGGCCAAGGGATATTAGGGTCTAAAGTTGTAGAAAAGGGGATAGGCTTAATACAGGGTAAACATCCAATATCAGTTTGAGTCTTGGTGGCAAAGAGTAAAGTGAAATAAAGAATTAGCCTCTGCATTGATTGAAATGACAGGCTAACAAAGGGTTTAAAACTTTCTGGTTTTACACCAGTGTGCATGAATGCAGACATCCATACTACTATCCAATATATTCATATTAAAAAATGAGCCGCATTCATAAATCTAAAGACTTGCTTGCATATGTATCATTAAAACATCAAGTTTCATATGTACAAACTATATTGTATTCTTTTGTATGCTTGTATTGTACAACAATTAAGCATATAGTCTAATTTAGAAAAAGTTCCCAATCAATTGTCAGTCAAATCCCAGAAGTATAAGCTCACCATCTTTTTCTACCATAGATAGAAACTGTCGTGTTCCACCACCTACTCCAAAATAATGCTTCTTTGCTGCCAAATAGACAACTCCATGCTGGCGACTAATGCACTGCAAATTGGATTATGTTTAGATCTCAAACTACGAATTTGCCAACAATATAAGAATATTAAAATACTAGAAAAATGGAGGACCTTCTTTATAAGTTCATAGAGATTCCTTTGAGCAGATATTGAGTAAATTGTCTCTGCCATTAGAATAATATCATAACCACCGGTTTGGCCATATTCTGAGCAGGAATTCAAATCCTTTTCACTGTCGTTTACATGAGGAAGAATTTGATGAATTTGACTCCAGTCACCAGCAAAGAAACGCACTTCTGGCCTGGTATCACAATTTGCATCATCAGTTTCTGAATGCTGAGGCTTCTTCAAAAGATTCACATTAACATTTGGGATGGTCAGACATTTAAGGACCTCTGCATTGAAGTCCTGGAAATGCATAATAGCTGCACCCTGATTGAAGATAAATGTTAAAAAAACCTAATGACTTCAAATACATATGCAGTCTGCATGGTACCATAGTTATGTGGTTGTTCAGAGTTTACCTCAAGGCATGCAAATATACCAGGAAGTCCATGACCACATCCAAGCTGGAAGTAGTGAAAACCAAACTCAGAAAGTGGCAGAAGCAAAGAGAAATTTAGATATATTACATGCCCATCTGATTATAAATTCACTCAATCAAGACGTTAAAGATTTGTTCTTGAGTAGAAAAACCAGACACCCATGATAACAGTTTAAACATTAAAAATAATTTCAACATGCTCCTTGATTGACCAGTGTTAACCAGAAGTTGGAACTAATATTGCACAGTCAACTAATGAAATTTGAGCATGGCTACCATTTTTATAACATAAGTGCTGTGGAATTGCTGATGGCATACAAATCACCTGAAATTAGGAGCCCACCTCTAAGACTCGCTTTCTAGTAAATGATAGCTGCCCATTCTGAACCTCAGTGCGGAGAGCTTTAACAAGGTCCAAAGAACCTTCCCACAGCTTAAGTCCCCCTACACCCCCAAAACAAATGGAGAAAGAATCACAGAAATGAGCAGGAGTACTAGTAGATATTAAAATCAAAACAAAATAAAATGAGAGAAAAATCAAAATAAAATAAAATAAAAAAGAATGTCATTTCGGACCTTCATATACTCCAGGGACCAAATCCGAGTTAGGCAATCCAAAAACCTCCTTCGTACTCACCCGACCCTAAGGTGAAAGCCAAATGCATAATATAGTACAGCCTTTTGAACTAGAGCAAAATATATCTCAACAAAAATCAAGCTTTACAATGACTCTCCAAAATAAAGTTTTAAGAAAAATAGAATGAGGGCATTTGAGCTAAAACATAAACATGCTAAGATAACTCAATTTCAGAATAAGGGTACCACATGGACTAACTTAAAGGTCAAATCTTTATTCATTTCTTTCTGAAATCTAAAGTACAAACTGAACATGAAAATAAACTTTTGTTTGACTTCTACTGTATTTTTCTAACCATCTACAACTTAACAAAAAGGGGATACAGATATGAACTTAAAAGAGAATGAAAAAAACTGACCTTCAGCAAAGTTAATCCATCCAAGTTCACAGGGTCGACAGTGAATTTCACGGATGAAGAAACCTGGTTTCCAGTTGGAAACGATGAATGGAAACAATTAATTCACAGACCAATGTAAAAGCTCAAAATATCCACTATAAAGTAGGACTGAAACCCGTACCTCTGAGGAAAATACTTCGATGGAGGGAGGAGGAGGAGGAAGTGGCGGCTCCGACGAATCGAGGAACCCTAAACCTAAAGTGGGTTTGTCGTCCGATGACGAGAACAGCTGAAACGTTGAGTTTGTTGCCATTGCCGTCAGCCACTTCGGTAGTTCGAGTGCAGAGTTTTATTAGGAGGTTTTTCTCTTTTTAGACGATTTTGCAGAAGAGGAAGAAGGCGAACGAGCACGGTTCGGTTTTGGTTCCGAACTATCGGTTAAACCGAATTTTTGGTTATTAATTTTTAGAAACCATTAATCAAACCAAAAAGTTTGGATTTATTGAATTTGGTTAATTGTTTTTATGATTATAACTATTTGATTTTAACTGAAAAGTTATTCTTATATTTTTTTTAATAATTAAATTCAAAAATATAATAATTAATTAAAATAAAAATATATGACATT
>BPVZ01000080.1:271441-283597 GCA_020521535.1 Rubroshorea leprosula
AAGTAATTGATCACCTAATATTAGCTTATATTTTGGACACCTTTCACCTATAATGTCAAAAGAAGAAAAGGATATGATAAAAGAAATGGAGGAATACATACCACATTTGGTTCTCAACCTCTTATGCCTTATATAATTAGGTCTAATACATTTTTATTGTTTTAGTTGGATCCTATTCATACTCACACAATCGAATTAGGTCCGCCGAGGATGCATTTAGAACTCTTATTGGTGGGTACAAATATATTGAGAACTATTTAATTTGGGTTTGCAAAAAACACAAGCTAAATTGATTCTTAATGTAAAAGGTTAGGAGTTAAAACCTTAAGTTTTGTGGTACATCAAATTGACTTCAAACTTGTTTTCTTTTAATCTTGAATTGTACAATAAAATACAATCATTCCGTATCATTTAACTTACTTATATGTTATGCAACTTAAATTTAAAATATGTTATTTTTATTGAAAGAGAATTATCACTAAATTACTTGAATCATTATTGCTTCGAACCCTTCGTTAAGCAACTAATTTCACCCAAAAAAAAAAAAACATTTGTAATAGCCCATTGTGGTCCAGTCCAGAGAAATAGAATTTAAGCATGTGGCCCATTTGTAGACATAACATTTTCTTTTCTTTTCTTTTTTTAATAGGAGAAAGTCTTAATAGGAATTTGAACTTTAACATGGATCAAAGTGTTTAATGCATTTTTTTTTTTAAATTTTGGTTGCATAATGGGAAGCAACCATCTCTCATCCCTTATTTCATCTCACTTACACATCATGCAACTTAAACTCAATACCTCTTACTTTTAACGAAAAGAGATGACCGTTAAGTAACTTAAGTCATTAACAATGTTTAATGCATATTGTCAGTCCACTAAAGCTGCAAGTGCCATTTGTAGACTTGCTTTGATTAGGCCATGACTGGGGAAACAAATGCATGTTCCTAGTATAAGTAAACTCCGGTCTTCTCACATCGAAGAAAGTCTATGTATAACTCACAAGAGATGTTGATTTTTCCTAAGTTAATTTGGTTTCCCAGTCAAGAAAACACGCTCGGTGCGTGGTGGCTGTGATAATGTTACATGTAAATCGAATTCAACAGAGGCAAAAACCATACCACTAACCACAAAATTATCTATATAAAGAACTTAAACCAACCCACTACAAGTCTACAATTACCTTAAGGCCAAAAAAAAAAAAAAAAAAAAGGAAGAACACACTACAATACAATTAGTCAGCTACCATACTCTTTCGTCTCTATATACGCAGATCTCCCAAGTCAATGACCACGTTCCCACTAAGATTTCCTTTTCTGCTCTGAGCCCAAATATCTCATCTTATTTGTCTTACATGTTGTAACGTACTTGAATTAGACAATTAGCGTCGTCTTATATATTAGGGTTAATATTTAAAGTATATTTGTTTGAAAGAATAGAAGAGATGGGAGGAAAATTGAAGGATTTATTTGAATATGTGAAAAGGAAATAAAGAAATTTAAACTTTGAATGGAAAAAGAAAGTAAAATGAGAAGTTTCAATTTTCCCCCTTTTATTTTTCTTTTTAATCAAATAAATAAATTGTCTTTTCTCTTCTTCCCAGCCTCTATTTTTATTTATAACCAAATAAAGGAATCATCTTTTCCTCTCTCTCATTTCCTTCAAATCAAATAAGTTATAAATATAGCATGTTAATATAAAAAATGCATTTTTAAAATTAGGGAGGAGAGATTTTCCTAGAAAGAGAAGGGGAAGAAAGAACTACAATTAACAATGGTAATGAGGCCCTGTGGGACAGCGACCCCCTCTCCATTTTTATCCTCATCAATAGCGAATATACGAATCCTAAGGGGATTTTTGACAAGGGCAAAAAATGCCCTTATCCCTATCCCTCAGTATACGAAGTTTTGTCAAATATTAAAATTATAGTATTTAACCTTATTTTTTTTGGATAAATAAATTTTATAACATTTAATAAGAGGTAATTCATGAGGTATAAAAATAAAAACTTGTAGAAGTGAAAAGAATGCAAAAAAAAAATTCCAAAAATAGTTTAAAATTTCACAAGCACCAGCTGAACATAACACTTGCACTTGATTTCATTTGGAATTCGAATAAGGTAGGGGTAGGTTCTTATGAAGAGATTTGCCAATTGCTAATTAAAAATGAATCAAATAACTCTATCAATTTTACATGATTTAAATAACTCTTTTTAACTTGAAACTAAATTGCAGCAACTTAAGTTAAAAGAGATGCAAAATATGCACTTTACATATGCAAATATCACTGCAGAAAGTTCTAATAATTGGGTTTGGGGATGATTGAAAGAGAAATTGGGCTGGACAATTCAGATTGAGTAAAAATTAATTGGGTTTTTTTTTTTTTAAATATATTATGATTTATTCAAATATAAATTTATAATTTTTATGTTATATATGGATTCCTGCAAAGATCCATGAGATGGAGAGATATTCTCATGAAATTTTGTTGAGTAAAAAATTGTCTCTATTCCCACCCTAAAATAAATGTTTTCTAATTACAATACCTAATTTTTAACTCAACGAAGATGAAAGCATTTTTATTTTTATTTTTTTATTTTTTTATATTTTGATTACACAATGAGAAACAATCATCTTTTATTTCTTATCTCGTCCCATCCATATACCATGCATTCGAATTCAAAATATCTTATTTTTAGTAAAAAAAGATGATCACTGAACTACTTATGTCATTGGTTATTTATTTATTTATTTTTAACAATAATCATCCACAGAAAGCTTAAACTGCAAAGCTAAACTCAGAGAAAGCTAGCCCCTAACAAGTCCTTAATGAGGATGTGGTGAAGACCATAAGGTGGAGAATCTAAGATATTGGTACGTGGGCCCGGCGGGGAAGAATGACCAAGAGAACCCAAGAGGTCAAGCCGCACCGCAACATTATTGCCTTCACACACAAAGCATGTTGCAACTAGCACAATTCGAACTCCATCAAAATCTTGATATCCAACAGGAGAGCAGCGGATTGATTGCCTGGTTCTCTGCCATCGTTGATGAATCAGACGACCATGAGTGAGTCCGTCTATGCCACCACGCAACTCCAAATGCACGGCAGACATAGCCCCTGCTAACATTTCTTGTGCTGAACAATAATTGATATCTTGGATAACCAACTTTATCTTGAGTCCCTAACTTTTCTTGTCAACTGGGGTCGCAAACGTCTTGCTCGATGTCAATTTAGTTTTGATTTTTCCTCCTTTTTTTTGTTTTTTTCAATTTAAATTTTAAAGAATCTTAGTCAAATTAACTATTTATATTTGGCACTTAAATGTCCAAACAACTTTATATATATATTGAATTATATAATAAAAAATAATATTATTTATTTATTTATTTGTTTTATTTACCTATCATATCAATCAATTGAAAATCTTCTACTTTCATTAAAATAAAATTTACTCAACTGCAGTTTATTTTTATGGAAAAAAGCGTTAAGGGACAACCACAAAATGAATAGCGTCTAGCAACAAAATATACTCTCTCGTGTCTTTTATTAACTTAATAATTTTATATAACAAATAAATAATAATTAAAATTTTTTAATTTCAGTGAAAGAAAAAAAATAAAAAGTAAGGCTTTTAAATATTTAAAATGTGAAATTTTTTTCATAAAATTATTTAAATACTCTTAATAACTTTTTTTTTTTAAACAATATTATCATGAGATGGGTTTGAAGTCGTTCAAAGAAAAAAAAAGATGCACTTCAAAATGATCAAATCTACACCAGAAGTGTCAAGTGCCTTAATAACTCTTTTTTATATATTAAAATCATTTAAATTTATATAAAAATTTTAAAAAAATTCAGTTGCCCTATATTTCCTACATAAAATTACCTAATTAAATTCTAAAAAGTTAAATAAATAAATTGAGACAATTAAATTAAACAGAGTAATACTTCACTCTCCAGTAAAAACGTCCACAATTTCGTTATGCTTGTATCAAAACGCAGAAGGAACAAAAAATCAAACAATGACAACGAGCGTGAACATCACAAGATAAACGTCTATCAATCAACTAAATTAAAATTGGATATGTTACACATTCCTGATTCCCCCCTTCTATCAAATCTTAACTAGAAGCTTAATTTCCAACATTGTGCTTACCAAGACAAAATTTACAGGATATGCTGGTTTAGAAACTAGCTTAACATCTCATCTAATTCCCAGAAGGGAAAAACCATGGAAGCAAAAACTCTCCCAAGTTACAGATCAAATATAAAGGGAACGAAGGCAGTTCTTTTTCTCCTCAGTTCCGAGAGGTGCGTCAAAACAAACTCAAAGGTAGATGCATAAAACATCAAAATGCACCCGTTAAATCATATCCCACACAACCCCAACAAAACCCTCATTCAAATCCCCATTTGGTCTTCTTCCAAGAGAGACCCACTCTGATTTTTTCCCTCACATACTTCCTACTGCTCAAACAAACACTCCTACCAAAATCAAAACCTAAACACCTAACACGATAAACGATCAAATTGCAAATAACACAATCAAAACGTCCAGATGTATTGTTTTTTTCTCATGGTCTCTTCTCAGTATCTGTAGTGAGGAGGCTTGTAAGGACCCTCAACAGGCACGCTAATGTAATCAGCCTGCGCCTTGGTAAGCTTGGTAAGCTTGGCACCAAGCTTGCCAAGGTGAAGAGCAGCAACCTTCTCATCAAGGTGCTTTGGCAAGACATACACCTTCTTCTCATACTTGCCAGTTCGCTTCTCCTTCCAGAGCTCAAGCTGGGCAATCACCTGGTTTGTGAATGAGCATGACATCACAAAGCTAGGATGGCCAGCGGCACAACCCAAGTTCACGAGTCTTCCCTCAGCCAACACAATGATGCCTGAGTTGGTTTCAGGGAAGACCCACCTATCAGTTTGAGGCTTGATGGTGATGCGCTTCACACCAGGGTAGGCCTCAAGCCCATGGATGTCAATCTCATTGTCAAAGTGGCCAATGTTGCAAACAATGGCATTGTTCTTCATCTTCTTCATGTGGTCTACCATGATGATACCCTTGTTGCCGGTAGTGGTGACAAAGATGTCAGCCACAGAGACAACATCCTCAAGGGTCAGAACTTGAAGTCCCTCCATAAGAGCCTGGAGAGCGCAAATGGGATCAATCTCAGTCACAACGACACGAGCTCCAGCATGCTTCAACGCAGCTGCACAGCCCTTGCCAACATCACCATAACCACAGACAACAGCAATCTTGCCAGCAATCATGACATCAGTTGCTCTCATCAACCCATCAGGGAGAGAGTGGCGGCATCCATACATGTTGTCGAACTGTTTGAACAAAAATCATATATGTTAGAATTGAACATTACAAATCAAAACATTAGTTAAAAGAAATTGACAACTTACAGGGTACAAGTTAACATGGGAATCTTGTAGACAATTATTAAGAACAATTTAAAACCAATTTCTGTTCCCTTTTTTACAAAGAATCTACTCAACGATTCTTCAGAACTTGAAAGCCTCCATGTCTAGAATTAAAAATTAACTTACAAAAGACTAAATACAGAGCATTAACATAAATATAGTTGTTCAGATTGCAATTTAGCCAAAAACGAAACATTGATTTGGACTCTTGAAGAGTAATAAAAACAAAAGAAAAACAACTAAGACTTGTAAAAAAACCATATCAAGTAAACATCAGCTCTAAAGCCACACTTGGACCACATTCCAGATCTAAACCTTAACGCAGAAAGCAAAATCATAACTAAATAATCAACATCAGAACCTAAAGCTTGTCATCTTCAACTCATTTTCATCAGTTTTGCATCAGACTTCAGGAAATCAGCATTAATCTGCACAGTTCAGACTGAAATAGCAGCAGGAAAACCTATATCCGCAATCAAATAACACAGACCTATAACAAATCGAAGTTAAGTAGCAACGAAGTACGAGCACGATACCTTGCTCTTGGTGACGGAGTCGTTGACATTGATGGCGGGGAACAAGAGTGTTCCATTGGCCTGCATCTGGTAAAGCCTCTTAACTCCGGTGGTAGTTTCCTCAGAAACACCAACCAATCTATCCTTCATCTTGGTGTACTTCTTGGGATCTACTCTCAAGCCATCGCGGATAATAGTCAGCACGATCTGGAACTCCGTGTTGTCGGTGGATGACGGATCGGGAAGCTGGCCGGTCTTCTCATAGATCCCTTCGGCCTTAACTCCCTCATGGATCAACAGCGTCGCATCACCACCGTCGTCGACGATCAGATCGGGACCACCGCCAGGTCCCCAGTCGAGAGCTCTCTCGGTGCACCACCAGTACTCTTGGAGAGTCTCACCCTTCCAGGCAAAGACGGCAGCGGAGTCACGAGCGATGGCGGCAGCAGCATGGTCCTGGGTGGAGAAAATGTTGCAGGAGCACCAGCGGACCTCAGCACCGAGAGCAGTGAGGGTCTCAATAAGGACAGCAGTCTGGATAGTCATGTGGAGAGAACCAGTGATCTTTGCTCCCTTGAAAGGCTGCGAGGGGCCAAACTCAACACGGCAGGACATGAGTCCAGGCATTTCAACCTCGGAGAGTTCGATCTCGAGGCGGCCAAATTCAGCCTGAGACATATCTTTGACCTTGTACTCACGGCCGCCGGCGGTCTTTTCCACGAGCAACGACATGATTGGGAGATAAGAAAGAAACACACTGCGTGGAAAGCGGGAAAAGAGTGGAGTGAGTAAGAAGTGGCGAACTGGCGATGGAGGTGAGTGGAGTACGGATGTATAAATAGATTAGAGGGGAGAAATGGACGGTCAGGATTGCGATGATAGGGCTTGGTGGATTTGGTAAAAACTTAAACTTAGCATATCTTCTGCATAGTAAGCGGAGGGTGATGAGCGCGGCCCGCGTGGCTGCTGCGATTGTGGAATTTCAGAAAAATGAATTTTGAAAAAGCAAGAAGGGTTTTCATCTTTTATCAGAGAAAAAAAAAAAGGGTTTTGGATCGGAGAATGTCTGACTATACTCTTAATCCAAATGTTTAATTAAATAAAAAATTTTATGAAAAAAAAAGATATATTACAGTTTAATTTATGAGAAAAGTATATATTAATTTTAACTTTTAAAATAAATTAAAATTTTAATTTTAAATTAAATTATTTTATTTAATTAAAATTTAATTTAAATTTTTAAAATTTTTTATATTAAATATCAATATTTACGCATATTAGTTAAGTGAGGAAAAAATGAAAAATGAAATCTATGAAATTCGAATATGTCATATACAGCAAGTAAATAACTTTAACTTAAATTCATGTCATCAAACCGAGACGAACTGTTTATATTAAATATTAAATATCATAAATTTTTATATTTTGAATTAAAATTTTAGTTTTTAAATATATATTAAGATTTTAATTTTTTTTAAATTAAAATTAATATACACTAACATCTTAATTTATATTAAATTATTAAATAAAAAGGGTTGTTACTTTTACATTTAATGTTAGCAAAAAGTCCAAAAAATGCATAAGAGATTCACCCTAACTACTTCTAAGAAGCTAATAACACACATTTAATACCTTAACTTACACTAAACTTTAAATCTCTATTAAAACAATTATAATATTTCACTCTGCCTCAAAATTCCCTTGGTAAAAAAAAAAAAAAAGTATGAGGGTTTTTAGAGTCTGTTTAGGTGGAGTTACTGACAGTTTTAAGTTTTTGACACTATTTATATTTTAAAATTAAAAAAAAATTTAAATAGTAAAAATTTTAAAATTTTAAATTTAAACTTTTTATAAATTTTTTTATTCACTTTTTACTATTTTTTATTTTTAAAAATAATTTTTAAATATTTTCATAATAAAAATTTTAATTTATTACTTATAACAATATTAAAAAAATAAAAATTCTTTAAAACCAAATAAAAAGAGGCTCTTACTTCTGCGTAACAAAGTACCATGTGCATTGCATTGGTGGGACCTAAATACAAGTAGGCTCCACTTTACTCGACACAGCGAGGCGGCTTAGAGACCAAGATAAGACACTGGACCGGTGCCTGTAGTCATCGAGGAGGAGAAAAACTAAAAACAAAAAATTGAAAATATCTAGAGAGAGTCGCAGGTAAAATAAACTTTTTCAATGCTATTTATATATATATATATGAAAAAAATGCACGTTAGTTTTATGTTTTAAAGATTAAAAAAAATTATTTTAAAATTATGTCATTTTAATAAATTTTAATATTATATATATAATTTTTAGGAAAATTTCAATGTTACATTACATACAGAGACTAATGTTTATCCATGCAATTCAATCATTTTTTTTTTTAACAGTCTACCATTTGGGGGAGAAGGGATCTTTTTTAACACTTAGTAAGTCTCAAAATCACAATTAAGATTTTTTCTAAGGTATTGATAAGGTTTGAAACTTCAATCAATAAATCTAAGTATTTTGAAGATTAGGGATAAATCTTGAACAATCTACCATTTGGGGAGAGGGAATCTTTTTTAAGACTTAGTGAGTCTCAAAATCACAATCAACATTTTTTTCTAAGATATCGATAAGATTTGAGACTTCAATCAATAAATCCAAGCATTTTAAAGATTCTAGACAAAAAGTTGGGTTTACACAATTCCATCATTTGAAAATATCTGAGGGAAAGTAATTATTGTGCTGAGGCTTTTGAGAGAATGCGTTACCCGTTTTTGAGAAGCAGTTAGAGTTGGGTCCAAGGAGAAAGGCTATGGGAAGGTCTGCTTGATTAAAGTTAGGGAATATCTGCTTGGAGTTTGTTGGCCCTATGTTATTAGATAATTTTTAGTGGTTTATCATTGTCTTTTATACCAAAGAAGGAAATTAATGTTTATTCATTTTATTTTTTAAAAATTATTTAAATTTGTCTAATATATATTTTAAAAGTACACATTAAAAATATATTAAATATATATTTTTATCATAAATTTATATTTAAAAATAGTTAAAACCTCATTTTAATCTCTAAACTATTATAAGAACCCCCCGATTTAGTCATTGAATTAAAAAAATTTCAAGTTGACCACTAAGCTACTTATGGTGCTTATATTACTCCAATAATTTATTCAGTGGTTATATCTTTTTACTGAAAATAAAAGATCTTGAATTCGAATCGTATGACAAGTAGATGGAGTGGGATAATAGATAATTGCCTCTCATTGTGCAACTAAATTTAAAAAAAAAAATCTACACCATAACTAAAAATTAATTTAGTTTTAGGTAATTTTAAGGATGTAAGCTTTATATTGGTGTTAGTTCTAAAATTTATCAACAAAGGTGGTGGCCGGTGGTAACTCACTTTGTGGTTGCCGCCAAAATAGTCAACTTGATCCTTGTTGTCCCTTTCTCCTCATAAATTCTATCTCTCATTCCTTTCAATTAACAAATTACGCAAAACCAAAGGTATAAATCCTTTCTCTTTTTAACTAAATCTGAAAAAATTTTAGAAATTTTTTTTATTTTAAATTTCAATCCCTTATTTTTTTAATTAAATTCTCATTGTTTGTTAGAAAACATTAACCTTAAAATGAATCCATTTGTTTTGATAATAATATATTTACTTGCGTTAACTTTATTTTTTATTTAAATTACAATGTGATTATCTTATTGTGTTCACATGAAAATTAATAGTGAAGAGCATCGATCAATCAATTCAAGTGTAAGCTTTTCGCTTGGATTTGTTTTGATTTAATTTTTTTTAGAGATCATTTTTATTTTTGTGTTATTAGCTGCTCTGTTTCTATGAAACCAATTTACTAGAAGTTGTGTTTTCAAATTTAAGTTTGTAATATAAGATTATTATTGAATTCAACCAGAAATTTTACCATTAAAATCTAAAAATAAAGTTAAAAATGCTAAGAATCAAGCCTCGGTTAAAACTGTAACCGACACTGAAAATTATAAAATAAAAATAACCACATATTTAAAAACCGTAATAATTTAATGCGGTTAACGTTGCTATATTTTAAACACCGATTATACAATTAACCATTAAATCGGTTACAACCGAAACCACCCAATGCCCAGCCCCACCTCAACGTCTTCTCAAAAACGTGTAACGCATTCTCTCAAAAGCATAAGCACCATAATTACTTTCCCTGTTCATTGCCTATCTTAAAAAAAAGAAAAAGTTTGTCTATCATCATTATTTAGTTTTCCCTGTTCATTGATGATTATTATTTTTTTTAAATGTGAAATTTTAAATTAAAAAATAAATTTTGATTTTAATTTTAAAATAAGTAAATAAAAAATTAACATATGATATTTATAATTAAAATAAAAATTAATTTTATTATTTTTAAGATAAAAAATTATAATAATTCTATAATTATTACATTTTATTTATACCTTTAAAATATAAGATAGATCAACAAAACATACTTTCCCTGTGATATTTTTAAATGATAGAATTGTATGCATAAACTTTAATTTCTGTATATAATTGTTTCTTAAAAAATCCTTAAATACTCTTACATATATAAAATTTGAATACAAACATATCAATTTCTTTATTAAAAGTAAAAGAGAAAGATTTTCTTAACAATCCTCTCCTATGTAATGGTCGGCCTTTTTATGGATAGCAAGAAAAATGTTAATTTAAAATTAAAATCTACACGTTAGACGATATACAAAAGAAAAGACTGTCTCCCTACGAAATTGGTTACTAAATCTATTTGGAGATAACCATTTATTCAGTGGTCATGGCGTGGATTTAAAAACACTTTACGGACAACAAAGTCACAATCGATGCACTTAATACCGTTAAAGTAATTAAAATTTAAATCATAATATTATCATATTACAATTCTTTATTTATTATTTCAAATTGTACTGTATTTGTTTAAAAAAAACACTTTAACTAAAAATAGTTTTTATAAGAAAAAGTGCCATGACGATCGGTCCTACCAAAAGATAACAGGGGACTATCGGCAGTCCATAATATCTAAATTTATCCCCATTGTATAGTGATAGAAACAGATTTATTTCAGATAAAAAATAAAGATATATTTATTATAAAAATTTTTATTTAGATAAATCACTTTAAATTTAATGTCATTTGATATAAGTAATTCGTTAATAGTGACATAATAAATTAATAAATTATTGATATCAAATAATATTACATATTAAATTTATATTGATTTGTATAAATTAAAAATTTTATGGTTAAATTTATTTTTATTTTTTATTTGAGATAGATACATTTCTGTTACTGTACCTGAGGATGAATTTGGGTATTTTGCCATATAGGTAGCATTAGGAGTGTTCATATCCGATCCAATCTGATTGATCCGGTCTAAACTAATCCAATCCAATTAAAAACTGATTTAAATTGATATAAAATTAAATTAGTTTGAATTCTAAAATTTTAAAACCGATGTAATTGGTTTGATTGTAATTTTACTTTCAAACCATCTTAACTGCTCGATTATAAAATAAAATTCGATTGAAAGATAATTTAATTAAATAATATAACATATTTTTTTGTAATATTTTAAATTTTTTTTCTTATTTTACAAGATTATAACTCCATTAGCTTAATTAAAAAAATAAAAATAAAACATATTCATATTCCCTAAGTTATTTCTCCATTTTAATCATGCATTCTAATCTGAATTCTAAATTTTTAATTCACTTACAATTCTACCATTTTAGAGCTGATTTGCACATTTATTTTTAGAACGTTAAATATCTAATTTATTTTGAAAATAATCTTAAAATTCTTTTAACTACATTTTAAATAAGTATTATTCTAAAAACCTTAAAATTATATAATAAAATTAGTTTTAATATTCTACTATTTTTGGATATTTGGTTCAGAAGTTTTAAATTTTGATTATGAATGTTTTTAATCAATTTTAGTAATGTTCATGTTAAATATTATTCACTTTTAACCGAATTTAAAAAATGGGATTAAATTATTAGTGTTTTAGGAAAAAAAATCTAATTTTAATTTTCAAGAATTATTTACGTTATGCTAGAAATTTAAAGTTATTTTTTATTATTTTTGGTGCCTCTAGTGATGTAATCAAGAAGAACATTCAGAACTTTTCAATTTTTACAAATATAAAATACTATAAGAATTTGTTTATAATTTTTACCTGTTATTATGTTTATACT
>BPVZ01000080.1:337694-351052 GCA_020521535.1 Rubroshorea leprosula
ATGCCAACGTGACCTTGGCGTATAAGGACTTCGGGTACAAGCCCACCACCGATTTGGCCGCCGGGTTGAGGAAGTTCGTCAAGTGGTACGTTAGTTATTACGGGATCGAGTCAAGGACAAAAAAGGAAAGCCAACATGCCCATGAATCGGATAGTTGATCTTGATGATCATCCATCGCTCACATGGTTGGCCCTTTTTTTCCCCTTTTTTAAATTTTGTTGATTGAATTCTGTTTTTTTTTTTTTAGAGTAATTTGTGCATGGTGGTCCTTTCATGAATTAATATGTACCATATGGATATAGATTTTGATATAGAAGATGATAAAATGTGAATTAAAAAAGGTCAAAAACTAAGAAAGGGAGAAAGAGCCGGGTAGATCTTGTGAGATTTGGGGGGTTGTAATAATGTGGTGGGGTCTGCTGGAAAGGATGCAGATCTTAGCCGTTGATTGATGTATAAGGGAATTGAAAGAACAAATTATTATTATTGAACAACAATCACGCCATCAAAGATTCTTCCTCTTTTACCTTTATTATTATTTGTTAGTGTTTTTTACCTCATTTTACGGCAATTGTAATTTGTTCCCTTTTGCCGCGTTTGAACATAATTTTTTTTCCTGCTGTGAAAGAGCACTTGTTTTATTTATTTATTTATTTTGAATGTTGGGGTGAAACTCGAATTCTACATTACCAAACTAGCATGAGAAGTTCCTAACAAAGAGAGGTAGCTACTAGGATATAAAGACATTCTGTAAGAGCACCTGTTTTATTAAAATATATAATAACAGAGTATGGTATATAATCAAATTGATAGCTTGTCCCTAGTTACAAAAGGTGCAAGAAAACTTGGTACGTACCTAATATATAAGAAACTCATCTCCCTTTGCTTGTGGTGCCCTCGTAGCTAGTTCATGGGCTATAGTGTTTCTAGTCCGTCAAATGTGGCATTATAGGAAAGAGGTCATCATTAATTTATAATCTGACAAGATATTGCCTAGATCTGAATTTAAAACAACATCATTTGAAAGAGTAGTTATAATACTTGCACAATCTACCTTGATGATGATTCTCACAAGGTTGAGCTTCAAAGCCCACTGCAATGCACGCTTGACACTATATGCCTCAGCTATTTCTACAACCATCAGATCCTACCCTTGACAAACCATGGTTGCCAGGACCTCCCTAAAATGATCACGAGTTATTTGCACCCACACCAAACACCCTATGTTGTTTTGCTATTACACCATCAACATTAATTTTAACGGTTCGTCTATTAAGAGGTCTCCACCTTGTCTTGCTATGCATTTGGATTGCTACAAATCCCCACCCCATTGATTACTATGCTCTCTTATATTCCCCCAAATAATTCACACGCCTTTCAATGATTTGTTGAGGGTGTGCCTTCCACTGTTCCATTGAACATCGTTTTAACAGCTCCAAATCCTCCAACTTAATGTACATAAAAGTTCCAACTATTCCTTCCCCAAGTCAGCACTTATAGTATCAAAGAAATTTGTAAAAGAACTAAAAGGGAGCTCAGACACTCAAAGACTTAGAGAGCTTCCATGACATACTGCATGAGTAACAAAGCAAAATAAAAGGCAGTGTACCATCAATTCCATATCATAATCACATATAGGGCACTCCAAATCCACTAATGCCTATTCATAATCTGTTCCAGTTCTATACAAAGCAAGATTGGAACCCTAAATAGATCTATCACAGAAGTAGGAAGGGCTTGAAGAATAGACTTGATTAAGATTTCCCAACCTACCTTAAATAATGGTTGTTCCCTCCATTCACTTATATGAGACCACAATTTGCTTTTCAGGTTGGAGGAGGTTATAAAGCATGATCTACCAACATAGATTAGGAAACCTAGATGCCGACCTTGGTGCTTTATCTTTTCCATATGAGAATATTTGTAATGCACCTACAAGCTCTACTCTAGACATTATTGCTATACGAAATAGTAGATTTACGCAAATTCACCATCTATCTTGACATCAATTCACACTTTCGGAGGACATCCATTAAGTTCTGGGCTTCAGTTTCTGTGGCTTGGAAAAAAAGAAAACTATCATTTGCAAACAACAAGTGGGGTATGCAAGGGGCATGGTGACATATTTTAATATGATGGAGGAGCCTGGAGCCTCCTTCTGTCAGCTTCGTGGATCATAGTCGTAAGGCCCTCTGCACAGAGGATGAAAAGGTATGGTAAGAGAAGATCTCTTGAATGTATCCCTCTAATTGAAGACACTTGTCCAACTTCTAAACCATTTAGAAGTACCTTGTACTAAATGGTCATAATACAAGCCATAATTAATTATATCCAATGCTCAACAAAACCTAACGATCTCATGATTTGTTCTAGATATGGCCACTCTACCTTGTTGAAAGTTTTACTCATGTTAAGCTTTAATGGCTTGCCACTCCTATTTCCTATCCTTTCTTGCTCAGATATAATGTAGAACTTCAAAAGCAATCAAGAAATTGTCCATGATGAGTTCGTTGGGAAGGAATGAACTTTGTTCAAATGAGATCATAGAGGGCAAGACTGATATGAAACAATTTGCTAATGTTTTAGCTAGCACCCTGTAAATGACATTGCAGAGACTAATTGGATGTAAGTCGGCCATGGTTTTTAGTTCAAAGCACTTTGGTTTAAGCACAATGTTGGTGAAATTCAAATTATCAGGTATGGGGTCGCCTTCATTTAGAAATCTTAGGCAAGGGGACACTAAATCTACTTTTATGATATCTCAGAAACGTTGAAAAAACTAGGTGATAAGCCTTCAAACTCTAGGGCCTTTAAAGGATGTATTTGGAAAAGGGAACTTGTAATGTCCTATTCTATAAACTCACTAAGAAGAAACTTGTTATCATCCTCCTATACACAAGGCTTAACACAGTTCAACACATATTGAAAATTCCTTGGTTAGGAGGAGGAGAAAAGGGACTCAAAATAACTAGTAGCAATAACTCTGATTTCATTTGGATTATTTGTCCATTGGCCATCTTCACCCATTAACTTGTCAACTATATTATGTTCCGTTTGTCTTGACACCCTCTTGTGGAAAAAATGAGTATTGCAATCTCCTTCTTGCAGCCAAATTTCCTATGATCGTTGTTTCCACATTATTTCTTCACGCTTGAGCCATTCCTCGGTCTCAGTTTGCTGTTTTTCCTCCTACATTTGGACATAATTAGATGTTGCTTTATTGGCATAGTTTTTGGTTTTTGATGAAAGGAGTAGGGGGTGGGTTAGTGATGATCCAATTAATAATGAGCCTCTTAATCTCAACATGGTACAAAGGTAAGATTACTTTGGTTTTTTATTTGATAGCTAGTAGAGTGTCCCATGTTATCTTATGCATGATTCAAGATTAATGTCTTTTTAATTTGGTTAATAGTAAGGTATTTATATTGAAATTTAGATAATTCATAAGAAATTATATTTTTATTGGCCTTCTCAAAGAATTTAACATTGACCAATAAAGTAAGCAGCAATAAATTCTTTGTCAATTAAGTCATATATCTCCTATTAAGAATTAAGATTAAACATTATAGCAAGGGAGAGCACTAATTGGAGAAAAAAAAGGGAGATATAGAAGCTTCTATAACAATTGGGGAATAATTAATTCTAGAGGGAGAAAGTGTATGGAGGAGTGTATAGATGTGACTTTAAGACTAGATAAGCACATGGTTTACAGCTTCTTGGTTTTTGATTTGGTCATTTTTGTCAAAGGGTAGAGCATAATTTCATTTGCTATGGCCGGTAGGGCTCACATGCATGAATGTCGTTGTGGAGTGCGTGCTTTCAACTAATGACTTTGTCGGCGGATTTTACCGTTGTCAATGATGAACGGAACTCAATCACAGCAATTTATAATTGGATCCTTGTTTAGGGTTAGCATGAATGGTTTTTGACTCGTCTATGTTCTCTACTTTTTTTAATTGAAAATACAGACTCTACTGCTTTTCATTTTTTATTATTATTAATAAAAGGTGGCTCTTAATATTTAAGAGTCTGCCTCTTCCATCAATAATTACACAACTTAATTTTAACTTCCTGTTTCTTGATTTTACATGTCTCAACTTAGGATTTGGCAAAAACCCTTCTTAAGTCCCCAAATTTGTCTCCAATTAGTATTTTAACCCCTAAAGTAAAAATGATGTAAATAAGCCTTTTGACTTGTCAACTAGTGCAAATAAGCCCTTAATGACTAAGGGCATCAGCAGTCCAAACAGCTGGATTGACTCTAATGTGGAGGGATCTTTGGGTTCTGTCAAGATCCTAAAAATTAAAGGAAAAAATATTTAAAAATAATCTTTTTATATAATTTTACGCATCATATAATTATTGACTCCTTTTATTCATTTAAAATTAATGATATTATATATATTTATTCATTTAATGACATATATATATATATATATAAATATATAAAACTATCTCTATATCATTACCAAAAAAAATTAAAAGAAATCAACAAGCCACTTTCATCCATATCAACATCTACATCATCACATCAACATCACCAAAGGGAGTTAGTCCCCGCTAAATAGCCCTTAGTTATAAAGGGTTTTTGCACCAATCAAGGATTTAAGAACTTAAATACTAATATGAGGTAAGTTTAGAAATTTAAGAACAGTTTGGAGTCTCTCTAATCTTTTTTGATATCTATTTTATATTCTATTTGGATTGAGAAAGCATACTTTACAATTTTTAATTATCAATAAAGAGATGGGTCTCAATACTTTAACCTTCCATTCCATTAATGATTATAAAACTTAATTTCAATTTCCTGTTTCTTGATTTCACATGTCTCGACTTACAATTTTGTTGCCAACCACTTAAGAGCAAGTGGTAAAATATTACTGCTTTATCCTTGGATGGCACCTTTACATCGAGTTTGAAATATATATATATATATATATATATATATAATTTTAAGTTGATTTTTTTAGTAAAAGCCAAGGGTGAGAAGAAGTTGCCTCAATCTGAGGTAGAGGTATAAATTTAAGTTGAATAGTCCCTTATTTTTTACCACTGAGCTTAATAGTTCCTAAAATTTCATTTACCACAATTTTCTTTATTGATATTATCTAACGTGATAAAATATTTTAAAGCGTAACGAGTCTAAAAACAACAATCAAATCACATAATAAAAAAGATCATTGAATATAAAGTCATCCTCTTCTAATCAATAATTATTTTTTTTTGCAATCGACTAAAATGGCAAACTCATTGCATAAATACTTAGCTAAACGTCAATTTCATTTCAATCCTAATTATTAACAAGAAGGTCCCATGAGGCCATGACACACATGGGCTTGTCTATTTAGTGTCATATCAGTCAAGCATCCCTAGTATGTCTCATCCATTGTTTATATATATAGATAAAAAAAAATCCTATTCATGAGATTTATACAAACACATATAATTCTATTATTAAATCACATCACTGACAATAATCTTTGCTCAAGCTTTTTCTGTTATGTACAATAGTCTCTTTTTGTTACTTAAAGGTGGCTGTCGACTGCCTGTATGTTGGTACTTGTCCTTATCCTTATCCTTCTTCTTCTTCGGTCGTTGCTGGTCCTATGCTATAAATAGATTTTATCTGTATGAGATTTTGCTGGTTCTATGCTATAAATAGATTTTATTTGTATGAGATCTCGAAAACGACCTTTAGAGTTTAAAACCCAGATTTCCATATTTAACTCTCTCTCTCTCTTTTTTTCCAAGCAATAAAATGAATTTAGTTTTCTAAGAATTAAATTCACAAACAAACATGTTGTAGAGATAATATTTAAATTTTGATATCAATAATTAAAAAAATTAAAAATTTTAAATATATTAATATAGGATGTGCACTCTTAAGATTACTCAAAAATATTTAATAAAACAAATTTACGGATATGGCTAGCTTCTCCAGATTCAGTGCATGCATGAATTTTTGTGTGTGTAAAAACTTTATGGGATGGAGACTTGCCAACGGACCTCCAACTCCACGCACAACCACAGGCTTTTTTCTTTTTTTCTTTTTTTTTTTTTTTTGGCCTTTTTCTCTAATCAATCTGCAGTATGCTAAACAGTATAAACAGACCCCACACTTTTGAAAAGCACTTCTATTCTATATGTGCTTACCGACGCTCGATGATTAATATCTTCCTTTTCACATCTTATTTGATAGCTTAAAGTTTAATTAAAACATACACATTGTGCTCTCGTTTACCTTTGTTTCTCGAGTTCAACTTTTGCGCTTTTTTTTTTTGGTTTCGTTTTATAAAAAAGGGTGTATATATAACGGTAGATGTATACATAATGACCATACAACATTTACAACATGCGAAGAACTTCATTTAATGTTGTTTCAATGTTTTAACACGAGACTTCCAACTTAGAATTGTCCACCGCACCTCCCTCGTCTAAAAACCATTGGGTCAAAAGATGTTCACTTGGCTGTGAAGATTGCAACTTGCAAGTCCCAAGCACTTTTCATGGACTGGTAGTCGATTGGCTTTCGAAATCGATGATGGCTTTGTTTTGAGCCCTAGCACCCGCAACACTTTCATGTTAGGGTCTACATAACGTTCTGCTAAAGGGTTTAGGCCTGCTTTCTTAGTCTGTAAAAAGACTAGGGAAGGGAGCCACAACTACTATTCTTGACATCTTAACTACATTCGAACTCCTTGCCTCCTCAAAATCAAAGAAATACAACGCCAGCTCTAGGGAAAACTTAAGCCAGAATTTGATTGTCAACTCCAACGGAAGTGGGAACTGAACATGATTTGGACATGGGAAAACTTTGGGCCAACTCTTGACAGCCAGCCCAAGCCTCAGGGACCCAATTTACATCACATTTGCAAATCCCTAAAAAAGCAGCAAACCCATTCATCCGAGGGGAGTGCATCAGCATGCTATTCTTCAATCGTACACAAGGGGGGTGCATCAACAAAGTCAAGCATATAAGCACAGCATAACCACTGCAGAAACTAGAAAAGCCAAAAATAAAAGTGACATTCATGATTTCAGTTAATACCCTGGCATGACGTTATTGCAGACTGACCAAACCAAGCCAATCCCTGCAACAAACAGCATTCAAAATATTTTAACCATACTTCATCAAATGATAATTCGATTATGAACTCAGTACTCTAGCCAAAGCTTACCTTGCCAATATATATCTTAAAAATGCATTTACGAGCAGAAATTTGAATCCAACCCAAGAAATAGTTCCACAACTTCGGGACATTCATCCAAAGATAACATTAAACCTCAATCTTAGAAAGTAAACAAACTACAAGACTGGACTTGAAACAAGCACCTAATAACCACCAGAATTCCCTCCATAGCCTCCTCCATAACTACCACTGCCACCACCAAAACGAGGAGCGCTAGGTCTTTCATTTGCAAAACTTACTCGGATGTTCCTCCCATTGAGTTCCTGCAATTCAGTATCCAGCAATTAATGCACTACTTAATTTTAAATAAACCTTATGGTATATTTATGCATCTTTTTCCTAACCTGACCATCCATGGACAATGCAGAGCTAGCTGCATCTGCGTTAGCAAAGCTAACAAAACCAAATCCCCTGGACCTCCCAGTGTCTCTATCACTGATAACCCTTGCTGAGCATCAACAGAAAAACAAGGGAATGAACAAACCATCAAAAGATCTCAAATATGAAAAGAAAAAAAAATGAATTCCTATATCATTATTCCCCAAACAAAATATAGAGTGGATGATCACATCACACAATGGATGAACTACACATTTTATCTGACCAAATTTTCAAAATGAAAACAGAATCCAAAAGGAAATAAAACCACACAACCTTAACCACCTAAATGGTTCCTAGCAGAAAAGCAAACAAAAATGTTATCTAATATTGAATTTTCCAAAGGAAAACAGAAGATCAAAAGAACCATAACACTAACAACAAATTAAAAAGGCAGAATAAATAAAGGAGGTAAGATTTTAATTGTATCATATTTTATTAAATCGAAAGCTCAGTGATCTTATGAAACAGATTATAAGCACCATCACATTTTATTAACCACATAATTAAACATGCATAATATTACCATCTACACTATATTTATTAGAAAAACCCAAGATCAGAAAAATCACCATAACTCACCATCAATTACATCTCCAAAATTAGAGAAAGCATCCCTGAGAGACTGATCATCAGTTCCATATGAAAGTCCTACAAGACATCCATCACAGTGTCAAAACACAAAATACATACTTATTGCAAAAACACAACTAGTACGGCAATACCTCCAATGAAAAGCTTTGTGCTTGATGTGGACATGCAACGAATAGAGTTAACCACTGATGTCATTGAAAGTTGAGCGTTCTGCCTCAAGAGGCTTCCAAGCTTAGCACTAAGGGCCATTTTGATTCTTAACAACCTTCATGTTTTCCAGGAACAAAATCATTAGTCATTTTCAGGCTTTACAGCTATGGATATCAAACAAAAGATCCCAATTTTCACTGCAAAATTAGATTTTTGACGCCCAAACCAAAACCCCATTAACAAAAAGTCAAAGCCTGATTGTTTTATCATCAAAAAAACACCATGGCAGTCCAGACAACGTTGATCTGGAAGTGGGTTTCCTCAACCATGAAGAAATGAACAGGAGATCCCCATTAAAACAACATCACAAAGCCAAATCGAAACACCAAAATGAAATAGCAAGCGATACCAAAACAATCCCAAAGGATCAGAAACAGACAAATAGAAAGAGAAAGAGATTAACTTACAAGTATCACCTCTAAAATTGGAGAGGAAGAATGGAGAGACTCAGAGACAAGACTGAGGGAAGCGGCTAGGGTTTAAGAAAGGACAAGTGATGGAGAAATTTTCTTCCGCCCTTTAAAGAGGAGGGGCGAGTAGGGTTTAAGGGTCGTGTTCTGCTGTGTCCTTACTACTTCGTTTTGGTGCTCTGTACAGTTGTACGTTTAGACCTTCAAGTCAAAAGTAAGAATGAGTGGGTAATATGTAAATAATGTACAAGTTCTAACTCGTTCAATAGAGATCATTAGGATTAAGGTCACACGCCCGCACAGATAAATACACATTTTTTACATCCGTAAGAAAAACTGTTGCCAACCTGAACCTTTATATTAACAATGCATGCCAATTACTTATTAATTGGAATGAAATGATTTTGAATTTTTTAAAGTAAAAGTTTGAGTGTGAATCTTATAAATAAAAAAATAAATATTAAAAAAATATTTTTTTTATAAGTTTTGATATGATTTGATTTTAAATTAATTAAAATTTAATGTGATTATTAAATAGAGATTTAATACCAAAAAAAAATTAAAAATGCATACTAAAATACTTTTAATAAAATTATTTTTTCTATTATTTTAGTAATTCAGTTCAGCTCTTAGGTGGAATTACACTCTTACATATAAAACATGAGTCTTTTTCTTATATTTTTACATTCTCTATTTAGTATTTTCTACTACAGTACATTTAGAATTGGTGGCGGTACCATGGGTTGGGTTCAATTGTTCCAAGGCTGATTTTTTGGATATCCAAAAGATACTAAAATATTAACAAGGGGCTGGCCCATCAGTGGGACTTTAGAGCCGAGTTTCATGAACAGGCCAACCCAGATCCTACACCCAGCCCCCATTCTCGTCTCTAAAAACTTTAAAGCTCAAAAATGCAGTTCTTGAAATGCGTACAGGATTTGTTTGCTGCCAAACAAAATCCATTTTCTGTAAATTTACAGCCTGACCTGATGCAGTGTAATAATCCTGCAAAATCTGGGCCATTCTCTTACAATTACAGACTGAAGTATGAAGAAAAACCAGAACCGATATTTATAACTTGAATGTCTTACATTGGTCATAGAAATTTTGATCAACACTCTATACATTAATCTTGAAAAAGAAAGCAGGAAACAAAACACGTACGTATATGGTAATGTTAAACAGATGAGTAGAAGCTCAGAGAGTTAAGCATAGGGAATAACATGCAATCCGACTCATAGAATGATCCACAGTTAGTAAGAGTCTTGGTTACAGATCAAATTGCAGACGTTCCTTCCATATCCACGCTGCAGATCTCGAAGATGTGATCTGAGTTTCATTACAAGTCTGTCATGGAGTGCGCGGTCGGCATGCTTTGTTTCCTTGAGTGCTGTCTGGATGACATAATTCCCGAATTGATCCCTGGCAACATTCACTAGTACTTGCTCTTGGCACTCCACAAAAGCTTCAACTGCATAACCCCTCTCTGGAGACTTGAGGCATCTTTCCACCACATGGCTGCCGCCTTTCAGCATCGAGATCCTTGCGTAGTGATCCTTCAACAAATAGCATATTTTCTTTGTGATGTTGGGGTACTGGAGTCCCAGCAGGTTCTGCACCACAAAGTTTCCATAAGGATCTTGGGAGAGGCACACAGCTAAATCTGCAATGGCTTCCAGGAGCTCATTTCTTCTAGGACCCTTAATCACATCAATCACACTATTCAATGCCAAGCATCCATTAACATCCATAGCCAAATCAAAGAAATTGTTTATAGTTGCTTCATACAGTAACTCATTGTCTTCAATACTAAGGGTCTCCATGCATTGCAATATAACGTGACATCCCGTTTTATGGACCATCAATTGTAGGAACCCCTGGTGCAGAGCCCTCACAATCGCACCATCTAAATAGTATGATTTCACCCGAAGTTTGATGAGCCTTTTCACTGAAGGAGAACCGTAGTTATCAAGGCATACTTTGATGAATGTATCTTGGTGCATCACAATCATGGTTGCAATCATATTCAGCTGATTCTGATTGCAGAGGGGAATCAGGTTTCCAAACACCTGATGTCCGAACTGGTCCGTCATGATCTCGAAAATTGAGTCTATTACCGCTTCAAATACGAGGTTTATAACTGCTGAATCCTTATAAGCTAAATACTGCTGGAGTTTTTGGGAGCCATATGGAGTCAAAGCCGAACGGAGGATTATTGAGTTTTCAGAAGGCACCGGTACCGCAGTCGTGGTCTCCCCGCCACCGACATGGTTGATTGAAGGCAAGAAACGTTCTGTAGGAAACTGCAAATTGGGGGCCAAAAAAATTCCTCCTGTATTGCTCGTAGCAGGTGCTGTTAAGTACGGTGAAATTGCATATTCGCTGCCAATTCCAATATTGTTGAGATGAAGATTCTCAAAAGATTGCAAAAGGGTATCAGGAAAAGAAACCCTGGAGTCAGGGATTGAAGGAGCAATAGCAATCGGGTTCGTCATTGAAGCTATAAACTGCAGAGGATGAAGAAATCAAGAAGAAAGGCGTTGAACTGGAAGAGATGATGTATGGAATGAGGAAGCTGGGGTGGGGATACCGGATTTATAGGGTTTTAAGAGATTAGTCCAAATCCTTGTTGGAGTGGACTGGATACGGAAGGAAGCCAATTTCTATTTCTTTATGAACACGAAATCAGGCGCCTCCGCACCCGGTGGTTTCTTGGATAATAATTACAGTAATTTTTTTTTTTCAAATGATTTTAGACATTTACAGCAATGTTTTTGAACCCGGCCTGGTGGCTGGCCCGTTTTGACCACCGGGTCCGGGTCAACCGGTTGAACCGGTTAACTAAAAAAACATTTTTTTTTGACATTTTTATTGAATTTTATTGTTGTAGGTTAGTTTTACTCTATTTTTGAGTGAATGACGAGGAAGTTTCTGATTTTTGTTGCTGCTTCTGTTCGGTAGAGTAGAGAGAAGAAGGGCACCGACAGAGGAGATGAGGAAGAGAAGAAGGGCACCGACAGAGGAGATGAGGAAGAGAAGGAGGGCAGCGATGGAGGAGATGGTATGTTCTGCAACAATGTGACTTTTGTTTTGTTTTGCTGTTTCAGTCCAGTGAGGAAGGAGGAGGTGATCGGCAGTCAACAGAGGAGATGAGGAGGAGGTGCTCAGTAGAGGAGAGAAACCACTTTCCCGAAGACGATATGTTCTGTTTTGAGCCAATCAGATGAGGTAGATGGTGAAGATCGGCGGAACAGAAGAAGTGCAGTGATAGAGGAGAAGATTGACGGACGATCGGTGGAAGAGAAATTGGCGGACGATCGGCGAAGAGAAGATCGACGGAGTGGCGGACGATTGGCAGAAGACCCTTCTGCAGTTCTGTTGGTACTTGGTTCCTCCTAAATCTGGGTTTTCTGCTCTGCTCACCGGACCTTCGAACCCAAAACCCATGACTCGAGTGTTTGAAGACAAACACTCAGCCAGTAGGACTGGGAAGAGGCCGGTTCTGAATCTGGGTTTTGCAATTTGTTTCCAGACTTTCCAGTTTCCACTGTCCCGAGCTGCTTAAGATTTTAGATTCTTAGGGTTTTTAGTTTTTACTTAGTTAATTAGTTTAATTGATTTTTAATTTAGGTTTTAAACTTTAATTTAAGTCAAAAGACAAAAACTTAAAATTAAAAAGATGGTGAAAAACTGAAAATTTCAGCCCGGGTGAGCATGGCGGGTCGCACGGGTTCAGCGGGCACGACGGGCTTGCCGGGTGTCAACGGGCCATTCACCTAAACGGTTAAAGCCTTCAACCGACCCGTTTCAGGCCCGGATCCGGTTCAACCGACCGGGCCAGGCCAGGTCCAAAAACATTGATTTACAGTTTTTTTAAAGAAGGTTTTTCTTTTTTTCTTGAAAAGTTCAAAGAAGGGAATCTTTTTTTACAAAGTGGATCAGAGATTTGGAGGAAAGGGTGAGATTTGGAATTAAGGATAGGAATATAGAGATGAATTTTATATATAATTTATTATATAATTTTTATATGTTGTTAGATAAATAAATATATTTAATATTATAAATTTTAAATGAATATAAAGAAATGATTATTTAAGTAATATGTAAAATTATATTAAAAAATAATATAAAAATATTGTCAACGTAATAAAGAATACAATGTAATTTATGGCCATTTTGGTATAGTGATGCGGAGTTAATGGTTCTAGATTTTACTTAAATCACTAAAAATATATATTTAGTAAATTTATTTATTTTAAAATTATTATAAATTGGTGTTTGGTAAATTTTTTTATTTAATGATTTAAAACTAACAGATAATGATTAGAATCTAAATAGTTAGTGTATTGAAAAAATTATCTAAAGTAGTTTTTTATATTAGATCGTTAGTGAATTGAAATTTTTAATTTTATTGACAAATTTATTTTTTTAATTTTTTAATGTTTAGCCACAATTTTTAATTAGTACTTATTTAATTAGTTTTAACTTTATTTTTTTTATCTTTAATAGTATTAAATAATTATTATCTTTATTTTTTTACATTAATTTATCATAAAAATATATTAACTTAATAAAC
>BPVZ01000080.1:372542-387888 GCA_020521535.1 Rubroshorea leprosula
AATCATGACCAAAGTTGCAGAGAACCCACTCAGTGCCAGAGCATCTGTGATCCGATACTGGAAGGCCCACGTCTCCGGGAACCTTCCCCCGCCACTGTTTCTTCTCTCCAAGGCTTCCCCTCTAAATGCCATGGAATTGGCCAAGTTCACCAGAATTGCCGCTCAGAACAATCTCTCTTCAAACTTGGGCTCCTTTTGCTCCTCAGCCAACCTCCTATGTTCTTTGGACAACTCCAAACCCGGCCAAGATCCAAACTTTGCACTACATTCCGGTAAAAGCTTTTCTGGGTACAGTTCGTCTAGAATCGGAGGAGTTGGGTTGTTCAAGAACTACTCCAATGGGTTAAACACGGCTGCTAATTCCTTCAATGAATACAGTGGAGACTCAGTCGCACACACAGAAGAGTTCAAAGGTTACGCCAAAGATGTCAATGTTGCTACTGATAACTTCACCAATTACGGCTCCGGCGCCACAGGTGGCTTCGGGGATTTCACATCCTACGACGGACGAGTTAACGTGCCGAATCTTGGATTTATCTTGTATGATTCCGACGCTAATTCTCATAAGCTTTCATTTTCAAGCTATACCGAGGAGGCAAATGCAAGCGCTGAAGCGTTCACAAGCTACGGAAAGAACGGCAATGCAGTTCCGTCCCAGTTCAACAGCTACAGCAACGACGCCAACAATATCAGGTCGGATTTTATGAGTTACGGCGTGTTGGGGAATGCGGCGAATGACTCGTTTAAAGGATATGGTGATTCAGGGAACACTCCGCACAACAATTTCAAAACCTATGGCGTCGGTGCCAATTCTGGAATCGATAAATTCACTAGCTACCTAGACGGTGCTAGTTTCAGAGATGATACTTTCCAATCTTACACAAGCCATGCCCATTCCGACGAAGTGAATTTTGCCAACTATGGGAAAACATTTAACCCAGTGAACGATACATTCAAAGAATACGACAGAGGTTCCTTCGGTGATCCGACGATTGGATTCAAAACCTATGGATCGAATCCTAATTTTATAGATTACCACAAAAAAGGTGTCACTTTCAGCGAATACATCATCGGCGGAATTTCTCCGGCGAGTTCTCCGGTGAGCAGTCCCACACTTTTTGTGGTAATCTATAAAATTGAGTTAAATGTAGTAGAGGGATGATGAACGGAATGTTAAATGTTAACGGAAATGTTAAGAGAAGGGTTGATTTGCCACTGCAGGGGAGTTGAGGGGCTGATTTGCGCGTGAAGTGGGTTGAGGGGGTGATTTGCCACCAGTTGTTGAGTTCAGGGGCTGATCTGCACCTTTTCCAACTCAACCTACACAAGCTAAAATTTATTACTAGAAGAAACTTTTAAGATAAGAAACGTGAAGATAATGGCAATTTATGGTTCCTTAGCATTCTCAACTAACAATAACAATAACAATTGACATTTAATAGGATGGAAAACGTCAACTTTATTGTATTTTGTAGGAGCTATAATGCTAGACGAAGGCTAATGTTGATAAGAAATTAGGTTGTAGATCACCACCTCTTTCATCATCAAGTAAATAATTGATCGCACCTGGTCCTTCAGGTCAACTGGCACTCAACTAGCTTGAAGTGCATTTTTCCTTCTCCATGGACGGATTCGAACTTGTTCAAAAAAAAAAAAAAAAAGTAAATAATTGCCATGTTCAAACAAAAAATAATAATAATAATAATTGACCACCCCCTTTTATCTATAAAGAGAGACAGTGTGTGAGAAAAAAAATTTTTTTCCAAAAAAAAAAGTGGGATATTTTAATATTTTAAAATATTAAAATTCTTGTAAAATTAGTTAAATATTTTAAATAAATTTTTTATATATGTGTATTAAAAATATTTAAATTTTCTATTATTCTTAATATTTTAATTAAAAGTTAAAAAATTAAAATATTTTTATATAAAAAATATTAAAATATTCAATAACAATCACAAAATAAATAAGATATAAGTATATTACACTTAAAATTTATTTATCATACAATTAAAATTAAATATCTTAATATTTTTAATAATAAAATTTGTTGATTTTTACGTTTTTATTTTAATTATTTAGAGATTTTAATTTTCTCCTTTTTCTATCGTAGGCTCCCAAAACACTAACCCAAATCTATAGTGGGCTACTGAGCCTCTAACTCTAAAAGAGCCAGAGCGTCCAAGGCTTCAAGCATTACCTAACGGCACATGAATCATCCAAAATCTTAGGTGAACCTACCCAACAACATATATGTACACTTCTCACCTTCCTCCTTTTTTTTTTTTTTGGGGAAAATAGACTTCTCACCTTCCTTTCTAATAGATTTCATGATCGATGTATCAGCTATAAAATTGGGAAATGATTTTTATATAATTTTTTTTTATAATTTGATGTGACATTAAAATAATTAATTTTTTTTAATTCATGTGAATCTATAATATTAAATATATCTGTTCATTTAATAATATGTAAAAATTATATAAAAAAATAATATAAAAAAATTATTCTTATAACACCATCCTTATAAAATTTCTACCGACAATCTATGAAAACATAAACAAATCCCTCTTTAACTCAGATTCTTGCCGTACCTATGTCCGTAAATAGTGAACTAATTATTTACCCCCAAAAAAGAAAAGAAAAATGGTGCACCATTATATCCACCATGTTTTTGGATTGGAACATACTTAAAGCAACATAAAATATGCAGAAAATGCAACTTTGTTAAAGTGCGTACGGTTGATATAAAGGCGAAGAGTCTGATTACAGGACAGAATCGAATGCCTGGTTTTTTATTTAACTACTTTTTTTTTTTTTTACAAAGGAATTGGGGGTAAAGGAAAAGAGAAATAGGAACAAAGGAACTTGAACATGATGGTGTGTGAAAAACTTACATACTAACCACACGAGACATACACCAATGTTAGGGTCTTTATTTAACTACTTAATTAACATTGAAAACCACTCAACTAATTCCATGTTAAGGCTCAACTTATAAAAGGAATTTCTCTGCTGTTGTAATGTCTTGAATCTCTCTACAATGGTACTACCCTTAACAACTTAGCACCAGCTGAAAATAACATTGTTTTTTTTTTTAATATATATATATGGACAAAAACATTGTTAATTGTTTAATAAATAATAATTTTTTAATGAACAATTATAATTATTTTTTAATTATTTAAAAGAGTCTTTTATTTTATAATTCAAAATGTACTATAATATAAAATAAAAATTTTTAAATAAGAAAAGATCTCAATGTTAGAAACTCATCTTTTATCTTAAAATTTTTTATTTTACTATTTAAATTGTTTCAAACCATTTTAAACTGTAAAATAATTTTTTCATTTTAAAATGACTTCATAACTTAGAGTTACAAAAAACAGAGTCTGGCCACTGATAACCCAACGTCCCACTGCATCTGAGAGATAAAGTTATTAATGTATACATGGGCGGCGGGACAAAATCAAAAGGCTAAATGTCAAATTTAGCCCCTAAACTTTCAGATTTAAACAAATTTTGTTCCTTAACTTTTTTTTATACTTTTTCATACCTCAACTTTGAAAAATACATTTTTATGTTATTTTATTAGTTATTCTATTAAATCTATTCCAATATATACATTTTTAGTCACTAAATTTATAAATTTAGAAACTAAAAATGTATACATATGAATAAATTTAATGAATTAACTAACAAAATAACTAAAAAATATATGTTTTTTTTTATAGTTTAGGAACTAAAAAGTGCAAAAAAAATTTAGAGACTAAAAATGTATAAAATTAAAACTTTATAGACTAGTTTAGAATTTAACCAAATATAGCATTTAAGGTTGCAGAGACTGCCTAGATTTCTGGATTTGGAGAAGATATTTATAACAGTATATGCACAAAATCAAAAACAGAAGTGTCTATGGTTTTTTTGATGCTTCTTCCCTTTGCCTGCGCACTTGAGCTCCCCATGACAAGTTTCCTTTTGCATCCTTGTTCATGCTTCTTCTCTTCAGTTCTGATAGCTGAGACTGCCAACGATTTTTCCACTCGCTTCTCTGTTCCAATTCCTCAATCAAAAAGCAAACCGGAACGATTGAGTAATATAACTCATAAAAAAAAGTTGATTTGCATTCTGAATTCGAATCAAAAAGACCAACCCAGTTCTAAAATATATATATCAGGAAAAGAACAAGCCAATCGCCATAAATCCCATATCTGTGCAGTTTGGAAAATGAATCGAAAGAATTGGCATACCTCATGGTATTGGGAACGCCTCCGAGCAGAGAAGGCGAGGTGAAGACCCATGGACAAGTCCCTGTCATAAATCGCTCTGCTTCTAGGATCCGACAACGTCTCGTAGGCTTCCTGCACCTGGATGAACCGCTCGGTGTTTTCCTCGACCTGGTCTGGAGGCGACACGTCCGGATGGTACTTTCTGGCCAGCTGTTTGTACGCCTGTTTGATCTCGAGCAGAGTCCCCGACTCGGCTATTCCAAGCAGCTCGTAGAAGCTGGTTTCCTTCCTTGCTTCGTTGATTTTGGCCTTGATTCTGAAGGACCCAATAGAGATACGAGATGGGTTCCCACTCCCAGGCCTGGGGAGTCGGAGGAACGGTTCTGGTGTGAAGAACCGAGTGTCGCTCGCCGGAATTGCCAGTCCGTAGGCACAACGCATCTCTCCGCCTCTCTCTCGCCTTTGTGTATAGAAATGAAAATTGTGAAGAAATTGAAAATGAAGAAAGGGGAAAAGCATGAAGGACAGTAGTTATCACCAACACCCAGGGTTAATTCGGTAATTGGCAATGAGGAAAGGGAAAGGAAGAAGCACCGCCATCTCTAACACCCAGGGCTAATTTGGTAATTTCGAAAAAAAGGGGCCATCCGTTCATCTCTGATGTGAGTTTTCAAAAACAGTAAAAATGACAACCTTCGAATAAATTTTTCTCAACACAAGGGTATTAATTACCTTAATGAAATTATTTGAAGTTTATTAAATCTATATCTTATAGTTGAGGTTTACTAAAGAACGTTTTCGTGATCTAATCGTCATATCTTTATAAAGATTTTCATGCACCCTCAACGTTTGAAAAAGAAAAAGTTAAGGTTTATTAATTATAATACTAGTAATTAATTTTATATAAATTTTATATTAAATATATATTTATAAATTTTAAATATAATTATTATATCTTATTTTATTTTAATTAAATTTGATATAAAATTTACACATAATTAATTATAAATATTATATTTAATAAGACTTAACTTGTATTTTAAAAATATAAATTAAAAATTTTTATTATTTAAATATCATAAATGTACCTTCCTTATATATTAAGAAAGATTTATAACAAACATTTAAATAATTTTATAATACATCTTGATATTGTAAATTACAGGATGTTTCGATTTTCTTTCATTATCTAAATTTATGTTCTTGGACTTCTTCTTTTGGTAAATTATATTCTCCATTGAAGCTTTTAGAATTATTACAAACTAGCCCACAAAACTTCTTTGAATTTAATACTAATCTCTCTATGTCAATATTATATCATAGATATATGAATTCCCTTTCACAAGAGGGTGATGTTTGTAGATTTAATTTTTTTTGGTGAATTAATCACATTGTAATAAATAATAGTAGTATTTAAGCTAAATATCATAAGTGAAATAAGAAACAATTATATCTAATTATTGATAAGAGTGGATGATTTGACATACATCAATTTTTTTGAGGATACTATGTGGTAGATGCCACATGTTCTGGTTTCGCTTTTGCATGTACTATCATCCTTGAGTTGCATTTACTCTTTCTTTGTTTGCCGGCATGTGGTGTGTATAGTTCATTCTCTATTCGACTCTTTCTTTATTCGTGCAACGTGTCAAGTGTACTACTCTTAAACATCAAATCTTGTTTGTCTCGGAATAATAGTTATTTCTTGAATTAGAATTTATCTCAAAATAATACTAGTTGTTTTTTTTTTTTATATTTTAATAAAAATAAATATTTTTTAAATTTATTTTAATTTTATTGTTATCTCTTGATTTTAATTATGCATCCTGTCACAACAAATTTTTTTCTATCTTTTTTATCTTTTTAAGAGTAGTGTAAGTAAAAGGATAATCAATTGTTCATAAAATTTTAAGTTTTGTTTAGTATGGTTGTGGTTTTGGATTTTTGGTTTGATTATTATAAATTTTACAACTCTAAACAAAACCTATTTATATTTTTTCTCGTGTTTTTGCAACATATTATTATGGTTTTTAGAGAAATAAAAACAAAAATAATTTTGATACTATTAAATAAGTAAATATTTTTTGTTTTTAGTATTAAAATTTGTTTTAAATAAATTTTTGATTTTTGATTTTTGATTTTTAGTTTAGTTTTCAATAAGTGCAATATTTATGAAAAGCAAAACCTAAAACCCCAAGCTAGAATCATGCTAAATAAAGCTTTTATAAACATTTACTATATTAACACAAACGGAGTATTAATCCCTTTAATCAAGGTGAAGTTTCTTCTTCAAGTTGTCTAATCCTTATCCTATCGCTAACCATCCAAATCCTGGATTTGACTTAGCCCATGATCTAATTACTGCAGTACAAGAAGTTAACCTAACCTTCGTATGATAGATGTTAAATGGTCCATATTTCTTTTGAATTTGGATATGGTTGTTGTGGTTTTTTTTTTTTTTTTTAAGAAGGTTTTATAATTCGATTTATATCATGTTATATGACATAAAATGTTAAAGTTATCTTCTCATTATCTAATGGTTTTTATTTTGTAGTCTAAATATACTCTAACAGTAATTGTATTTAAAAAAAAAAGATGAGTGAACCTAACCTTTCATGTGACAAATGGTCCTTGCTGCTTTTAAAGTTGCTTATGATTGGCCGGTAACACAATGACGTTCCACCACCACCCATTGCAAGAGCACAAGGCAGCGTACGGTGCATTTTTTGTTCTGTTTTTTTTCGCCATCAAGACGACTTGGTCTTGAAAATGATGTTTGAACTTTAAACGTGTAACATAGTTTCTGGCTCCCATTCTTTCTTTTTTTTTACCCCACTTTCTGAAGTAGTGGCAGTGCGGAGTAACCTGCTTCTGTAAAAAATCGAATTTTTTTGGGGTGAATTTCATCAATGGTAACCCGACTTTGTTAAGGTCAACATTTTGGTTACTCAACTGTAATTCTAATATTATACCCAGTCGACCCTTGTGAACGTCAACAATTTAGTCATCCAACTCAACCTCACAAAATCAAAATGGTCGCCCCAAATTTTCAACTGTTCTTGTACTCGGACATCAAATAGTAAGCTATACGTCAAAGAATGGATAATCCTCTCCCCTCCCCTAAATCCTTTCCCACCCATCTTAGATTTTGAACTTAATATCTCTCTAACATTAAGTTTCAAATTTTTAACCACTCCAAGGCACCCAAACTAAATTTTTAAGCTGTTCATATGTCATAGTCTGTTAAGAAAATAGAGATGTCATATATCATTTAATAAAATTTTTGGACACAGGATTTCATGCCACTCATTATTCCCAGATGTGACGCCAAGGCCACCATATCAATGCCTTGTCCTAACAGGAAACCCACAAGAGAAAGAGAGGGAGGGGGAGAGGGAGAGGGAGAGAGAGAAACAAATGAAAGTTGAAAATAAAACATGGAAGAATAGGAAACCACACATGACACGTCATGAAAGAAGTATATCATCATCTATCGATGTAGGCAATTCACATTGCTACACTCTTGGACCTGTTACAGCACCGCTTATATAAAAAGCATATCCAATCAACAGAATACAAGCAACAAAACAAAAAAAAAAGGCTTCTTAAAAGTTTAAAAATGTTTCAGTTAATAACGAGAATCCTGGCAATCCACCGGAATGAAGTAACCACAAACTATTAATATCCATTGCAAGAATGCATACAGAAGTAACTCATCCAATAATAGAAAACAGAAGTTACAGAACACAGCCAATCAGTGTCATCGAATTACCTGCCAAACACCATGATATCACGTTACATGATTCAACCTATCTTCCCAAACTCACTGTGATGGAAATTGAGGCGTTATTTATCCCAGCAACATCAGCTTACACCTGACGTTAAAAGTAGCTGTCCGAACCAAGAATTCCCCTCAGGAAGGAGAAAAGAAAGAAAAGGGAAAAAAGAAAAAATGGAAAAAATGGGACCAAAGAAAAAAGAAGGGCCAAGAGTAAGGAACTGAGTCTATAAAGAATAGAGCAATATTGCAGACAGTAGCAGTGAATTATTGCATTAATCAACACTACCAAAGAAGTTCCAAAAAAAGACTTCATGACATAAACTCCCCACCATATTGTGACTGCATACCTTTATTTAAATCAGTAAAAATGAATCCTGCAAACTGATCCTAGACAGCTCCAACAGGAAAGACCACATATAATCTGCATGAGTTTGGGATATAACAGGTCCCCCAGATATTAAATGTAAATAAAAATTGAACCTATGATCAAGCATATAATTGAAGGACAAGTGTTAGGAATCAAGACAAAAAAGACCAGTAGAAGGTGTTTTCAGAGACTAACTCAGGCAAGGGTTAGGAAATGAACATGAAGTTAGTTTTTCCCTACTCGATATATAAGTGAGTTTTCAAAGATAAACTCAATTGTGATGAATCCCCTGTACCTACATTATGCCAAGGACCTACGACTTAATTAAGATTCAATCATGCAATATATACATGAATACAGATGTATAAGAGACAAAGAAAAACATAAAAAAAAAGAAAAGACGGCAATAATCCTTAGGATAAATAGTCACTAAAATTCATAAAATATCAATAGAGAAAATAGTCTAACATACACAGCAGCAACAGAACCTTGATATAAACATTGCATTGTTGATTGCAGGTGAAAACAGAACACTGCCAAAGATACTTCATCCATTTTAATATCAGCTCAGATACTCAAAGTCCAACCAGTTTGATTATCCTGCAAAAGATGAAAGCACAAAGCACATACATTTATGAAATGCCAACCAGTGGCAGAAAAATCTGAGCACCAAAAGAAAGACACAACAATCTGAAGAGAACCACCATTCATATGGGAACCTAAGGCTCAACCCAAAATAATAAAATTGTCCATTGCCAAACAAGCTTGAATTTAAACAAGCCTGTATTGCAGAAGTGAGACCACATAATTTGAAGGTGTCAATTTGCAGCCCATGGTCTGATCTGGCAACACTAGAGCCTACAGCTATCTTCTGTCGGTAGAAACGGAATGATCTTTCACTCCTGTAAAGGATAACACAATAAAAATATTATCATTAGTCAAACTTGAGAACCATTCTCTCTTAATCTCTCTCTCTGGAGTTTTTCTCTTGGTCTCAAAATTAAATACCAATATCATCTACTGAATCTTTTATACCTGTTAAATAAAGTTTGGTCAGCTCTTCTGCAATCAATCCGTGCTAATCGCTGACAATGAGCCTCCTCCATCAGCGCTAAAACCTTTCATGCATGTGATCTTCAAATCTTGGTCATCATTTGTTGATGCTCTTGAATCATCTACATATTTTAAAAGCAATATTACATCATCAGTTTTGTCATTTATGTCATGCACAGTGGAATCAAGCAGCTCATTACCATCTCTAAATTTTTCCACTAATTTTTTACAATCTGGCATTTTCTCATTTCTATCGTCCAAATAATGCTTACCTTTGGCATGCGTAGAAATAGAGTGCCTTCTATGTTTTGATTTGTTGTCTTCGGAACTTCTGGGAGAAGATCTACTTCCTCTATGGTGCTTATCTTCAGCAGATGTCATGCTCTTTCTGTCATGATGCTTTGATTTTTCATTTCTGTTTTCATCTAATCTATCATTTGAGTGATTTGTGTCTTCGGGAGACTTCGATATAGAGTACCTCCTGTATTTTGATTTTTTTCCCTCTAAACTTCTTGTGGATGACCTGCTTCCTCTGTGATGCTTGTTGACCTCAGCAGATCTTGACCGAGACCTTCTTCTATCATGATGCTTTGATTTTTTATCCCTGCTTCGATCACTTCTCTCCTTGGTGTACTGCTTACTTTCAGCAGATCTTGACCTAGAACGCCTTCTGTCACATGTTTTTGATTCATTGTCTCTCGTTTCATCAACTGTATTACTCAAGTGATGTTTGGCCTCCACTGATTTTGATCTGGACTTCTTTCTGTGTTTTGCTTTGTTCTCATCTGAACTTCTTGTAGATGATCTGCTTCTTCTTTGATGCTTACCTTCTGCAGATAATGACCTGGAATGCCTTTGCCCTCGATATTCCAACTTTTCATCCTGGATTTCATCTACCCTGTCAACAGAATCATCAAAAGATTTTGACCTAGAGCGCTTTCTGCACTTCAGTTTTTCTTCATTGTCATTCCTTGAGGATGACCTACTTCCCCTACCACACCTTGGAGATCTTGAACCAGCATTCTTCAATTTTCTTTTCTTACGAGGTGAACTTTCCCTGTGATGCCTTGGTGAGCCTGAATCAACTTTATGTGATTTTCTTGTTTGCGGACTAGTACTCCTACTCCTATTTCTCCTTGAAATAGATGAGTGATTGTCATGTGACCTATCTGAGTCACGCCTCCAACTCCTATCAGCACTATTCCTAACTTCTCTATATGACCGCCTCTCACTGTCAAAACTTGAGCGATAGTGAGATCTCCTTGGTGATTTAAACCTATAATCTCGTCGGCAGGGAGGTAGGGGGGAAAAAGAACGAGATCTCCGTCTTTGCCGATAACTGATAGGTGATTTTGACTTGGATCTAGACCTCCGTGGATAATTAACTGGGGATCTTGACTTTGATCTTGACCTTGCACAAGAATTGGATGGTGACCTGTAAATGCAATATATGTTTAACCCAACTTCAATTAATTATAAACATGTGTAAAAGAATTCATAGAAGACACTTATAAATTTGGTAAATCTTATAAAACCATCTATGATTATATAAATTTCATAATTCAGCACTTGCTACAAAATATCTACTTAAACAGCACTACTAAAAAGCCTCTAGCTAGGCCAAACAGGAATCCTTAATTATCATTGTCTCAGAAAGAATAGATAAGCAACAGTACCTAGATGTACGTTTGGTTTCATCCCCTTCAGGTACAAGTCCATCAGCTTTTAACTTCTTGCTTATCTCTGCAGCTCTTGCTGCAGCTAACTCTGTTGCAGATTTCATGCTTGCAGCTCTGTTTGCTGCTTGCTGAGCAGCCATTGTTTGCTGCATAAGCAAAGACTGTTGAAATTGCATCTGTTGCATGACAACAGCTTGCTGCATCATTATGGGAAGAGAAGATGACGCCAGTGATGACATAGATGACTTCTGAGGAAGTGCTTTGGCCATCTCCACATTCAATGGCCGACCCCCAATGTCCATATTGTTTAGTGCCAAAGCAGCAGTTGCTTCCTCAGGTTTTGAGTATTCTATGTAAGCAAAATGTTTTGAATCAGTGACTGTACACTCAACAACTGAACCACAGAAACTAAATAGTTGCTTCAGCTGCTCTGCTGTGAGAAGAGGGCTAAGATTGCTAACTTGCAGAGTTCTCTTCAAAGCATCAACCTTTGCAGCTGCATCAGGAGAATCTGAAAAAATTTAAAGTAAATAATCTAAACTGAGGAAGACAAACAAAAGGAAGTGTTGAAGAACAGGAAAATAATAGTTAGGCCATTAAGGGGAAGAAACACAATGATGGAGCCAAGGAAGGAAAGTCTATATAATCTAGGACTCTACTATACATCACACCATGAGGCTCATTTCACTCAGGTGGGTCCCATGATTTGGGATCGATTGATACCACATGACATTTCTCCCCTTTTAGGCCTAGCATTTTCAGTCCATATAGCATTACTCTTAAAAACAAGTAGAAGCATCAATTGATGGAATTGAAGACATAAACAGACCACATGATTCTTTGTTTGACTGCGCTTGTGCTTGCATCTGAGCAGCATGAGCCTGAAGGGCCTGAGCGGCAACAATAGCTTGAGCAGCAGCCATTGCAGCAGCAGACGGTGCCATAGGAACCTGGCTCAATGTCCCCATGCTGGTTGTTGCAGCCAATGCTGTCATCAGCAAATTGTGGGGGGGATGGTTCAATTTACAGTCAGTTTTAGCACACCGACCATTAAGGTACTCTCGACAAACTTCCCCAAGAGATGCCCCAATTCCAGGCAGAATAACACCACCAGAAGCACCAGAAATAGCACCAGGGATCATTCCCAATAAGCCAGGGGTTGCCCCAGAAAAAGACCCCGTGTAATTTGGCATGTTGGGCATGGTTTGGTTCACTACATTTGGAAAAGTGGATGTTGGAGCCACGCCAAGTAGTCCTCCAGTAGATGAACCTGCATAACAAAATAAATAAATAAAAAATAATCTACATGACAGCATCTGGAGCATCATCCACCATGGACACGCAATATAACAAAAAGAAATTTGGATGTACAAAGAATACTAAGGAAGCAAACTAATGCTAGTTACAAGCTAGGAGTTTAAAACATGCTGATTGTAAGGTATAACATCAAGAACATTTGTTATCCTCCTTTATAATGAGTAGCTTAGCATCTTCATGGAAAGCAGAAATGTTTTCCAACGTTCTAAATATTCAAAAGAATTTAAATATTGAACATAAAACAAAAAATGGAGGCTTTTGCATGATCAGCAACATATATAGATATGACAATATGTACCTGCACTGAAGAACACTGGAAATGGACTACCCATGATTGGTTTGCCATTGCACTCAATATTCAACATATAATTCCCTCTCTTGGGCACAACATATGTCACTGTATACGTTCCATCACCCATGTCCTTCACTACTCCTTCCTGCTCCGATCCCCCAACACCCATGCCTGGTGAAACCTTGACCTTAATCTGGGCTCCCCCATTCAGAACCTTCCTCTCATCTGCATCCTTTGTCAATACCACAAACGTGGAAGGATTACAAGCTGTGCCACCTGCTATCCCAGGACCAGCAGCTGTGCACTTGGAAGGATCCACAGGGCCAATTGGCTTGTTCTCCAAATCACTGTCATTGTCAGACTCACTGTCAGATGAAGCTACAGCAACATCTTTGTTTCGGTTCTTTTCAATGTCCTTGAATGTGGCCTCAAACGCTGCTTTTGCAGCAGCAGCTTTCTCAGCCTCGCTCTTGATCTTAGCCTCCTCAGCTTGCTTCATCCATACAGTCTTCGTAGGAGCAGAATTTCGATCAGCCATTGATTAAACCTAAATTCCCAGTGATTCCTAATACAAACCCAAGAAGACAAAAGGCAGAATCCCAATCAACTTTTAATTGAAAATTTCCTCCATGACTCAATCCTCTCCAGTCTCCAGTATACCTAACCAAAAAATTCAAAACAAAAATATTTCAGATTTCAAATTAAGGTTATAACAACAATCAAAGAAACAAGCAAGACCATAAAGGAAAAAGGCATTAAACCGTAATTTTTAGGTTTCTTCATGCAACCCTAGGGTTTCTTTTTCAAAATAAGGAACATGGTAAATAGAATCGGCCAAAACTAGAACTCTGATTAACTAAATCCAAAGCCTACTCTAAAACAGAACGAAAATGCCAGACGATTAAGAAGAAATATTTCTAATTTCAGTCTGAGAAATCCGTTGCCCTTTTCTTTGCTTCCTGAGAAATTGAATCAGTTAAGAAAACAATTTCTTTTCTTTTGAAGAATTCGTAGGAAAATTGAGAGAAGATCTTCAAAATATCTGGAAGAAATAGAGAAAGAGAGAGAGAGAGAGAGAGAGAGGGAGAGAGAGAGGGTTGGACGTCGTCATACCATAATCAGGCGGCGGAGGTCGGAGCAAATCGGAGATGAAGTGATGAACTCCAAGGGGCAGATGGAACATTTATCGAATCGACTCGACTCGGAGAGGAAATAATAAATTTTAAAATTTTAAAATTACATTTTCACCCTCTAACTTCTTTGTACGATAAATCTTCTCCTTTGCTTTCCAACGTTAGTCGGAGGCTTCACTCGACAATATATTTTAATATTTTATTTTTAAAATTTTTATATTTTTATTATATTAAACATACATAAAATATTAATTAAAATAAATATTAAATTATAAAATATATTTACAATGTGTTTCAGGGACAAGGGTTATTGGTGTAGCACTTGATTCTACCTTTGAATCCGATCGCTAATATTAATTAGTTGTCTTGTAAATATATAGTTGCAAATTTTTTTTGGGTTTGTTTAAAAAATATATATAGTTATAATGTAATTATTTTATTTTAAAAAGTTCTTATATTTTTATTTTACATAAATTAACTAAAATTTAATAAATGTAAGCATATGTTATCATTTTTTTTAAAGATAAATATTAACTTCTTACTAATTTGACAATTTAGAGTATTTTTTATGAAGTAATATTTTTTTAGATTTTTCTAATATATGGCCTTAGAGTATATATTAATAGTATAATTAATACATTTTTTTAATATTAATTAGTATTAAAAATGACTAAACCTAATATTAATTTCATCACATATATCACGTATATCATTTTAATTAGCTAATTGATTAAATAAAGTCAACTTTATTTTTCAATAATAATTAATACTAAAAAAACATGTTAGAAAAATCATACTTTCTTTAAAGGTAGTCAAATAAGATTGATTACCTCTTTTTTGAGAGTAAGTATCCACTTAGATATCACATTTATACAAAATCTTAATAATTTAACTTTTTACTTTAATATAAGAAGGTTCATTTTATTTCATCTTAAAATATAAGTAGAGATTTATTTCATAAAAATAAAATGGTTTATGTCAATAATTATTTAAAATAAAGGTCAATTATACCATTTTTTGCCATTTATAATAATTATTAAAAGTAAAGGTCAATTATACCATTTTTGCCATTTATAAAACAACATTAATTTGACCTTTTAAGGAACTTTCTTTCTGGAGATATTCTGTTATTGAGCAACCGATAGGGGATGTAGGAGCATTTAAGAGGGGCATTTGATGGTTTTTTTTTTTTTTTTAATAGTTTACAATTTGGGCAGGAGGTATTTTTTCCAAAGCGTTAGTGTTGATCAAAATACCAACCAACAAATCCAAGCATTTTATAATTTAGGAGTGAATCACTAAGCCCAAAGGCTTAATTTAATGACATGTTTATTTTGTGAAGGTTTGGTAATTGAAATAATTTTATCAGTAATATAAAAAACATTTTCATACCCTTAAGATAAAAGTTCAAATACGAGTCTGTCCATCCCCTTGCCAAAGGGCTGAACCATTAGTAAATAGAAAAAAAATTAGGATTCTATTTCAAATCTTGTTA
>BPVZ01000080.1:401774-424577 GCA_020521535.1 Rubroshorea leprosula
AAAATTTTATATTTAAATTTTCAATTGAGTGGAGAAGAATTAAAAAAAGAAAAGATTATATTCTCTTTTATAATTCATTATCATATATATATAAATAATAATAATAATAATATCTCTTCATTATGATTTTTTAAAGATTTGGTTTATATTTTTTGTGTTTGAACTTGCTTTGGCCAATCCACAAGTCCAAATTCGCCTCCACTAATAAATCTCTTGTTATAATATGTTTAGTTTGAAAAAGATGAAAAAGAAAAGATGTGATTGATAAATTTTTTAATCATTAAACTATAATTTTTTTAAATATTACAATATAATTGATAAAAAAATACATCTTTTTTCTTTCTTTTTTTTTTTCTCAAATTAAGCATATTATTAACTTTAAAAATAATAATTATGAAGAAGATGATAACAACAAACTTTTATTAATTGCAGAACACACCAAGGCTATTGCAATAACCACAACACGGTCCCAAAACATGGATGACATCCCATGCTTAACACTTGAAGAAACACAAACACAAACACACAAACCCAACAACCATAAAAACACATAAGGAGAGAAACCATTCCCCCCCGCCACTGCCCCAACAGAAACTTGACACTTAAACAACAAAGCACACATAAGGAGAGAAAGAGAAACTGGAAACTTGACACCTAAACAACACAGAACACAGCCAACCAGCCTTGGATTTTCGGTACATTCTTATTTCTTGTTGGAAGAATTAGAGCTCTCGCCTCGTCTCCTCGCTGACACCTTGCGTTTGTTGTTCCTCTTGTTCTTCTCCTCAACCTCCTGCAAAATCAATTAATTAAATCATAAATAAGAAAAATCAATTCTTTACTACAAAATTAGATTGAATCATCATTGGAAACAGAAAAAAATATAAAATAAGAATTAAGGTGTGTTTAGTTTAGCTGATTGTATCAATTTATAACTTTTTGGTTTTTTACCAGTTGATTAAGGTTTTGGAAACATCAACTTTTATATGCTATTAACTGTTCCTAATTAACAATCAAAACAAATATTGCCTTAATTCTAATATTTATTAATTAATTTTCTTACAGGATCATCTGCATAGATTGAGAGCTTGCTGGCCTTGGCATAAGTCACGTATCGCATCAGATCTTCATAGGTGTAGAAGTGTTGGCCGGTCACCGGGCAAAAGTAGTACTGCAGTTGAAACAAATATTGTTAACGTTTTAATATATATATATATATATGTGAATTAACAAGAAATTAAGCCTTAATGTTGAAACAAGCAATTGATTGAGCTTGGTTTTAATGATTTAGATCAATAATATCAATGTTTATAACAGTTAGATATTAAATTCATCAAACTAATATAATGAATCAACACGTGATAAAGTGTGACGTTTAATTAATATCGAATTATAAAGAATATCATCTTTATTGTCGTATGCAGTTTATGACATTTGATGACACAATTAACCAATACTTTCTTCCTGTTTTAATATAACGAACAACGAATAACGAATAACAGAAACCATTAATTAATAAATACACATAAAAATTAACATAGGAGACATGTAGAGAATGTATATGGAGATCATACTTACCTTGTATTCAGTCCCCCTTTTTTCTTTACCGGTTTTTAGAACCCAACCCTCAGGAATGGTTTGATTAGAGCTGCTGTCTGCCATCTTTCTAGCTAGTAAGGGCTTGATTAAGCTGGTATGAGAGTGATATGGACTGATGGGGTGCTAATGCTATTTATACGGGAGATGACCAATTGAGGAGGATGAGTTAAGGGCTTTGAGACCATATGGTGCCAAAAACGTGGACTGAAGGAATTGGGCAAAATTAAAAGCTGATTCCTCTTTTGGTTTCAGTTTCATTTTGCTTGCCTGTCCTTCATGTGTTTCTCATTTCATTTAAGTGAAGACAACAACCAATTTGAAAATTACCGTTTCAAGAGATGTGAATAAGGCATGTTATTTAAGTAGAGGACAAATTGGCTTTAATCATTGCTTGTCTGTAATTATCCCTCATTTAGTAATATTAGCTAAATAAGGTAGCTTTGCAATAAAATTTCCTTTTTCTTCTTTTCCTTATTCATGAGTGCTAGTGAACTTGACAAATAATCACTCAATGAATAAGGAAAAGGGAAAACTCAATGTTAGCCTCTAAACTTTCCCCATTTCTCATATCAGCCCTTGTAGAAAAATAAAACAAGTGTATAAGCCCCTAAATTGTAACGGGCATTGATATCTCTCTAACAGAATTTGATTTTTGCGTGGCAAAAAAATAGTTACTTTCTACTTGTCAAATAGAATCAATCCTAAAATTTTGATATTTTAGGAAAACATTTTAAGTCTTGGTTAATATAGGATTAATAATACAAAAACTAGAGCATAAACCTTCAACCCCAAAGAGAGTATATACCTTTAATGGTGCTACACACTTGCATAGAATATGAGGACCTCAGCAAGGATATTGATGGAGCTAATTTTCATGATCTTTTGGGGGTATGGTAAGGATAATAAATCATCACACTCATATATCATTAGTTACGTGGGGTGATCATCAAACCAAAAAAGTTTGAAGAGTTGGAGGGTATGGTGTTATTGAATGGGAGAAAGAGTAGGTCCAAGTTTGCTTTGGTCCACAGACAAGTGAGTAATGCCATTGGCAGTGATAACATATATCCCTGTACAACATTTTCCTACTATTGAAGTTTCAAAGACAAAAGTGAGAGAAGCAAGGCAAAACTATATATAAAACCCTTAAACCTATCCCAGATTCTTGATTAAATCTCTAAATTTTTATTGAAGCAAATAAGGTTTTGAACTTAGTGATTAGTGTAATTTAGCCATTTCTCCTTATGGTGGATTTAAACGTTATGCCCATTTGTGTCTCACTTGCGTGAACAATATATTAATATGTCATTACCTATGTGGTAGGTATTGATCTTATCCACGTAAATAAGGCACAAACAACCATTTAGTTCATCATAATGCGTGAACAATATATTAATATATCATTACCTATGTGGCAGATATTGATCTTATCCACATAAATAAAGCACAAACAACCATTTAGGTCACCATAATAAAAAATGTTAAATTGTCTAATTGCTAAATTCAAAAGCTTATTTGTTTTAATAAAAATTTAGAATTTAATTTAGAATCTGAAAAAAAAGTTTAGGGACTTAATATAAGATTTTACCAAGAAACAATGCTTCCAACTTTCAAAGATCTACTATATATAATAAAATTATTTCCAAATACAAATTTCACTTGGGAAGAATATCCACATAACAATCTAAATTTTGAATCCTTTAATTTGTTTGTTTCTTCTATAGTGAAAAGACAATGGATGTACTTACAAATTGGGAAGAAGAACAAAAACTTTATGAGTTTAATTGAACTATTTAACTAATGTAAATACAACATCAAACTATATAAATTAAGGGTGAAAAATCTAAACTACATTATTTTTACTTAAAACACTAAGAAGGATTCCTTTAACCTATTTGCGAGCTCCCCAAAATTAAGACGTATCTTTAAAAATAAGAACCAAAATGAAAGATATGTAAAATCTATCAACAAGAATCTTATATTATACAAAAATCTTTAAAATATCAAAATCTAGAGACTATTTGTATTTAAAATTTGATAAATTTAAGGACTAAATTATAATTAACCTTCTTTTTATGCATAAATTATACTCCATTAGAGTGACATACAAAGCAGAGAGCTACTGGATGCCACTGCCTTGCGGTGCAGCTGACACATTGGGCATACCATAGCGTATATGTGTAAAGAGAAAGAAACGATGATGTCCTTATTTGTTAATTGTTATTAATATAAGAAGACGATCTCAATTGCATAATGAGGAAAAGTTGCCCAGAAAATTCAAAAAGGAGAGCTACTGGAACTGGATGCCGCTGCTTGCATTGTAAACGAGACTTAAATGGATGTTTGATAAAGTTTAAAAGGTACTTCACTTTACAAATAGTATTTATTTCTCCCAAAATTAAAATTTTGTTAAAGAAAAATATAAAAAATTATTTTTTAAAGTAAGTTTTAAGTAAACTTTTTAAAAATTTAGATGTATAATTTTTTTAAATTTTATTTAAAACTCACTTAAAAACTATTTTTTTAGTTTTCTCTAAAAAAATTTTTAAATTTATTAAAGATGAATAATACTTTTAAAGTGAGTATTTTTTAAGTTTTATTAAACCTTTTTTAAAATCCCATAAAAGTTGTGATGCCTCGAATTTCGTATCAAGGAGAAAATGTGATTTATGTGCTAAAAAGTTTTAAGTTAAAGCTTTTAGGGATCATGTGAATCTCAGCTTGATCAAAGTGGCTTCATAAAAAATGTAGGAAAACTTGTGAAATTGTTGATGCGTTTTTAGCATGACCCTTGAGAAGTGCTGCATTTTTATTTTTTATTTTTGGCAAATTGAGATTAGCAGTTTGTTTCATTCACTCCTAAATATGTTTTAAAAGTTACAACCTGCATAGACTATACCCAGCAACAAGCTTCGGAAGGTATGCGAAGAGTCAAACTGTGGTTTAACAGCAACAAGCTTACAAGTTTTTTCAAAAAGAATAACTGGTATTATACATTCGACATCAGGAATCTGCTAACATTGTGCCCATGGTGGCTTCTCTGCTAATGGTAAGCAAGTATACCACTGTTCCGTTTGGTTCTGCATCCAGACTGCTAGTTTTTCTCAACTTTTAGGCACAAGTGTTACAAAATGTGAACAAAATTTGTCTCGTCAGCGTATCCATTATAGTTATGGACAAAGCATTGGGATTCTTTCATTTAGAATATTGTTCATTTTTTTTATAGCTTGCGACTACCATATTTATTTATTTTCTAACTCAAGATTAATGTTTTAAACTGCATGGCAGATTGTAAAAATAAAAAAGTGAAGTTCATTCCACAAACAACATTCTCCTGTAAAAAAAAAAAATATATATTTAATAAAATATATCGTACAATTCAAGTCAATACAGACTGTATAATTATGAGTTTATAACCATTGATGGAAGAGAGCCTTGAATATGGCACCTTCCTCCCGCAAAATCAATGGCCAATTTGTTGCATTCCCTTGTTTAATACCTCGACCCATCTTATTATTTCCATATATGTACGAAGCTTCAGGAAGTTGTACTTGGTAATAGGCTAGATTTAGGTGGAATTCTCAGAGAGCTGCTTGGATCAGAATAAAGGTAAAGGTATGTCACTTACATAGAGACACGCGTCCGGTTCAAAGCATATCAAAACTGGGAGGCTCCTCCAGGAATAGATGATGAGACGCATCTTGCCTCAACAGCCAATGTCTTAACAATGCCTCGGCACGGGTCACCTCCAAATACTGAATTTGAAATACCAATAAAACAACTATTTCTTCCTTGACAAGCCTACAAAAAAAGAGGAGATAAAAATGCAAACCTTACATTTTACAGATTAAACCCTTTCATTCAAGTAACAATAGTTCAGGCTACTGCTTTAAGCTCAGCATGGTTCAAGGTCATTTTTACCAAAAAGCCACCATGTGTTTAGTATGTTTTGTATCAATTTACCCTCATTCTTATATCTCGAGAAAAAGATAATAAAAAAAAGAAGAAGCACAAATTTGGATATTTACCTTGGATACCACAGACAGTGATTTGGGAGAGTGGCAATACCCTCTATAAAACTTCTGGCAGCTGCCTTGAGGAGTTCCATAACTAGCAAATTCAATAGAGGAGATTATATGTCCATCTGCACACTGCAAGTGAATTTCAGGTGTTGTATCATTTATTGAGATTGTTCCATCAAAGAGATTTTGATAGGACCATCTTTGAAGAGGTGGATTATGGGACTCAGACACCGAAGCACAGATAACCCGGGACACTCGTAACTTTATTGAAATATCAAATGGATTACCACCTGTCTCCTCAAATAGCACGAGTAAATTATTTGATGGCTGCAACCATGACCTTGGTACGTGGTACCTAGAGTTTCATCGATAATATAGAATATTATTATCATCTTCATGTGTATATGCAGGAGAAACAGAGAGTAAACTAAAATTTTACAAATCTGATAAAACAGCAATACTAACTATTTTATCATTCATTCATACATATTTATGGCAAGAGACATACAAGGTTTGGGTAGGCTTCCCGCAGTTTGTTGTACACTTTTCTGAATTGTAGCGTCCACGATAATCACACTTTATGCACCCATCCTTTGGGGCAACACGATTCCAGTATCTCCCAATATGGTGGCCATTGACCCAAGCCTGGCCCTTTCCCATGCTTCCCAAATCGAGAGCAACTGGGTCTGCTCCATCAGGAGCGTCAAACAATGTCTATTTGAATTGGGAAAAGAAGGGATATTTGTAAAAACGATTTCTACAAAGTAGTGCATTGGAAGAGAATTTCTTTAAAATTAAAAAAGAAAAGAGGCGGACTAGCAGGCTACAATTGTTCCATTAATCTAGATGCACATACAAGTTTACTTCATTATGAGAGAATACCATGCAATTAATCTTAAAAAAGGAAACAAGAGATGTAAGAATTTAACAGAATTTAACAGTCATAGATGATGCTTTGAAAAAATTGCAGTTGTTTGAAAGATAAGTTTACCTTGTACCAAGTAAATGAAGGAGGAGTGGCATCAAGAGTCAGATCAACCCATCCTGCCTTGTCATTTTCTTCAATGGTATATATTTTCAGGCACTCACCCTTAAGCCCAACCTAAAAGGAAATGAAGTAACTCAGTATCTTCCACACCATTTTTATATATTCGGAAATGAAAAAGTATTTATTCAAGAGCATCAGATTAGAGACTAAACTACAGTAGAGTTCTTTAAGTTAAGTAATGTAATTCCAGAAGCCTATCAATTAATGTTTCAAATTTGTAGAGCAAATATCTCCAAGTAGCAGTGACTGGCCTTGCACCAAATTCAAAGAGAATGCTTGTAAAAATATCAGCATAAAACAAGTAGCTGTGATGCGGGACAGGTTAGAGGGTATGGTGGGCTTGGGGATTTAGAGGCTGTTTAGTCAAATATATACTGTGAATAGTACGGTAAACAGTAAAATAGGATCTGTTTAGGATAGAAAAGAGGAAAAAATAGAAAATAAACAATAAGAAGAATAGAAAAGATTAAGAGTCACACCTAGATTTCTTTAGATATCACACCTAAAGAGGATAAAACCCTTAATCATCACACCTAAAGCTAGTTGCATCACACAACCAAGATTGCATCACACAATCAAGAGCAAAACTTGCTGAAAAATTCTGAATATTATTAATTGTATAATGAAAGAAACTACATGCATATTTATATAGAAACAACTAAATCTTGGTTATGTGATGCAACTAGCCTTAGGCGTGATGTTTAAGGGTTTTATCCTCTTTAAGTGTGATGCCCAAAAAAACCTAGCTGTGACTCCTAAACTTTTTCTATACTTCTAGTTGTTTGTTTTTTATTTCTTCCTCTTTTCTATCCTAAATGGACCCTATTTTACTATTCATGCATACTATTCACAGTATATATTTGCCTAGACAGCGTCAAAATCCCCAAGCCCACCATATCGCTAACCTGTCCCACATCATCACCTCTCGCAAAAGCCTTGGTACGTCTTCTCCTTCTTTCCCTTCATTTTCTTTTCATTTCTTGTCCATTCGTTGAGGAACAAGGAACCTTTTTATCTCAATCCATTAACAGACTGATAACAAGAGATCAGATCATTCAGGCATTAATTGATTCACTCCTTATCTAATTCAGCTCAGACCCAACTTCATGCATTTTTCTTTTTCTTTTCTCTTTTTTTTTTTTTTTTTGATAAAACAAGGTTTTATTTTAATTTCCAAAGAAACAATTATGTGCTTCGATCTTATTAACTGAAACCTAATGGTTTAATGCTAACTACTCTTTAAAAAGGCATACTTTGATTCCAAGAAAAATAATCAGAAGCTAAATAGAAATGTGCATCTTACAACTAGAATTGACTCCAATAATTTATAACTCTTTACTGGGTTTTCTCCCTGATAAATTGAAGTTTCTGCATCATTCTCGGCATTATTGCTTAGAAGCATATCCAAGAGAGATTGACTGGCATTGAAAGGCATCAAGTTTTACTTGTAGCCTTTTACCCAAACGGGTAAATCGTAGAAAAGAACCCCAAAACCAAATGAGAGAGTTATTGTAGATAGGGCATAAGCATATGCTCTCCAAGGCCGTTGACTTCCTCTCATTGCATTGAATTCGACAATAAAAGCAGAAACAGTACTCAAACAACCCGTGAATCCCAACTGAATACCATCTATAACTGTATCGCAAGTCCTGGTATTTACCGCTTTTCTCAAGGTAGCCAACCCTGCCGTGACACAAGCTGCAGAAACATTAGCGGCTAGTGTCCCAAATGGAACCCACCTTAAGATTCCTGCCTTTCCTAATCCACGGCCATTAAGTCGAGCTAAGAACCACCTGATCCACACACCCGGTGGTCCAACCAAGCAAGCCAGCCACAACTGAGGTCCTGCGCTAGTACTGTTAAACTCCTCCTTTAGCAATGCTCCACTGAGACTCCATAAAGCACCGAGAAACAGCAGCAACACTACCATTACTGCCCAATGTCGACTGTACCTGTTCACCCTCCACTTCATCTTAGTGCTAGACATTTCTCTTTCTTTAGTTCTGTTTATCCTTTTGAGTAACCAGCGGAAACCCTTAGCCGTCTCAATCCCAAAAATGATGAAATGATCTGCAAGAAACAGGCCAAATAGAAAGCCGAATAGAGAAAATAGCCAGTGTCCATGTACACTGAGATCAAGCATATCCTGATTCCAACCACTGAAAGTCGTAAGGCTTCCCAAATATCCAGTTGTCAATACAATTGCCAAATGATTAGATACTCTAGATATCTCTTCTTTGAAAACAACCCCCCACCAACCCATCAGGAAGGAACCAACCACATTAGAAGGAAGGTCCAGGTATAGAATGCTTTGATGGCTGGTTAGACCAGCAGTACTAGGCCCAAACAGTCTCTGCAACAAATATCTGGATAAAACCCCAAGAATTCCAAAAACAGATAAATGCAGAAGACAATATATATACTCCAAAAACAAAGGCAAAGCTTCATCTTCATCTTGATCTTTGTCCTTAGAGCAATTCAGTGCAGTTGTCGAAAAAGGAGATATGATTTCCTCTGGCATTGGTGACACAGGAGAGATTGCATTTTGTGTTGCAGGATCACTGCACCAAAATCCATATGATTGCAACATGTTATCTTCTGGAATTGGAAACCCTGCACCACTCTCCAAAGCATTATCAATGGAAAAGCTTATTCTGCTACTCTGACCATGCCTACTGCTATGAAGAGCCAAATCACCAGCATCTCCTGCCAGAGAAACTACCTCACTTTCAATCTCATTGTTTAATTGAAAGGAATGAGCTCGCGATATACTCAAAGAGTGCCTTCTAAATGAAGAGCCTGCACTGCTTGTCATAGCAAATGACCCAATTCTTTTAGGTTCAATGTCATTACTCGAAGGATCCATGGCCACTGAGTTCATTTCTCTCGGAAAAACTTCAAAAGTAGTAAAATGATCAAAGTCTACTCATGCACCAAAAGAGAGAGCTGCTTATGAGGTAATGCTATCAATGGCAGTGCTGGTTAATGATTCTCAACTGCTCTTTGAAGCTGTAGGTGGATGAACTCAATGCGTCTAATATCAACTGATGCGGGACAGGTTAGAGGGTATGGTAGGCTTGGGGATTTAGAGGCTGTTTAGGCGAATAAATACTGTGAATAGTATGCGTGAACAGTAAAATAGGGTCTGTTTAGGATAGAAAAGAGGAATAAATAGAAAATAAACAGCGAGAAGGATAGAAAAGACTAGAGTCACACCCAGGTTTCTTATTTAGACATCACACCTAAGGCTAGTTGCATCACACAACCAAGATTACATCACACAATCAAGAGCAAAACTTGCTGGAAAATTCTGAATATCATTAACTGTATAATGAAAGAAACTACATGCATATTTATCTAGAAATTAAACTACTAAGACTCCTACTAGAACTCCTATTCTAATTAGTATATAACTTGAAATTTAAATTTTCTAATTTAACTAGGACTTAAGACTCTTGATAAAAGACCTAATCCTAATAGAAGTAGGAAAACTAATGATAACTACACTTGAATAAAAATAATTACGTAAGAATTCTAAATAATCTAAATAACTATTGAATAGCTTCTTCTTGTTCCTCATCAAGCTGTCAAGAACTAAAAAATATTCCAGATATTATAAAACCCAATAGACTGCCGTTGTATTAATTGAAGGCAAAAGGGAATGAATACAAGACTCCAAAGACAAGTTTCTCTTTTCATGAAGCAGAATTTGTTGTATTTGTTGTATGGCAGAGGATCAAGCAATATTATCTCCCGGATACAGTAAGTGAAGAATCAAACTATTCATTCTTTTTTAATCATGATTTTAGAAATTTAGGGTTTTATGTTATAGTATAAGTAGTATGCATTTTTAAGTTTATGAGCAGAATTGTAATTTCTGCAAAGCATACACACTAGGTTTATTTACTTGATTTGGTGAAGTTTTTACTGTTTAAGCAGTCTCTAGAAGTTGAGGTTTTATTAGAGCTTCCTAATTGGTTATTTACCCTCAGGTCCACTGAAAATGACTTCATGGAAATTATTCAAAGATAACTCATTAATGCATACATGAGAAGTAAAACATAAATCAAATACGCACCTGGTAGGTCCATGATAATTTTGACAAGTCTATATCACCATTTTTGAATCCAGTAATCTTAGCTTGGCCTCTAAATCCTGCTCCATCTTTCTCTAAGAATGCACCATAGTTCTGTATCATCAATTTAATCATATAGAAGAATGGAGGAATCAGTTATTACCAATTCCATACGAGATATATTTTATAGAAATTTTGGTTAAGTATTCACCTCTTACAGATATGAACAGCATTGCAACCAACAAGAAACAAGATATTCCACAATTCACAAGAAACAACATATTCCACAACTCACAAAAGTCAGGGAAAATACAAAGCAAAGCAACAGGATAAGGTTTGTAATCTGTGAAACAAAAAGTAGACCTATCAACAGATATCATCTATTTGAGACAGCTGCAATTTTAATCAAATTTATGTTTCATTCCTGAGTTCAACTCCAGAAACTTTTATAATTTTGATTGTATATATTCTGCGATGACTATATGAGAAACTTAAAAATGTAAAAGACATGTAAATCAAACAATATATAGAACGTTACATCTAGTTCATGACACTTGAAAAACACATTGCAAAGATCTCAAATGATTGCATGCTTAAACCAATTGGAAACAATCAAGAATTTCAAGAGAAAGGATTTAGATCTTTCAGTCCTATAAAAGGATGAGATCTTTCCAGCCCTTCAGTCCAATTTCCACATAGGATCACTCACCCCCATGCAGGTGGTACTTTTGAGACCATTTTTAGCCTAAAACTCTAAAATGTCTGTCATAAGCTTATTGAAACACTGGAAATAACAACTTGTACCTGCAAACCTACTGTTTGAGATAACAAAACTAAATCATTGTATCCCTGATGAAAATGAACAGGTTGCACCACCTTTACATAGTCACCCCAATCACCAATCACACTGCCTTCATTTCCAAATGAGTAGAAAGAAACATGAAAGAGAAAACCAAGGGTAAAGATTGTTAACTGGGAAAATCCCATAGTGATAAATTAAGGGGAAACCTAAAGACTTGTATATGATGCGGGTGTCTCCACCTTAAACCCAATTGGTTTTAGGTGGACGCCCTTTATTAAAGATGTCCAAAACCAGAAGAATAATAAGCATAAATAAAAATATGCAGATATAATTTCCATTTCCCTTTTTTATTTGTACACTAAGAGTCTGTTTAGTATCACTTCTATTTCCCTTTTTGTTACAATTTAAAAAATGAACACAAGGGAGAAAAATGCATTTGTTTCAGCCTTTATGGTTTCCAAAAAATTGAAAATAGGCAACCTGTGGCCAAACTTTTGAAAACCAAAAGATTGTTTTTCCACTTATTGTGGCAACTGGTGATCAGTTTCCACAACTACAATACAAGCATACCTGTATTTTACCAGTACACGTGCAGACCTAGTATGTTAATGCATGCTAGACTATAGCAAGAGCATCAGTCCATACATGGACACTTGTACCTCTGCCCAACTAACAAAAAAAAGCTGTTACCGCATCCTTCCTAGGTTTTACTTATCATAGCCTTAATCCAACTTATTTCCACACCCTCCATTGTTTTCATGCAATAATTACTTATGGTGATTCCAATAAACCAGACATTATTTATGAGCTCAAGAACCTATGTAGAGAGAGGAAGATCAATAAAGCTGGAAATTAATATGAGAGGGAAAATAGACAAAAGAATATTTTATAAATATGTCCTTTATTAAGTATTTAAAATGCCACTAAACATCACCAGACTACAACCCTGTAAAAGAGCCCTCCACATTATTTATGAATTCTGGTTTAACATAATCTTGACCAGTGTGCACAAGAATAGCACTTCCATTAAAACCAAGAAACTTCTTTACCAAAACAATATTCTGTCAACATGCTGACGTGATATACCAATTTTCTGACTAACTTATCCTTTGGCAGTGCATCTTATCATTCTTCACTTTTCAGAGCAACATCAATCAAGTCTCTTAATAATTAGAGTTTAGTGAAGCTACGATGTTTATGTAAAATATCAAAATTGTATATTCCCCAAAGCAAATTTCATTACTTTTGAAAAGAGGTTAGGGAAACAAAGACAGAGTAGGGAACATTAAAGGAAGAGAAAGAAGAAAGCAAAACTTGCATAGCATGCGTTGACATAAAATAACCTAATATAAAAAGGAAATCAGAAATTTACCTGCAAGCTTGCCATTGATAAATACCCGCAATATATCACGCATGCTATCAATCACAATTGTTGGACTAACTTTTTTTTCCTCCCAGAATGTGATGTCTTCATCGGAAACATATATCCTACATTCCACAATACATACGCATTCTAGAGGCATTAGTTACATAAACAGCAAACTAGAAAAATTACCTTCAATTTCTCAAATGAAGAATTTAGGTCAATGGAATCAAGAACAAGAGTACAATGCCAAAACTGAAACCCAACTGTTTATGTTACTATAAACAAAATATTGAAGAAATAATAGTCAAAGAAAGGTTCCATAACACCCGTATAAACTGACAGTACATTCTTGTAAGATCTGTTCTTTTTGAGGGTTCCAAAACAAAATGTCATAACCTTATAGCTATCATAACCATAACCCCCATTCTCTTTCATTTTCCAGGAATCCTTAGCTATCATAACAAAATCAACAATTATTACTAATATACCTGGTTATATACCACAAATAATCTGAATTGTCCTTTGTGACGTTCAAATGCTCTAAAATCCCTTGGACAGTAAAACTGTTGTTGCTCCAGATATCAATTGGTTCATCTACAGTCATCCAGGACTTTGACACAGGTGAAACTTCCCTTGAAGTCATCATGTCTTGGGGCATAGATATCATTTGAGAGAAAGGAAACTCTAGTACTTTTATGGAAGTCTGAGCTCCAACCTATGCAAAGTTCCAAACATATGGACAAATAAAGGGGCCTGATACATCCCTTAGGAAACAGTTGCTTGATTTTCATCTATAAAGCAGAGAGGATGTGTAACATTTAGACATGATAAAGTCATAAAAATATATCTAGTCTAGTCTTTCAATTGGTTTACTTCATCTTCATTGCAATATAAATAAAGGATCACAGTCCATAAAAATTTCAGTCTGCAAATAATGTCATTAAATAAGTACAGTGTAAATTATCATGATTCAATGATAGCACAATGGTTACTCAATTGTTTTGGATTAACAAGAATTCCCACTTTTTAATAATTAATATTATCTCAACCAAAATACAGACTCAGAAACCAACAGAAGAATAGGAAGAAGAAAGTGTCCACTTAGCAAAATATGAGAAACTGAAAAGCAGAAACTGTGAACAAAAACTTTGATTAGATGCCAAAGCAGAACATTTCAAGAAAAAACCCAAGATATCTAATGTTTCAATTTTATTCTCCGAGATGAAATACTTCAGCACGGAAGGTTTCCAGGAATCAGGAGATGACAACTCTCAGAGACCTTTATAGGACACATCATAATCCATAATATATCTTCTCTACAGATGCATTGTATAGATGGAGGCAAAATTTGGAATCAATGTATTATGAAAGAAAATAGTTTATTGGAATAAGTTAATCCTAGCCTCATAACAGAATTCAGCACCCAGATTTTACAAGAAAGATATGGAAGATGGAAAAACAACAGTCAAGTGAAGTATGAATTCAATGTGCAGAAGTACCTACAGCAATCTTAAGTGACTTAAGAGCCAAAAATGTTTTTCTAGGGGAAGACAACTAAAAGTTGAAACCAAACCTTAGCTGTGTTGAATGCTGTGTCCCTGCAGTCCGGTAATATACTGACTGACCATGGTGGCAAGGTATATGATTGGCCAAGGAATTTTACAGAAGCTTCCTTATGCTCATCAATATTTGCAAGAAACGCAGAGCAGAGGGTTTGACCTTTATAAGTAGTTATATTCAAGCCATCTGTCTTTGCATCAGCTAGGTATACATGTGCCTGAAAGTGGTTAATTGGACAACAATAAGACACAAAACAAGATAAAAATAATATATTTACTATAGAAAAAAAACAATTTGAGTTGAAAGGTATTCTTGACGATAGATTTATCTCCAAAAGAGATTGAGCATGTAACCTCCTCAATTCTAAACAATAATTTTGGAAATATAAATATTTCTGTAATGATTCAATAATACCTCAAGCATTGAAGGCCAAAATGTAATTTAAGCATTGGTAAGTAAAGACCAGAAGCTCCAGCTAAGCCAAATGGGCTCTTAGCAGGGTTGTACTTTAAAGTAAAGGATGTTAGTCATGTTAAAATAATAAAATATCTAATTACACATTCATATATATTATTAAAAAATAAAATGTATGTATCTTTGTAACCCTATAATGTCACATTTATTTCCAATATCTATTTCCATGAACTTCTGGTGCAAAAAGGGTAGATTTGCTTGGCTTAAAGGTTTGATGGTCATTTCTTATGGCCTTTTCCTTCTTTTCCTTATGTATGACAATAAGATAGGCATGCAGTGGTTCAATTATCGGTAGAAAAATGACTACCACTGTTTCTTCAGATTTATCCTTTATGATTTAGTTTTCAATTTTATGATAATGAGGAATTTACAATTAATAAATGATAAATCCATTTCCTACTCCTTGAACCTATAATTGAAAATGTAATAACTTAACAAAACAGCCATACATAAATAAAGACATGGGGCATACCTCCTGCATTGATCCCAGTTTTATATATTTTGGGTAATCAGCAGCAACAAGAGCAGGTTCACAGAGCTTTATAGCAGCATGCAAATCCTTCAAGTGTCCCCATTTAGGCTCATTCAGGAGACCTGAATGAAATAAAGAGACAATTGTCAATTTGGACATCACTGTTTCCTTTCATGTTTTAACCCTAAAGAGAAAAATCCTAAGGTAGTAACTTATTCTTCAAACAATGACTACTGACTAAATAACTTTTGTTTCTTATTCAATTCTACCTACCATATTCATCAATTGGAGCATCATAATCATAACTAGTGATATAGAATGGACCTCCAGAAGTCCTACCGAAGTTTGTTCCTCCAAAGTACTGCAACCATGAAACAAGCCTGTCAAAGATGTATCATTGTCTACATATTAAATGCAAACCTAATATAAAGCCAAACTTGAGGAATCTAGTAATAAATTCCAAATTTCCAATATAAGTACCATTTGAGAAAAAAAAAAAGAAAAGAAAAGAAAAGAAAAAAAGACAACATCAGAATCAAACTCTAAGCTTCTAATCCTGCATCAACCTTACAAAAATGCCTTCACATCAACACTATAATGGCTGTAGTCACCATGTGTCTACCAATAGCCTTTTCAAAACTTACAGTAAAACTTACAGAATATAACGTCCAGCTGCAACTTGAAAAAGCCTAAAAGAGATATTCTGTTTTCGGAAACTTGCAGAATATAAGGTTCAGTTGAAACTAGATAAACTAAAAAGAGAGATTCTGTTTTTGGCTTCAATATCAAGCATTCCATTTGGAAGAAAGAAAGCCAAAACAAAAGTCATAAAACATGAGACTAATACCATCAAGAAGAACTTCAAACAAGGCCTCATGTTTCAATTTCTCACACACATTTTGACAAATACCACTAAAAGACTGGGGCAGGAAAAGTTAAATATGCAAAATTCAAGTGTTTATTATTTCTCCTTATGAATTTTTTAGTGCAATTAACAATTAGAAGATGCATTAGCCCATGTATCTCTTCCACAATCATAATCAGAACCCAAATGCAGATGGCAAAAGTACCATATAGTAGTCCAGATAGAATTCGTACCATATAATAGTTCTGAAAGCTCCCTCCACGTTGGAAAAAGCGTGCAATTGCAAATGCAAGGTCCTCAACAGGTCTGTGAGGCAGCCTTCCTCCCCACATTGCAAACCTGTTAAAAATAAAGTTAACTAAGAATCTATTGCTCATAAACTTACAACAAAAGAAATTTAGCTAGTTAGGGAAAATATATAAATAAAAAAACAATAAGAAACAGAAGCACTCAGAACAAGCAGAGCTATTTGAAAGCACTAAAATGAATACTTTTAACATACCTTTAAGAAAGGAAAGTATCACTAACAGTTAGAACAAACTCTCAGAGAGAGAGGTGAGATTACCATCTAGCAATGTGCAAGCAAGAAATCTATCATACCATCATGTAAAATCTACCACTAGTATAGGAAAGTCTTCCATATAGCTGAAGAGTCTCCTGTAACCTTTTAGAAGCCTCTCTTAAAATTTTATTGACATATTTTTGTATAAATGCTTCATATGCATAAAATTTTTAATGCAGTTCACCTTTCTCCAAAAAATAAAATAATAAGATACTACAACGCTAAAATAAAGTGTTCAATCTTCATACCATCCATCCCAATCCTCTGTCCAAAGTGTTGGTTTGTTCTTGGAATTTGCTTTGTAACCATCACAATAGAATCCATTGCAGGCATCTATCTGCAATAAGGAACAAACAGAACTATAAAGCAGCTGAGAGTAGCTATTCAAATCTCAGCCTTAAAGCATAAAATATCCTGAAAAACTAGTAAAAGAAGGCAAATAACTCAGAGGAAAATGTTTTTATGCATTTTCTTACATTTGGCACAACATGAAAAATGAGTCAACCAAAAATATTTTCTTGGTCAAGGGAAATTCAAGCTTAAATTCCAGAGTTACTTACATCTTTTCAAGAGCACTAGTTATTTTCCAAAACAGATTTTAAACCCCATTACCTCATTCCTTGATAGTTATGATTCATTAAAGGACACCTAGTGCATCTACCAAATGAGACAACCAATGACTATTGCTGGAGTGTAATCATCAATAAAATTCTGCAGCAAGAATCATTGCCAGTAATGGCCGCAAATTTATCCATCATCAACTTTCATTAACAACCATCATTAATCATTCACTTGCTGAGTCCAAACACGAATCATTCATTTATCTCAAATATAAAAAAGTTTTCATTGCGAACAAAACAATGAAAAATAACAAAACTGGAAACCATTTCAGCTGAAAATGCTTCCCTTGGGAAAATCTTTTCCAAAATAGGAAAACTTTTCTGGACAGATGGTACCTGAATTTAAAGAATAAGGCAATTCATTTCTTCACAGGCTTTATTGTAATTAACTATATGTAAACATTGTGCAGATATTCAATAAAAAGGTATAGCAGGGAAGGAACATACTATGTCATATGGAGCATCAGTTTGCCTGCACATCACCCATGGAACACCAGCACAAAGCCCAAGCGCCATTTTTGCTGCCCATTTAACATATTCCTTTCCTCTTTGGCCAAATTCTCCTTCAATGTCACCATATTCATTCTCAATCTGATAAATTTCAATTATTTTAATGGATGCTTTTCTAGAAACAGTATATTTTCATTCCAAATTTCCAATTTTTGGATGCATAATGGAATTGGGAGAAAACTGAAAATTTGGGATAGGCAATAGTTCAGTGGACTGTTGAGATTTGTAATGAATTCTACAGAAATAATTACTAGTTGCAAGGCACCAAGGCCATGTTACTTGGAACAGAAGATCATAAAACCTATGCTGCTACTGTGTAACTGTAGCAAATATGAGAAGGTGAAAAACACTCATTGAAAGAGATGAGATCCCAACAGTTTGAGCATTTCTCATTCTTTTTGGTGCAACCCCTCCTCCCAAATTTGTTATCCTCAAAAAAAAAAAAAAGAACTAATCTGTATTATAACCTGCAGCATAATTATTGGGCCACCCTGCCAGGAGAATAGCCTTTCCTCTCGCATCAGATCAACAATCTTTGTAACAAAGCGCTGCATCTCCTCCTAGAGGAAGGAAAAAAAATAGAATAAAAAAGGCTAGTGTTGTCATTTATGCACACATTTTATTTCAGTCCAATAGGAACATCATAATCCAAAATTTTCATCCCTTCAGAAATATTTAAGTGGAGAATGCAATTTAGAACTAGAAATAAAAAGTTTTGGCATTCAATAAACATTATAGAAAATAAAAAATATTTTCAAGTATAAATGCTAATAGAACCAATGTACCTTAAAAGGTGTATTGTCTGTTCGAAATTCTATGCCAGGGATATCACGAAGCCACACAGGAAAGCCCCTACAAGATATTAGCCAAGATAGGAGTAGTTAGAAATGTATCTTAAGTAATTCATGGTTCAAACTCTTGAGAAGAATACATTATACTATTATTTATGCTGCAGAAAATGGTTCATGAAATATTCTTCCAAGTATTGAGTTACATTTTCCTTTGAATATTTTAATAACTGGGTAGAAAACAAAATAAAATGGGAAAAGATAGTCAGACCCAAAATTCCACTCGGCACAGACGTAAGGACCTAAACGGAGATGGAGATAGAGGCCATTGGATCCAACTACCTTCACAAACTTGACAATATCATATCTTCCTTCAAAGTTATACTGAGAAAGCAGTTAAGAGGAACACAAGTAAGTCCAATTTCTAACAACAGTGTAGAGCAACAGCTGCCATAGATTAGTTGCAGAAAAATTTAAGCAAACCTGTCCTCTAACTGGTTCATGGCCATTCCAAAATACATAAGTTTGAATCACATCTGCTCCACCTTCCTTGCTCTTTGCTATCAGGTCAGGCCACATCTGGCATGAAGAGAATTTAGTTAATTTTTTCGTTAATTGTTTATACTCTTAAGAGGTCAACTTTGTTACTGCATCTAACACTTCTGCTTTTGGTGAATCGGTTTATTGTTTGTTCATATGATGATTTTCATAAATTTTTCTAAAGCAACCAAACAGATCCTCGAGAGAAACAGCTTCACTACCAATCCAACTAAAAACTGTAAACAAATGGTTAAAGAGAGGGAAAGGGAGAGAATCGCACCTCAGGAGTAGCGCGAGGGTAGTGAATTCCGGCGGAATTGAGCATGCGACGCTTACCATCGATGATGAGAGCTCTGTGATCATAGGTTACGTTGAACGGCTTGAAGAAATTGGAACAGATGACTGAGAATTGAAGGAAGAGATGAAGAGCGAGGAGCTGAAGGAAAACTCTCCTCCGAACCATCTTCACTGAGAAAGGAAAGGAGAAATGAATTGATGACAGAAGAAAATGCAGAGAAGAAGGAAGAGTGAAGTGTGGTCTACGCATGTAGAAACCAACGATGGAAAACAAATTAGGAGAAATTCCAATATAGGGTAGTTTAAAATTTTTAAAATTTGGGATAATGACCATTTAGGGGGAGATTGGAAAGTTAATTCTATAAAAGTCCTGAATTTAAAAATTATTCTAAATTAGTACTCTACATTTTGTATTACCATTTTTGTATTTCAACTCGAGCACGTTTGTCTGGTTATGTGCAGGTACAATTATTTTGTTTTTAACTAATGGCAACCACATGAAAATTTGACTTTGAACGAGGGGTAAAGACGGTAATACAAGATACCAATTTGAAATAAGTTTCGAATTGAGGACTTTTGTGAAAATAATTTTCTAATCTCCCCTCCCTATATTTTGGCATTATCCCAACAAATTATTATAAATTTAAGAAATCGCTCCTAGTTAAAAATAAACTTCGGACAAAATCTATGGTCGGAGCTATATCTTTCACATTACAAAATGTGAACAAATATTTGTCTCGCCAGCAGATCAATGATGGTTATGGACAGAGTAGCTGTATCTTTCATTTATAAATTACTCATTTATTATAGCTTGCCACAACCATAATTGTTTATTTATTTATTTTTCAATTTCAAACAGATATTTTTTAAATACAAGATAAATTTTAAAAACATAAAAATAAAATACAATTTATTTTGTGTGGACTACAACTTTTTTAATTATTAATAAAAAGACAGATTCTTTAATATTAAAGGCACAACCATTATCAATAATTAAAAGAAGTGCACAATGCAACGACATTCTCTTGAAAAAAAAAAAAACATTTTTGATTTATTTAACACCTTTAGGCATCTTATTATTTGCTTATTTTCGAAGACAATGAGTGATAAACTAGTGTCTGCGCAACAACTTCAACCATTTATGTTGGGATCGTAGGTAAGTCGTTATTAAAATGATTCACATAATGTACACATACACATGAATTATGTACAGTCATTAAACAAGCATATTCAGGAAGTTGTACTCGCCAATAGGCTAGAATTGGGTGGAATTCTCACAGAGCTGCTTGGATCAGGGCAAAGGTAAAGGTATGTCACTTACACAGAGACACGCGTCCAGTTCAAAGCATATCAAAACTGGGAGGCTCCTTCGGTAATGGATGATGAGACGCATCTTGCTTCAACAGCCAATGTCTTAACAATGCCTCGGCACGGGTCACCTCCAAATACTGAATTTGAAACACCAATAAAACAACTACTTCTTCCTTGACAAGCCTACAAAAAAGGAGGACATAAAAATGCAAACCTTACATTTTCCAGACTGAACCTTCTTCAATCAACTAACAATAGTTCAGGCTACTGCTTTAAGCTCAGCATGGTTCAATGTCATTTTAATCAAACAGCTGCTATGTGTTTAGTACGATTTGTATCAATTTACCCTCATTCTTATATCTCAGCAAATAATAATAATAATAAAAGAGCGTGATTATTTGGATATTTACCTTGGATACCACAGACAGTGATTTGGGAGAGTGGCAGTTCCCTCTATAAAACTTCTGGCAGCTGCCTTGAGGAGTTCCATAACTAGCAAATTCAATAGAGGAGATTATATACCCATCTGTACACTGCAAGTAAATTTCTGGTGTTGTATCATTTATTGAGATTGTTTCTTCAATAAGATTTCGATGGGACCATCTTTGGAGAGGTGGATTATGGGACTCAGACACTGAAGCACAGATAACCCGGGACACTAGTAACTTTATTGAGATGTCAAATGGATTACCACCTGTCTCCTCAAATAGCACAAGTAAATTATTTGATGGCTGTAACCATGACCTTGGTACGTGGTACCTAGAGATTCACCAATAATATAGAATGTTATTATCATGTTCATGTGCATATGCAAGGGAAGTAGATAGTAAACTAAAATTTTACAAATCTGATTAAACATTAATATTAACAAATTTTCATTACTTCATGTGTATTTATGGTAAGAGACATACAAGGTTTGAGTAGGCTTCCCGCAGTTTGTTGTACACTTATCTGGATTATAGGGTCCGCGATAATCACACTTTATGCATCCATCCTTTGGGGCAACTAGATTCCAGTATCTCCCAATATGGTGGCCATTGACCCAAGCCTGGCCCTTTCCCATGCTTCCCAAATCGAGAGCAACTGGGTCTGCTCCATCAGGAGCATCAAACAATGTCTGTTTGAATTGGGAAAAGAAGGGATATTTGTAAAAACGATTTTTACATGGGAGTGCACTGGAAGAGAAACTGTTCTTTAAAATTAAAAAAGAAAATAGGTGGGCTAGCAGGCTACTATTGTTCAATTAGTCCAGAACCTGGATGCACACAAAAGTTTGTCATTCTGAGAGAATACCATGGGATTAATCTTATAAAAAGAAACAAGAGACACAAGAATTTACCAGAGTCAAAGAAGATGCTTTTAAAAAATTGCAGTTGTTTGAAAGATAAGTTTACCTTGTACCAAGTAAATGAAGAAGGAGTGGCATCAGGAGTTAGATCAACCCATCCTGCCTTGTCATTTTCTTTGATGGTATATATTTTCAGGAACTCACCCTTAAGCCCAACCTAAAATGAAATGAAGTAACTCAGTGTCTTCCACACCATTTTTCTATATTTAGGAGTAAGAAAATGCTATGAAAAAGTATTTATTTTATGAGTGTCAGATTATAGACAAAATTTAAGTAGAGTTGTTACAAGTTAAGAACTAATGTAATTCCAGGAGCTTATCAATTGATGTTCAAATTTTTAGCAAATATCCCAAGTAGCTTTGAACCAGCTTTATTTTATTTTATTTTATTTTCTAACCTTGCACCAAATTCAAAGAGAATGTTTGTTAAAATATCAGCATAAAACATGTAGCTGTCCAGAAGTGAAAAATATTCTAGATATTATAAAAACCAAGAGACCGCTAATGCATTAATTGAAGGCAAAAGGGAATGAATACAAGGCTCC
>BPVZ01000080.1:428500-471055 GCA_020521535.1 Rubroshorea leprosula
TAATTTAATATTAAAATTTCAGTTATTTTTAAAAATTGAAATTGATTTACATTTTTCTCATATTTTATTTAGTACAGTCGTAAAAAAAAACAAATATTTTGGGATTTTAACTAATGGTAAAATCTTGAAAATTTGACTTTGAATGAGGGGCAAAGTTGGTAATACGAGATACTAAATTGAAATAATTTTCGAATTGGGGACTTTTGTGGAAATAATTTTCTAATACTCTACCTATTTTGGAATTACCCAATAAATTATTATAAATTATTTTCTGGATAACGATGGCTAACTACCAAACTATGGTTCTCGGATGCTTGGGCCTTTGGATCGGGCGAGAATGGCCTTTGGGAAATATGGTCAGACCCAAGTTTTTTTTGAACTAATGGTCAGCAATCAGCATAGTAGCAGGCCCAAAATTAAAGTAAAAGAAATACAAAAAAAGAAAAAAAAAGTTTAATACTCCTTTTGCAATTACGTTTATCCAAAAAAGAAAAAAGAAAAAAGAGTCAAATTTCATGAAAACACAAATATTATAAGTTTAAATTTTCTATTTACTTTTAGTGAGACTCAATTCACAAACAGGCTTAGAGTAATTATTAAATTTTGTTGAAGGAATTTATGAAATTGCAATAGAGGTAATGTTGAAAAAATATTTAATGCATTGTTCAAAATAACAATTGACAACCATGGTAGATGGAGTAAATGGTTAAACACAAACCATTAGCAGGAGTTAGTTTTCTTAATTCAATTTAATAATTTATATTTTATAATTCAATATGAAAAAAAGAAAAATCAAAATATCTTAACATTAAAATTAGAATCAAGTTATCTAATAATAATCATATAATAAATTTAATAAAGTTATGACTCACGCTATACTTCACATGTTTAATGATTGTGAGTAAACATTTTAATATTTTCAGTAGACGTCTAATATTTTTAATATCAAAATATAATATAAACAGTAAAAACTATATATATACTATTTTGTCACCAGCAAAGCTGTGTCATACGGAATGGAATAACGGATACATGCGCCCAATCCTAATCGTAGTTGAAGTTGTACGAGTGCCTTCGACTCAGGGAAGAATTTGTAATCTAAAACGCTATAAATATTTAACAGATGTCCTATTCCTTCGATTCAATTCAGTTATTCACATTCTCTACTTCTTGAATTTCTTGGTTTTTCTTGTGTTCCTCTGTTTCCTCCTCTGTGGTGTTGTAGTTTCCATCCATGGAGAAACCATCTGCCAATGATCCCACAGGCCCTAAATCAAGGGCCTGTATTCCTGATACCCTTTTGCATTCTTTTGAGAACCTTCATCTGAACAATGGAATCGGCAGCGGATATGCAGCTTTCCCATACAATGCCTCCTTAACAACATCTGGTTCAAGAAACGGAGGGATGTTTCTTGGAGCCCCCAATTTGCAGTATCCAACAGAAGGATTCCATCTTTCAATCAACCGAGTCGGTGGCTATGGCGCTAATTGTCATCAAAACCTGACCTCCTCGGATGCCATAAATCTGGCTCCGGTGCCGAGACAAAACATAATCTTTCTTGCGGCTTTGACTCCGGAAGGGTCTGAAACACTCAACCAGTACTTGTCTTCCAAGAACTCTCCAGCTACAGACGTCATCTTTGAAGCGGTAATTGACTCAATTTTCGAGCTTATGACGGATCAAGCTGGACATTGTGTATTTGGAAATTTGATTCATCTATGCAATAAGGGTCAGCTGCACATGATTGTAAAGAAACTCGAGATGCATCCGGAAGCAATGGCGGCTGTATGCATTAACAGATACGGTTCTCCTTCAGTCAAAAAGCTCATCAAACTCATTGCCAAATCAGACTCAGACTCGTTAGCTACTTCGATGGTGGTGGGGCTGCACAAGGTGTTCAGTCAATTAATGGTACATAAAACAGGATGTCATGTTATAGTGCAGTGCCTGGAGACCCTCAGTATCAACCACAATGAGTTGCTGCACATAGCAGCTATAGAGAATGCTCTTTATCTGGCAACCCATGTTAACGGGTGCTTGGCATTGAATAGTGTAATTGATGTGATTAAAGGTCCAAGAAGAAATGAGCTCCTCGAATCGATTGCTGATTTAGCTGTGTGCCTCTCCCAAGATCCTTATGGAAACTTTGTGGTGCAGAACCTGTTGGGACTCCAGTACCCGAACATCACTAAGAAAATATGCTCTTTGTTGAAGGATCACTACATAAGGATCTCAATGCTGAAAGGCGGCAGCCATGTAGTAGAAAAATGCCTCAAGTCTACGGAAAGGGGTTACGCAGTTGAAGCTTTTATGGAATGTCAAGGGCAAGCACTGTTGAATGTTGCCAGGGATCAGTTCGGGAATTATGTCATACAAACAGCTCTCAAGGAAACAAAGCATGCGGACTGTGCACTCCATGACAGACTTGTAATGAAACTCAGATCACATCTGGTGCACCTGGAGCGCAGATATGGAAGGAACGTCCTCAATTTGATCGTTAACCAAGATTCCTACTAATTGGGTGTTTCCATGAGTCAGAAAATCACATGTTTTTTATGCAATACTTTTGTTCAGCTGTCACAACATGAGTAGAATAATGTTCTTTTATTTGTTTTCTTTTCTATTTGTAAGAGATTGGAGTTTTTTTTAAGTAAAAATTAATGTCCTTATTTTAAAATTATGGCCTTCCTGAATTTCCTTTTCTTAGATTAATAATGGTAAGCAGTACCAAAGGATTGGTGTTTTGTTTTTTTACATTGGGAAAGTAATTTTTTTAAAATTTTTTTAATTTTAGCATAAATGAATTACTTTAATTAAACTAAAGAGGTAAACTTAATATGGTGTGTAAAAATTAATTTAAAATATCATCTAATTTGTATATATATATATAAAAAAAAAAACCAAACAGATTGAGAATAGGAAAATCAAAGAGGTGAACTAGTTAATCGTTATATCACCCAAAAAAGAAAAAAAAAAAAGAAAAAAAAAGGACATCATGTTTGCCCAAATTCTAGTTGGATTAAACATGTGCAAGGGAGGCCCCCTAAAAGGGCTTATTTGAAAAACCTAAAAAGTTCATAGGTTTATTTGGCGGTTTTTTTTCCTCAGTCTTCACCTTTACTTTTTGAATTCTCCCTTGGATGAGATTCGGCGGTGATAGCAGAGAAGTTCAGTGAAGGGAAAATGGCAGAGCCAATGGAAACCACTCCATCTTCAGAACCTCTCGACCTGGATTCCATTCGCAGGTTCTTCTCTATGAATCCGTAATCAATATTGCTCTTTCTTGTTTAAAAACCTAACCTGTTTTTCATGTTCGCAATACTTCTTCCCTTCCAGCCGAATAAAGGAGCTCTCGGAACTCCATACCAGTGCCAATGAGGATTTGCCGGAAACTGTCTTGCCTGATTCGGACAATTTACTAAAAGATTGCGTTCTTCATCTCGAGGTGACTCTCAAGATTTTTCCCTCTAAAACTTTCATTTTGGTTTATCTTTGTCATTGGAAATTATGGGTGGAATTGTGCAGAGCAAAGTGCAGCAAATTATAGACGAGTGCTCCGATGTTGGTTTCCTTGGCATTGAAGATTTGGGTAAGTCCCTTTTATTTAATTTTGATGGGTACTCTGATATGTTGGGTAAGTCCCTTTCATTCCTGCAAGCCCTTTGGAAATTGAAGTAAGAGGCACTACCAACAGCAACAATACGGAAGCAGGAAATGTTGGGAAGTGGTGTTTCCTTGATTCTGATTGCGTTCGTTCTGTCTGAATACAGATGCATATGTAGAACAGTTGAAGGAGGAACTTAAGGAGGTAGAGGCTGACAGTGCCAAGATTTCTGATGCAATAGAGGTTCTTTCAAGAAAAAATGTTGAAGGTTAGATCTAACAATCTCAGATTAATTTTTGAATAAAAGGATGCCAACCTGTTTGTTGTTTTTACTCAGACCCTTGTATTTCCACAGAATCAAATAGACTGGACAGCAATCTTGAAGCTTTGAACTTTTCACTGGATTTAGTTGCATCTCAGGTTAGTCCTTCTATCTCAATTCATGAAAGATTTCTTTTGAGTTATAAAATTAGCTTCGATGATAATTTTGTGACTTTAGGGAAGTAGCATTTTGGAAAAATGGTTACTATAGCTGACCCATTCTTGTTCACATTTTATTGGTTTGGATAAACTTCAATAATAAAATGTATTGCCACTTGCAAAGTGGTCTGTCTGGTTGTTCTTCCTTGCATTCAGTTCTCCATGTTTCATACCTATGGATCATTGGATCTACATGAAATTTATCTGAATTATTTTTAACCTTTATCATCTAGAAGGATCTGGAGAAAGGAGGGGGGGACATGGACCTGGATTCTTCTACAATTCAAGAAGATCAACCAGAATCAGAAGATGCATATCAAAGGCAAAAGTTTGAGGTTTTTCTCACTTGGTCTCTTTTGTTTCTGATATGATGTCTATCTTTCTTTGCAAATAATTATCTTACAACATAGATAGTTGTGATTTATTCAGTTCAGACATTGCCAAATTTTACTGTATTAAATTGTGGATTTGTCCTACATATTTTTCTATGTTAACCATATGATAATCTTCTTTTTGTGCCTCAGATTTTGGAACTTGATAGTCAGATTGAGAAGAACAAAGTCATATTGGAGTCTTTGCAGGATCTTGATGTTATATTCAAAAGGTAATGTGGCCATTATCTGTGTTTTAAATATATATATGCAACTGATGTCTTTAACCTTTGCCTATTACATGCCTTTTTTCTTTTTTATTCTTCTTTCCTTCAGGTTTGATGCCATAGAGCAGATTGAAGATGCATTCACAGGTCTAAAAGTCGTTGAGTTTGATGGAAACTGCATCAGGCTGTCATTGAAGACATATATTCCAAAACCTGAACATTCATTTTGCCAGCAGCACTTTGAAAATATTGTTGAGCCATCTGAAATGGATCATGAATTGCTAATAGAAATCATGGATGGGACTATGGAGCTAAAGAAAGTTGAGGTATGGCTTTAGTTGTTCTCCTCAAACGTGAAATTATCCTGTGATTTGCTTTGTATTCATATTTAAATATGGGAAGAATGGATCATATTTTTTTCTCCAACTGTAAAGACTTCCTTGTCTTTTTAGAGTAGACCATATGAGATGAATCAGTAATTTCATTGGATTAGAGGGATCAGAGAAGTCTCTAAGGCATTTTTGCTTTAACCATTTTGTTCTGCATGCTCCTTTGACTGTGCCGTTTTGATGTTACCTTTATTTTCTGGCTTTTTTATTTCTTGCTTTTGCCCTCATTGGCACAAAGCTCGGCAGTAGTTACTTTGGTATTTTACTCTTTTAAGGATTTGATTTGAAATATTCATTTTGTCCAGATGTTTCCAAATGATGTATACATAGGTGATATCGTAGATGCAGCAAAGTCCCACAGGTTTGTGTTTTGGTAATTTTGCCTTCTATCACAATTTAGCAAATGTTTATAAATCTGCATGTATAGGAAATTTACAAGTTGTATCCCTATTTAACCAAAGGACTGAAAATCAAGGATATAAATTAATAATTGCAGAATTTTCTGTGATGAAATGCAAATGAAAGATTACATAGTTAATTAAGGAGAACAAAATTAGAAAGAACCAAAAAAGATGATGGGTAGTGACTGCATGATAATTGAGATACTTTATGTAACTGCTATGCCATAATTTGAATTGCCTTGCTTAAAGTGACAAGATAGTTGTCCTACTGTTGCAGGCATCTATTCTCAAAGTTAGCAGTGATGGAGACAAGATCTTCGTTGCAGTGGTTTGTAGGAAAAGTGCAAGACAGAATTATTTTAAGCACCCTGAGACGAACTATAGTGAAGAGTGCCAGTAAATTAAGGTAAGATTTCCTATAGGGTAAAGTCTACAGATTTCTGGTTCTCGTATATTTCCAATAAATTTTGTATGATACATGAAATGAGAGTTTTTACACGGCTCCTGGTACAGACACTCTTTTGAGTACATAGACAGAGAGGAAACAATTGTAGCTCATCTGGCCGGGGGAGTTAATGCGTTCATAAGAGCGTCTCAAGGTTGGCCACTTGCAGATTCACCTTTGAAGTTGATAGCTGTCCAGAGCTCAGAGCATCATTCAATGGGGATTTCCTTGAGCTTACTTTGCAAGGTCGAGGTGAGTGGATATTATTTGTTATTTCTCTTGCCTGGGTAGATAATTTCAGAATATTTCCTGCATTTTCTGCAAGTTCATCAGAAAGGCTTCAACGTCAATTCGTTGGTCTGTAAATTCTCTGTTATCAATATCTTATATTGATTTTTCTACTTTTGAATAACTTCAACACATTAGGAACTGGCAAATTCCTTGGATACTTGCACGCGGCAAAATTTGTCAGGCTTTGTGGATGCTGTCGAAAAGCTGCTTGTAGAACAGATGCGCCTGGAACTTCAATCAGGAGGTGACATCCCTTAAAAGTGAGACCACAGCACACCTCTTTGCACCATTATGCATAGTTTTTCTAAATGTGCAATCTGCCCCCAACTATCAGGAAAGTAATGGTTGAGATACATTTTAGCAATATTTTCTTTGTAAAGATGGTATTCCTGTTTCAGGTTGGTGAAAATCTATAACAATCTCAGCAATGTAATTTCAAAAGTTTTGGTTTTGAAAAAAGTGTTTTGCAGTCCATACTACAAAACACCATGGATTGAAAAGAAATAAGGTAGAGTCCATCGGATTGCAAACAGGGATGGTTGGATGGGGAAGGTCTTCATCTTTCATCTAAAGGTCTCTTGTCATACAGTAGGAATTACGGAACAATTTTTCAAAAATATTAGAGCAGAAACACAGACAATCAGAGTCATAAACTACTTCAAACTAATATTATCATTGAAAAAAGAAGAAAAAAGTTTCACAAACTATGGCATTGGACATCAATATGAAAAATTTCAATTGAAACCCGAAGCAGAATCATGAAACGAGGTAAATTTGTTTGACGTACACTGGCGCAATGGCGGTTAGAGGCCTCATTTACAGTAACGATCAGCATTTTTCTTGACGCGATCATCGAGGGCATCCTTGACGGACTTGGCGTTGGCATTCTTGGAGTCGTAACCGAACTTCTTGGACTCGACGGGGAAGAGATCCTCGTACTTCATGCGCTTGGCGGCGTCGATGGTATAGGTTTGTTCTCCAGCACCAGATTCAGCGGCATCTGCATCGACGGACTGGTGACATTCGTCGTCGTTCTTGTTCTTGTGCTTCCTCTTCTTCTGCTTCTTCTTGTCGATGGTTTTGCGAGTAGCCAGACTGTCTCCTTTGAAGGTGAGTCTGCCCTCATTCACATTCTCGTACTGGTCCGACATCTCTTACGATGGCCTTACAATTCTTCTCCTCCTCCTCGATTGACTTCGAGCAATCGGCCCTTCACCGGCTCTGGTGATAGAAAAAAGAAACAATTCCGTCGCCTTTCAGTGCTTTCGCTAATTGCAGTCTTTGCAATGTTTACGGGGACGTGGTGTTCTTCCAAAACGCAAGTTCTACATGTCGCACTAACATTACTAAAAAATGCTGAATTTATTATAATAAAAATACATTTAATTAATTAATTAATTAATTTTTGTTTATGTTGATTACATAATGAGAAATGACTTTTTTTTATCATTTATTTTATTTTATTCACATGTCATGTGAACTCGAATACAATTATTACTGAGTTATTTAAATCGACTATAATACATTTAATTTTATTAAAAATATTTCAATAAAATTATAATTTAAACGGCATTATTAATATTTATCTTGAATGGTTAAATATAAGTTTTTCTTAAAAAAATTTGTATCGAACCGGTTACTTCAACTTTTTAAGTAATGTTAAAAAAAACAAACCGGTAACTTTAACTGATTCAAACCATTAACTCTCCGGTCAAACCGAGTAAAAACAGTTCATTTCTGATTGGCCGGTGGCAAGATGACCTTATTGAAGGATAATCCAATATTTTAATGGTAAAGCATGGCATAAGAACCTAAATTTGCACAAATTTTAAAATTTTAGACCTAAATTTTAATTGTACTACATGAAATTTTTAAGTAAAATCTCAATTAGATGAAAAATTAACTTACTATAAAAAATGTGTTACAATTCCATTAATATCCATTACTCTCTCAATAAGTTAATATTTGATAGCAAGTTAATTTTCTATCCAATTGAAACCTTATTTAAGAATTTTATATTGTCTAAGATCCAATTAAAGTTTGAGTTTAAAATTAAAAATTTTGTGAAAGTTCAAGTCCTTGTATCATATTTTTGCCTATTTTAACTTTCATCAGTATTTTTTAATTAATTAAGTAATATTTAAAACTTAGAATTACAAAAAATAAAAACTTCATAATAATAAAAAAGTTAGAAATGATAATAAAATTTTTTTAAAATCATTAATAAATCAACATGAAAGATTTATTAAAACCATCAAAAGAAGGTTGCAAGTAGTCGAACGTCCTAACTTTTATTTTCTAACTTAAAAATTAGTAAAAATTAACTAAAAAAACTTGAACATCGTGGTCCTATGATCCCTGCAGGAACCCAACACTAAATGGCACAAGAATAAGAACTTCGGATATATTTGAGTGCACCTAAAAGATTAAAGAATTGCAAGGGATTGGCAGAGAAAATATATTAGAAGAAGGATCCAAAATGAATCAAGTTGAGAGAACACATTACAGAGAATACAAAACAGGATCCATTGTGAGATCCTACTAATATTACTCGCAACAATAACTTGCTTACATTACATAATGAAGGATAAGTGTCAGTATCAAAATTCTAAAAAGATGCCCCAAAAATTACTATGCTTCCCAGACGGTTTCATTTTGTCTCAAGCGTACACATTGCACAATGATCAATCTGAAAACAGATGTTCGGTTGGAAGGGTAAGCAGAGAAAAGACCTATATAGGAATCCGGTGTAGATACATTCAAATTTCTGTGCTGCCATGTTGCCAATCTCCAATCAACCAAACTTTGATGCAATAACGGCTTCACTGACTTGAGTAAATATCAGCTGTGAAGCTGTTTCAGGTGTCTCACTTCAAACATTGGATCTTCTTTGCTGCATCTCGGATGCTTTGGCGGATCTCAGGATGTTTGAACTTTAACAACTTATCCAGTTGCAGGACACCTCGAGGGATGCTATCATCCTTGATAAAAGACCCCGAACAAAGACCAAACAGTACCAGGTTTACATCTTCCTCTAGTTGAAGGCAAAAAAGGTGGTTGAAAACCTACAGTTCAACAGTATTACAAACTCCCAGTTATAAATTTCAGCACTGTCTAAAAATTTTAGAACATTGAAAAGTAGAAATCACTTATTCTATGAATTGCTAATTTATCAGGCTTCTTAACATAATCATCTAATAAGAATATTATAAGAGAAATCAACCAAAGACGGGTTCATTTGATTCAAGTTAAAAAAAAGGACATTAGCCACTTTAGACATCAGAATATGGTTCTTGATTGGATGTACTGGAAGGGATTCATCTATCCAACCTGAACTAGTTTATGGCCAAGAAAAAAAAAAGGAAAAGAAAAGAAAAGAAAAAAGAAAAACAAAGAGACCGAGGTTGGGGCAAAGGCTTACCTTAGTTGAGCAAACACAGTGAACTATATGGAACAATCTAATTAATAAAAAGGATGTCTCGTCTGACAGAGACTAGAAACCAAAGGATTTAAGCTCACTTTGCAGCAATTTTTGGCACTCATTTATTTATGTTTACAGTTATACAAAATTAACTTGCTTTTACCATTTCCAGACTAGGGACAGTGAAAGATTGACCTTTTAATAGCCAGAATACAACAACTGAAAAAGAAATATCTTAAATGAGAAAAATCACCCACAAAGTTTGATTAATGATAATATTTTACTTACCATTTTCATCCTTGAAATGACCATCTCTTTAACAGCTGATGACCTCGTTACCAAATTAACAACAAAAAGACCTTTCTCAGAAAGTGTGTCTTTTACAATTAGAAGGAAAGACTCTTCCACAAAATCTGCAGCTGGGCAGGTCATTCCAGAGCTATACCAGAAAATAAATAAATTAATAAATAAAAATAAAGGAATAAACCGGAGAAAACTCCTCAAATTATAAACCTGTTAGTTCATAGAATTGGTGTTTAGTTGTGACATTTTCAGATTTCTACTTTACCTTGAATCTGAGGAATCCACATCAACAATGAGAATGTCAATCATGGTACTTTCTCTGCTATCTGCATGAGACAAAATGCAACTTCCATCTGAAGAAGGAGGCACTCCATCCTCATTTCTGTGACCTGACATGCTAGCTGCAGGAAATGAGTTTTTATACTCTTTGACAAACTGGATCCCATCAGCAATATGTACCTGAAAATCAAAGGCAGATCATAACTGCTACAAGTTTAGAAGACCAGGAATAAACTTCAACATAAAAGTTCTTTCCACATACAATCTTGAAAAAGGTAAAGATTTTTATTTTTTGCATACTTTCCTATTAAAATATGCCAAAAGCCAACTAGCTTCACAATAAATTACCTTCAAACGTTTATCTTGTGTAAAACCAAAGTAGTCTCTAGCTATATTAAGCATCATAGGATCTAGCTCCACAACCTGAGGATACAACCAACCAAATAATTTCACTCAAGTGAAATAATCCTTGAAGAATGATGTGAGGTCCACATTAACAGTTACTCATTGATTTTTTTGAACACTTTGAGAAATCTACCTCAGTTTGCAGAAATGGTATACTTCCATGAAGAAACATAGGTAGTAAGCCAGCACCAAGACCTATTACAACTGCTTTTACCTGAAAAACATGATTTTTTAAACATAAGCAGTGTCTCATTAATAAAAGCATCAATGATGTTAAAAGTCAATCATGTTGAATTATTGCAAGCAAAAAATATATTCAGTTAATTTTAAGTTAAAGTTCTAACTTGCCAAGCAGAAATAAGAAGAAGATGTCTGTCACTCCATGCATGAATATGAATAACTCTCCACCAAATACAATTTAGTCATACAACTATAAAATTTTCCACTATATATAAAAGATCTGACCAGGCATAGCGAAGATGTATCAACAGTTAGAGGCTAGGAATATAAGTGTGTTTAGACATTTCTGCTTTGAAACAGTCCTTACTTCATTTCCGCTTGATGATACACTTTCCAGATGGGATGAAATCAGTGTAAATCCAGAAATTATCCCAGTGTGATAAGAACTAGCCAAGTAACCATGATAAACCGTCATCGGACTGCCTGAATCTATAACAGAAATAAAGGGATTATAGCAGTAAAAACAAACTAAATTATAGAGCAAAAAGTTGGCTATATGGAAATCATTATGGAAATATAACAGCAGCAAAGATGGAACACCATAGTCTGGGGGACAGAATTTGGCTTAGAGATATTTACTTTGTATTATTTTTTTTTTCAAGAATTTATTCCATAAATCAAGCAAAACCAAGTGGCACAAGAGTTAATCTGTTTGCGACAAAGTCAAAGCACGAAAATTACCATTGTTTCTCCTTTGTGTTCCCTTTCTTCTGGATTTGGAAGATAAACCAGCCCTCTTCTCTACTCCACCAACAATTTTGTTAGGAGATTCATCCCTAGTTAAAAGAGCTTCAGATTGTACCAGGCCCTCAGTTCTTTGAAAAATAAGGCGACGAAATGTCAAATCTCTAGATGAAAAAATGCGATTTATATCATCATCAATATTTTCATAAATGACATCTTCAACTACAATTGGCCCTGTAAAGGAAGATGTAACCTACAAAATTGAGGACAAGTGATTATTCAATTTCTACTTAGGATTCAAACAAAAGTATCAATGCAGGTTTGGATCCTAATAACATCTATGCAGATTTCAATCTAGGACTCATACAAAATTACAATTTTCAATATTATATCGAACAGCCAAATCCATTTAGATGCTAATTTGCTTTGAAGACTAGAAAACATGCCAAAAAAAGATGATTAATCTAGACACCCAAAGACACGGGGTACAGAAGAAAAAGCTCAATACTTCCTTTTCAAAGGGGAAAAGGGCAGCCTATCAATCTATCCACTTCAGTAAGAAAAGAAGAAACTCTCAACAAGTTTTTTTCTTTTAAATTTTTTTGTTTTTCTCATCTTCTGTTATTATAATGCAGAAAACATGAGTGGGAATTGAGAAATTCCATAGATAGTACAAATAATATCAAGAACAATGTAAAACTAGACAGCTTTGGAATAGAGATCTGAACCTCATAAACAATATTCCGCTGCTTGATCCCATCACTGGCCATCATAAACCTGTGATTATCAAAACAATCAAGGATGCATCATAAAGAATGAACCAATGTTGGCAGTTAGCTTAAAAGTTAAAATTGTCAACCAAGAAATAGAGCCAAAAATAACAGTGCATTGAAGCAGAAAGATGGCATAAATTAAATACACTGGAAGGGAGTCATTCAGCAGTAGATAAAGCCATACTATTGATACCATAAAGATACTGCTGTGTTCAGATGGGGCTAAGATTAGAACTTGTTTTTTAGTCCATAACAAACAGATTTGCTACATCTCGTGCATGCTTCAATGAGTGAAGCCCAAGATGCAAGTATTCCAGTGGTTTGCATACATTGCAGTCCAGTATTTCATTTTGCCACTAATACTTGTATTGCAATGAGCATTTGCATGAAAAATCATAATTGACCAAGCACCAAAACAACACCCTTTGTGACTCTCATTAGACAAGTTGTCAAGTTATCCATAAGCTACAAAACTCAAACATAACATAATAGCATACCAACTCCAATTAATAAAAGTTGACGGCTGCACTATTACAAGGAAAAAATCTATGAAAGAAGTGAACATACGGAATTTGGGCTCCATTATCATTGCCTGCAGGTGCCAATTGTTTGACCAGAGGAGACAAATCCTTCTGAACAAGACAATATCATACACCAATATAAGAAATAATAGTTTGGAAAGTGAATACAGTAACATTCAAAATGAAGGAAAAATATATTACCTGAATATCTTCCATGGCAGCTTTAGTGTGGATCATGTCCAATAAAACCTTCAAATAAAAATTTTTCAAGAACTTAAAATATATATATATATATATAACCTAAAAACAGAAGAGAGAAGCTCAAGAAAAAAATAATCAGAGTAAACATTTGATTGATTTACAGAAAATCTACCATCATTAGACGAGCAGCCTTTGATCTTTCAACCACTTGCCATTGTCCTTCCTCTGAAGAGAAGAGCCATTCATGAGTCCGAGTCTGAAATCTAGTATTCAGTCATATACTCAAGACGGAAGAATATCAATTACCAAAAGTAGGTGCAAAGAGAGTCAATGGATGTGTTTCTATCCATACGTGGTTGTACATGCACTTCCACATAAGTTTAAAGGGGCTTACATGTTTCATCACAAAGGAGAGGGGAGGGGACGGGTTACATGACGTGAAGAAAGATTATAAAAACTTTTCATAACTAAGTCTTTTTAATTGCATTAGAAAATTTCACATGCCACTTTATCAAATTTGTACCTTAGGCACAATAAAGACCCCATAGTGATATGAGAATGGACCACAGTGTTCTTTGGCATCAAACAATAAGGCTCTGTAAGTATACTGAGAGGCCCCCTGTCCACCCAATGTAAGCTGAACTTGACGACCTGGGGTCAGTTTTGTCAGGTCCCCTTTGGCTCCTAATTGCAGATCTTCAAGAGAGTACGGTATATCAGAGCCATCCAGGTACTCTTTACGAATTTGATTCTCATTATTAAGTGCTTCTTGAAGACCAAAAGCCTAAAAACATGTCCAAGTGTTTATATCAAAACTGTAAAGGATTCATTATCCAGAATTTCAATAGCAGATGTCACATTTAAATTAATGACAAATGATTATTAGAAACAGCTATTTGTTAGCACCATCGGAGATTCAGAAGGCTCAGGAAAACACCATATGCACTTAAGAGACTGAATACAAGCAACATTGAATGTTAGGTTTAAAATTAAGATTAAAGTTCAAAGTTAAGCCAATAATAATAATAATAATAATAACAATAACCTCCAGATCTGGAGCTGCTAATTATACCTGATCTTGACTGCAATCAAGGGAAGAATAATTGAAATATGATGTTATCTGGTGCAAAACAGAGGAACTCTCTTTCTCAGCAACAACCATAAAGGTTTTGAGGTTTGGCTTGCTGGACAATTTCACAGGTATAGCATGAACACTCACATTCCACCCAAACCGAAACTTCGGGAATAGCAAACCTGAATGAAAAAACAAAACCAACTTGTATCTCAGCAGAGGAAGCAATCAATCAAAGAATAAAGAAGAAGATGCCTATGAAAAAACTATTAAGCAAGTAATTGACTAATCCTCAAAATCAAGTGTGTGCATTAATTAGATAACCTCAAATACGACACAAGTAAAGAGAAGTAAAGAAACTTTGACAGAAGTTAATATAGTGCCATAATGCAAAATATTTTCTTTAATTCCATTCTCCGAATGTTGTTAACATAAAGAGTACCTAGAACATGAGATTCTGCCAAGGTTAGACAAATGAATTTCCCTCCAGATCTCAAAACTCTTTTCACCTGAAGAAACAATCCAAGTTACGCGAATCTAACAAAGAATCGAAACTTGTCCAGGAAAATAAGTAAATTATTCAGATCAAATAAGCACACAGTTGATAAATAAGCTCAAATCGAATACAACATACCTCAGATAAGTATTGATTTCCAAGCTTAGGTCCTAGCTTTGGCTCCATCAATGCATCCAATCCTCCTTTGTCAAGAACAGCATCAAATGTCTCATCGGTGAACTGGTAAAGTAGTTAAAGAAAGAAAAAAAAAATCGCTCAGAAAATGTATTAATCAATTGCTAATCACAAAGCTAAGAATTCAAATGGCCAATACATATAACTGAAAAAAGAAGAAGAAGAAAGAAATGAACCTGCAGTTGTGTCATGTCCATAACGCGCCAGCGCATGTGGGGACGGTCCCTGACATTGCGGCGAAGCATGTCGGAGATGACGACCTTAGAGAAGTCGACGTTGGTGATGGAGTGAAAGCCGGCATCGTAGAGGTGCTCGGAGAGGCGGGAGTTCCCGCAACCAGGAACCAAGATTTGGCAAGAAGAAGGTTGCTGAAGAAGGGGGAGCAGCAAGTCGCGGAGCTGATCCCACTCGGCGTACCACTCGAAAGAGTCATCGTTGCCTTGGATGGTGAAGAAGCTATCCCAGTTTTCTTTGCTGGTGAAGTCTCCTAAGGTCGCGAGGAGATTGTCGGAAGATGGTGATGGTTGCTGGGTTTTCTGCTTTCCCATTTCCGAGAATGGCTGTCGATTTCTAGAGGTTTTGGGTTTTTCCGTCCTCCTTTCTCACGTAGTCAGAGGCAGGTGAAGGTTACTTTGGATATTTTATTTTCTTCAGTTTTTTTTTTTTTCTTTCTTTCTTTCTTTCCAAGCCTACGCCCAAATCCAGCGGTGATTGAGCCCAAGACCTTTTTTGTAATTTACAATTAAGGTGTCCAAACTAACTTTTATCCAACCCAAGATTATTTAATTTTTTTTGCTGATTTTAAAAACACATTTCCACGTCAGTTTAATATATTTAAAAAAAATTAATTTATTTACGTATTAACCTCATGCAAAACTTAAACATTAATCTTGACTTATAAAATAGGATTTATCTATAAATAGATCTAACCTTATAATTTTAAGCCCATGATTTTAACAATTCTGTGAGCTGTGTCATTTTCCCTTTTTGAAAAGGGGGAAAGTGAGGAGAGGGGGGAGGGCGCCGAGGAGAAAAGGACTGCACACTGCAGCTTTAAACTCTGGCTAAACTCATGAGTTTAAGTGCACCCGACCAAAGCAGCCAAAGCTGCGGGTGCGTAAGCTGTGTCATTTTCGGAAGCAAAAATCAAATAAACTACATTCTATCACTTAGAGAATTACTTCCATGACAAAACAGTTTTGGTAGGTCAAGGGAACCGCATTCACAGCTGGAAAAGCTATCTTTACAATGTGAGTTTCGGTCAGCTTATCAATATCCGTAACAATACCTAAACAAATTACAATAGGAAGCCAATGGCTCTTGGTTTCTGTATTCTAACCCATATCCTAGTAGTAACTTATTATACAAATACACGAAAAGTTGTTACAATTATTACCTAAACCATAATAGTTTTGTTAGCATCAGCCCTGTTCTTTGTAAGGAGTCCAAATCAATTTGCTAACATCAACCTCAAGACCCCCACGTCCAGCAGCTTTTAGATGCCGATCCAAGACCTTAGGATCTGCACAGATGACGTGTTGCCCTTTTCTGTATTGAATCAATTCTAAGCTCTGCAAAGTAGTTAGAATATCGTCTGCTTTAATGGCTGTCATGTCACTGAGCTCCTGGAGACAGTAAATTAATTATGAAAATGAGTTCTAATCAATCAGAGCAGCATTACACCAAATCCAGAAGAAACTTTGAAAATGGGATCGAACAATCTTTATAAGTTTCAAATTTTAAACCAGTTTAAAAGACAATTTTTTATTAGAAAAAAAAAGGGGGCATTTTCTTACTATTGCTGAAGCTAGTAGAATTTGAGTAAAGCTTTAAAGCCAGCATTACAGCGTGCATACCTTAATAGAGATATTTCCCTTGTGCTTTTTCAAGATGTCTAGAAGAACCCTGGTCCAATATCCTCTGTAGCTCAATAGCCCTAGGTCAGAAAGGGGTCTTTCAGGTGTTCCAACTTTACCTTCTTTCTTGGAAAGTTCATATGCTGCTCCATAACAAAAGATTATCAGCAATAAAATCCCACCAGATAAAAATCACAAGGTTAGTACTTTGTTAGTGGAATTAAGAGAGAATCTTTTGTCTTGAGATGGTTGTGGCTATTTACGAGGTTACCAAATGAAATAACATCATAGAAGGGTCAAGATTGTTATGCTAAGATGCCTGTAATATATTCTGTTTGTCATAAATATTTCATATTTTCACGCACAAACATGCCTGACAAGATCTAGTTTAACATGAAAAGGAATCAGAACCAAAGTGGTGCTTGTATTGTGAGGCTGATATAATAAGAAAACGTTTGCATTCTTATTTACTGCCCAAAGCCAAGGACGATAGAGTTAAAACCAATGCCTATGAATACATACTCATCAAAACAAACATAGAGATATATAGTATTAACCAGATCACTATCTCCATCCATCGATAATCAGAACAAGGCAAAACAAAGTACAAATAACAAAGAATAATAGAGAGCTTACAGAAGGCGATTAAAAATTTTCCATAGCCTTTCCTTTGATAAGGAGGAAGAGTGAGGATGCATGCCAAATTGTAGGATTCCTCGGATTGTTTTTCCTGCATCAACAGAGAGTATTAAATACCAGCCAAGATCATGTTCTTCCACAGAAAAATGGTCAATAAAGCTGACACAATAAGGATTAGGCTTCAACAATTGATGAAATTCAATTACAAATCTAACAGCCTAGTTAATATTACCATACTGCATTAATATGCCACACGCATCTCTCCTGACACCGTTTTAGGCAAATCTTTCCCTTTAACCACAATACTTCATACTAGATGTTGTACAAAGAAACAGTTATTTTGTCCTATCCTATCAAATCAAAGTCTGAAAAAAGCATTGCAATGGAAATTACCTTGGAAAAATATCCAACCATGTGGCATCCACGATCATCACATTCACATAAAACATAAAATAGAAACAGGTCAACATCATAATACAGGGTCTTGTGGTCAAGGAACAACTTCGCCAAATAGCAAAGGTTCTGCCCATAAACCCTGTTCTTTTTGCCATCAACCTGTTGCAAACGTTTAATCCAAGAGAACATGGTGAATATCAAGCAAAGTATAGAGGCAAGCCAAATTCTGCCATGTGACGGCATGTGATGTCACAATAATGAATGAGGGCAGGAACAAAGGGAAGCAACAAGAATGAAAACAAAATAATTCAAATATTAAATCCATAAAATGAAGCCAACAATGAAATTTTGGGAAGTAAAACCCTCTCCTTAATGCTTTCAGAGTATATTTACAGAGATTAAGTGGGCAATTCCCTAATATAAGATGGGTGAAAATTTTAATGAAGATTGAATAGTACACACAATGCAAACCTTGAAATGAAACATGCTAACAGAAAAAAAAGATAACCAATATAAACGAGAAAGAGAACTCTTAACAAATTTAGATACCATCACCTAAGAATAACATATTTCAATTTCTGACAGAGAATAACAGAGAAAAGTACAACAGTAAAAATTTGTTCCGAACATACCTCAAACATTGACAGTGTACCACTCCGATATATCTCATCACCAGGGGGATGCTTGAGATCACACTTCTTCTACAGAGTGGAAGATTAAAAGAAGAGTAAATAACAAGTATTTAAGTCTTAAGTCTATCAAATGTGAAGCAATATAAAACTATAAAAGATAGTAAGGAACAAAATCCAAACATTGGCAAATATACTCCCATATTTCATCCTATCCTCAATGTAATGAAGAAAGGAAAATAGACTAGAACAGTTTCAGTACTTAATTAGTGAAATTCACATCTCACCATGTGCCTTTGAAGCTGCTCTTTGCGCTTCATGAAGTTGAGGCAAAATTCACAAAAGTACAGCTTCAGTGAATCACTGTACTCTGCTGGAAAAGGAGAGAAGTACCATGTCTCAATTTCATATCTCCCAAGCTCTATGGTAGCTATATTTTTTACTTTTGTGAATTCCTCATGTTCACGCAAGCTAGCGGCATCAAGCTCCTCATGCCCCTATATGATTCAAAGGAACATGTTCAAACAATATAATTTCAAGAAATTTTTTTATTTAAAAAAATGTACAATCTATTTATACATCACAATATTTAGTTGTGACAAACTACCTTTATCTTCAGTACAAGTAATGTCAGTTCAAGCACAAATAAATTATAAAGTAATCTATTACAAATACCAAGGAACGACAGTGAAAAATCCGTTGTGCAGTGCAGGCTTCCAAGAGAAAGAGTGATTTTAAAATTTGAAAGCCTAGTCTCTGGTGCTAATCAAATCTGATTAACATAGAAGTGAAACTTCTCAATAATTTAGACTGACAACAACCATGTTTCAGATGCTAGCTCATCAATTATATGTGCTTTCAGAGTTCTCTAGTACTAGTAAGCTTATCATTTCTAGAAAGCTTTATATTTTAAAATAGCTATACCCTCCTGCAATTACAATAACCCTCATATCATCCAGCTACAGTTTTATTCGCATACCTCTACATGTGTCTCATCAATCTTCCGTTTCTGGTGGCGTGTCATTTTTAAGCTTGTTACCTGCAATTCATCCAATAATTTTTCTGATCAGGACAAAAACTGGGGAGAAAGAAACACAGTGAAAAAGGTTTCATGTTGGAAGGACGGAGTCTACCTTGTCTTCAACTTTTTCATCAACAACAGCCTCCACTGAATCAAGATCAAGTTGTTCAAGCTTTACCCATTCATCAAGCCTCCTATTAACTGTCAAGCACAAAAGGATCAAGAAGACTTCTTAACATTTTAAATATCAAAAGGAACACAATGAACACCACGACTGGAAGTATACAACTCAAAAATCAGGAAATGCCATACTACAAATTTCAACGTCTGTAACAACTTTGAAAACTATGAATGTATAATTGAGCAAATGAATTCATTGAATTCAAATTCATTGCAGCTAGTTAAAATAAGCTAAGCTAAACCCTAACCCTAGAGAGAGGAGAAATCTTACATTCGGTGTAATGGACATAGTACTCGTAATCATTGGGGCCGCCGGAGTGCATTTTACGCCGTTCAATGACCTTAACGGGATGATACTTGCCGTCCCTCCATCGGCACATTACGCGACTACCAACGTCGAGAGGGAGCACACTATTCCTCCTCTTTTTCAACGCCTCCGATTCCAGCGTCATTTCTGCCCGAGCTCCGTTGCGGACGACAAGAGGCTTTTGATCGGCGTCTCCCGTGGTACCGGAAGCAGGGGTTGCGGCGCCGTTGTTCTCCGCACTCGTCGGTGTCTCGAGGGAACCCATAGCCGGCGTTGCTTTCGGTTCTGCTAGAATGCGCGTCTTCTCCAGATCGTGTATGTATGGGCCGTGGGCTCCGTACAGAAAACTTCTATACATTACGAATAGGAATTTTACATGTCTTTATGGGCCAAGTTTGGACTATTTTAGATAGCCCAAAGATAAAAGAGTTCGATTGGGCTTCTATTTTCAGGGAAGTTATTATTTTATGCCCTCAACCTTATATATGTCATTCTCAATACACCCAAAACCCTTTTTTCTTAACAATTTTGTCCGAAACGTCAAGAAAACAACAGATGGTGTGGGGTCCAATGGAATAAACAGGAAATTCATTCGGAACCCATAACAAGGAAAAAAAAGGTTCAAACACCATCTTGCGTCCAATTGCTTTTAAGATCATCCAAGATGAATAAGTTTGTTTAATTTTGAGATATACAAACTTATTTTAAAATATCATAACAAATTTTAATTATTTAACTAACCAATAGAGTCAATGATTTAAATAATTCAGTAGTAATCTCATTCTACTGAAAATAAAAAATCTTGAATTTAAATCACATGACATGTGGATAAGGTGAAATAAGGAAAATGATAGAGTTGTCTTTTATTGTACAATCAACATAAAAAAAAAAAAACCAATAAGAGAAATACTGAGATATTTTAACTAAAAAAATTGTTTTAAAAGGTTAATAGAAATAAATTTTTATAAATTCTATAACTTCTATACAAATTTTGCTTCTTATCAAATTGAAGAATAATTAATTATTTTTAAAAATATGCAAGTATGCGCAAACTAAGGTGAAGCACTCTAACTACTAAAGAAAAAAAAGGGAGAAATTCCCTCTATAATGGATTGATGTGTCACGTAAGGAGGTGATGGAAGCCTTAAATATCAGACACAACAAATGGCCTGTAAGCATGCTTATTGCCATGTCTAGATATATATAGTTTTGTTTGGATGCAGAGAGCACCAGCCACCAGCCATGAGTTCATGAATCCAACAAAAACTGATAGTAATTCGGAAAGCTACTTGTGTGAAAAAGGCTTCATCCATTTAAGGCAAAGATAACCAAAGATACGAGTTTGGGTTCGATGGGTGATTACCACAAAGCTGGATAATGGCCTTTTCTACTGCCACAAACTTTTGCATCAGATAGCATTCAACAATAAACAATCAAATGCCAAACTTTTGTCAATAAGAAAAAAAAAAATTGTATTGAAGATTTAAAGTTTACCATTAAAATTTTCACAAGATACACATTGTTTTCTTTGTTGGGATGGATTTAACATGAACCTAAGCACATGATGATCTCATATTGTCATTTTCATAACATAAAGTAGGTGTACCTTCCCAAATTCATTTCAAATGACAGAAAGTAGCATCCAACTTTTGGGATCCCATTAAAGAACGACACAACACATGATCTCTTCCGTGATAATGGGTGGACATCTTGTTGGCACTTCCCTAAAATATCACCCCCGTCCCCCCAACAATTGAAATCAAGATTTTGCTATACACTTAAATCATTTGGTGATGTACTCCCTATGAGGTATAAGTGGTTATCTTTTTTCGCGTGAGAAGTAAGGTAGAGCACAACACATAATCATTAAGTTAATTTTTTGATATTAAGTACTTTAATAGATATTAATTTATTAATTATGATTCTTATAATAATAATAAAAAAATCATTTGGTGACAATCCCTTTTTGTATGTAGATTAAATTTGTATACATTACAAATCATTGTCGTCAAGAAAGTAGCAAATCTTGGTGGAAACCCTTGGAGTTGAGTATATACACGTTCTTAAAATTATGGATCTCAACCTATCTAGACCTCCTCTTCCAACTTTTTTAATTTTTTAATAATCCTTCCAACAAACTTTTTAATCTAGTTAGCAAATCTCATCTGTACACAAAACAAATCACGTTATCTTATTTAAGTTTATCCATTAAAAAAAAAATGTAAGGGTTGTATTTGAAAATATAATTTGAATTTAAGATCATTTAAGACTCAATTTTCAAAATTTTGTATTTTAAGAAGAGTTTGAAGAAAAATTACATATTAATATTAACCTTAACACAAAAAATTATTGTTTTAACTTAATAAACATAACTTTCTAATAAGTATTTTTAAAATTTTAATTGTTAAATTTAATGTTCTATTAATATAAATCATATATATATCAATTTTTAAGGTTTTTTTTTTTATAATCTTGATTCCAAAATGAGAAATAACTATTTTTCATTTTTTATTTCATTTCATCTGTATGACATGCGAGTTGAAATTAATATTTCTTACTTTTAACGAAAAAAAATTACAACTGAATTATTTAGTCTGTTGATAACTTTTAAGTTAATTTAACATCTAATAATTATTTGATTAATAAACTTATTTTTTTAATATATATTTAATAAAAATTATAAAAAAAAATTTAATTATTATTTATATTTTTTATTAAATTTTTATTTAAAATTAATATCTAAAAAAAGTTAAAAACTCCGGATATACAATCTAATGGCTTGAACATAGTAAGTACAAAATAATACATCATTATAATGTGCATGATACAACGGAAGGAATTGAGGAAGAAATCTGTTTTATATGGAGTAGAATACTATAATCCCTCCACACGCAGAGAAAACCGGCATGGCTGAGCAATCGGAGGTTGTTTAACCAGGCATAAACAACAACGAACACCACGCATTGGGAAGCGGACAATCTTGGGAGAAGGTGAAGCAAAATCCGCCAGCTCCCCTTTTTACACCTGATGGTGTTCTCTCTTCATTTCCTTCTCTCACATGACTCCTTCCCACATAACTCAGACTCACTCTCGAACTCGAACACTCCTTCCTCTGTTTCAATTTTTTTTTTTTAAATCCCAAGAGATTTGAGCGTTTTTTATTTTTCAATTTTCTGAAGAAAACGAAAATCCCACTTTTTTTCTTACTTCAAAATTGTTATCTTTTGGGTATATTGATTTTCCTTTTTTTTTTATTATTCTCTTCAGTCAAGGTAACAAGATTTCAGGATTCTCAGGCAGGGATTCTAAATAAAATTTTTGAATACGCAAATTTCAACTGGGTTTATGTTGTGTGATTTTTGATATAGTCCATCAAGAGCGTAAGGGAAAAAAACTAAACTTTCCTGGAAATTACTGAGAAAAGGCGAGAAAAGAGGTAGCTTTTACGTGAGTTTGTAGTTATCAAACAGAGGAAACTGGAAAGGACCTAGAGACGGCAAGAGAGTTGTAGAAAATTGGTTTTTCTGAGGAAAGTGAAGGGGAGAAAGAATGGCCGGGAATGAGTGGATAAATGGGTACCTGGAGGCGATATTGCACAGTGGGGCGGCGGCTATAGAGGAGCAAAAGCAGGCGCAAGTGAATGAGAAAGGAGGGCATTTCAACCCCACGAAATATTTTGTGGAGGAGGTGGTGACGGGGGTGGATGAGACTGATCTCCACCGGACATGGATCAAGGTGGTCGCCACCCGCAACACCCGTGAGCGCAGCTCCAGGCTCGAGAACATGTGCTGGCGCATTTGGCACCTTACCCGCAAGAAGAAGCAGGTCCTCCACTCCTCTCCCATGTATAGTTTAACAATGAACTTCAATTTAACATGAGAGTAATTACTAAAAACTTTAAATTTCATGCTTATGATACAAACAGCTGGAATCGGAGGAAAACCAGCGATTAGCAAAGCGGAGATGGGAACGGGAACAAGGACGCAGGGATGCCACAGAAGACATGTCCGAGGACTTGTCTGAAGGAGAGAAAGGAGACATTATAGCGGAAATGGTGCAATGTGAATCACCAAATAGAAGGTTCCAGCGAAATTTTTCCAGCTTAGAAGTATGGTCCGATGACAAAAAGGAAAAGAAACTTTATATTGTTCTCATGAGGTATATTGCTTAGTAGAATTTATAATCAGTATGTTCGAAAGACATGGTATGTGATCATGCATGTTATATCTGGCTATAGATTCTTTGAAGAACGTAATTGATAATTGGATTTCTTATTATGACCAGTTTACATGGTCTGGTGCGGGGAGAAAATATGGAGCTTGGTCGAGATTCTGATACAGGTGGACAGGTACATGCTGGATTCCAGAACAAGCAGAAAGTATCATTATTTATATTTTCTAATTTCATTTCCTGTTTTGTGGTTTTATGGAAATAATTTGCTCAGGTTAAGTATGTGGTGGAGCTTGCCAGGGCACTTGCAAAGATGCCAGGGGTGTATAGGGTTGATCTTTTTACTAGGCAGATCTCTTCACCTGAAGTTGATTGGAGCTATGGTGAACCTACAGAAATGCTAACTGCAGGTGCTGAACATGGAGATGGGAATGAGATTGGAGAAAGTAGTGGTGCCTATATTATCAGGATTCCTTTTGGTCCACGTGATAAGTATCTTCATAAAGAGTTGTTATGGCCCTATAGTCAGGAATTTGTAGATGGAGCTTTATCTCATATTCTTAACATGTCTAAAGTTTTGGGTGAACAAATTGGCGGGGGCCGGCCAGTGTGGCCATATGTGATTCATGGCCATTATGCTGATGCTGGGGACAGCGCTGCTCTACTCTCAGGAGCTTTGAATGTCCCGATGGTTCTAACGGGACACTCACTTGGGAGAAACAAGCTTGACCAACTTCTTAAGCAAGGACGGCAATCAAAGGAGGATATCAACTCAACATACAAAATTATGAGAAGGATTGAAGCAGAGGAACTTTCTTTGGATGCTGCTGAACTTGTTATCACAAGTACCGAACAGGAGATTGAAGAGCAATGGGGACTTTATGATGGATTTGATGTCAAGCTTGAGAAAGTTTTACGTGCACGTGCTAGACGTGGAGTAGACTGTCATGGTCGATACATGCCTAGGATGGTGGTAAGCAGATTTTTCTTTTCGTTACTGCTTCCCTCATTACCACATTTCTAAGATGCCTCTTATGTTCAAACTTCATAATGCAAATTCTGCTCCTTTTCATCAACTTATATCTCTATAGGAGCCAACATAATGGTTGTGAGCTTGCTTAACCTCTGTAAAACATTAAGATAAATTAGAAATTTCCATGATTGCTTGATTTCAATGGACGAGTGGCTGGGACCTTCTCTTTAACCGCTAAAGCAGAATGTTACTACAGGTTATTCCTCCTGGCATGGACTTCAGTAATGTTGTTATTCAAGAAGATGCCCCTGAGATTGAGGGAGAAATTGCAGCTCTCGGTGCAGGTACTGAGGGGTCATCTCCAAAAGCAATTCCATCAATATGGTCAGAAGTGAGTGACATATTGCTTAATATTTCTACTGTGGGGTAATAGTAGCATAAACATTATATCTTCATATAATAGTTCTATTGACAGGTGATGCGGTTCCTTACAAATCCCCACAAGCCCATTATCTTAGCATTGTCAAGGCCTGATCCAAAGAAGAACATAACCACTCTTGTCAAAGCCTTTGGAGAGTCGCGTCCCTTGAGAGAGCTTGCCAATCTTGTAAGTCTGTTTTGTGAGCAAGTTGATTTTATATCCAGACCAAGGATTGATTTATCTGTTTAGGAAAATGGAAACTAATATATATTCTTTTGTGTAGACACTTATCATGGGGAATAGAGATGATATTGATGAGATGTCTTCTGGAAATGCTAGTGTGCTTACAACAGTTTTGAAACTTATAGACAAGTATGACCTCTACGGGCTGGTGGCCTACCCAAAGCATCACAAACAATCTGATGTTCCAGAGATATATAGACTTGCGGCAAAAACAAAGGTTTCTTGGAGTTCATGTTCATCTTTTTTAGTACTAGCTTTGTACACTTTTACAACTTATTTTCAGCACTACCTTTATACAATTTTAAGTGATAATTAGCTAATGGATGGAAATATGACAGGGAGTTTTCATAAATCCTGCACTAGTCGAACCTTTTGGGCTTACGTTGATTGAGGTTGGTTTTGATTGATAACCTTCTTGTGATGTCATCATTTTATATTCAACCAAATGACAATTTTTTTTGAATATTTATTTTGAAACCATATGTAGGCTGCCGCACATGGACTTCCTATGGTGGCTACTAAAAATGGTGGACCAGTTGACATCCAGCGGGTAAGGATGTCTTCCATTATTCCATACTTTCCTCACTTGAAGCTAAGAAGAGAATTTGATATAGATTAATGTAGATTATCAATAATTCATTTAAGAGTGTTGAATACTGATTCTGTTTTGTTATCAATTTAGGCTTTAAATAATGGCCTCCTTGTAGACCCACATGACCAGCAAGGAATTGCTGATGCACTGCTTAAGTTGGTTTCGGAGAAAAACTTATGGCAAGACTGTAGAAAGAACGGTTGGAAGAACATACACCTCTATTCATGGCCTGAACACTGCCGCACTTACTTGACCAGAGTTGCTGCCTGTCGGATGAGACACCCTCAGTGGCAAACTGATACTCCAGGGGATGAGACGTTTGTTGACGAAATGTCATTTAATGACTCACTTAAGGATGTCCAAGATATGTCTCTTAGGCTTTCGGTTGATGGAGAAAAAACTTCCCTAAATGAATCTTTGGACCATGCAGCTGCAGCCAATGGTGATCCTGAGCTGCAAGATCAAGTGAAACGAGTGCTAAGCAAGATAAAGAAGCCAGAGTCTGAATTAAAAGACACTGAAGGTGGGAAGCTTGATAAATTAGCCAGCAAGTATCCATTCTTGAGGAGGAGGCGTAGATTGATTGTTATTGCACTTGATTGCTATGACAGCAAGGGGTTTCCAGAGAAGAAGATGATTCAGGTAGTACTAGATATACTAAAGGCTGGGCGGTTTGACTCTCAAACTGCAAGAGTTACAGGGTTTGCGATATCAACAGCCATGCCAGTGTCAGAAACATTAAACTTTCTGAAAGCAGCAAAGATTCAAGTAACCGAGTTTGATGCTTTGATCTGTAGTAGTGGTAGTGAGGTTTATTACCCTGGCACTTACATAGAAGAAGATGGGAAACTTTTTCCAGATCCAGATTATGCCTCACATATTGATTACCGCTGGGGTTGTGAGGGTCTAAAGAAGACCATTTGGAAACTGATGAACACACCTGAAGGCGAAGGAAAATCTCATTGTACTTCCAGTCCCATTGAGGAAGATGTGCAATCAAGTAATGCTCACTGTATCACATACACAATAAAAGATCCAAAGAAGGTACACATACAAATATTACTACTACTAGCATGAGTAGTACCATTTTTCATTGTTTTGGTATTAATTATAACTTGCCTTTCCAGGTAAAGAAAGTGGATGAAATTAGGCAGAAGCTTAGGATGCGTGGTCTTCGTTGCCATCCAATGTATTGTAGAAACTTGACTAAAATGCAAACTGTTCCTCTCGTTGCATCTCGAGCACAGGCACTGAGGTAATCTACAGCTAGAAGTGCTTTCAGGATTAGCAATATGCTGCACTGCTAAAAGGTCTTAATAAAACAGGAAAACTACTTCTGAATGTTTCATTTTTAAGAAGACAATGAATTAGCTTCATTTTTAACTAAATTCTTGTGATTACCTTCTATACTTCAATGGCTACTACTTTTGAGCTTGATTATAACATCCCGTTTTTATGTTGATTTTTTGTTCAATCTTTGCATTTGATTGTTAGATACCTCTTTGTTCGTTGGAGACTGAATGTTGCAAACATGTTTGTGATTCTTGGTGAAACTGGAGACACCGATTATGAGGAATTGATATCTGGGACTCACAAGACTCTGATCATGAAAGGAGTGGTGGCCAAGGGTTCTGATGAACTGCTCAGAACAACTGACCTAAAAGACGACATTTTTCCTACTGAGAGCCCCTTCATCACCTCCATCAGCGATGGAGCAAAGGCAGAGGAGATTGCCAATGCCCTAAAACAAATATCCAAAGCAGGTCAATAGAAGCTCCAGCTGCTATATATGGATAATGACATTCATAGTCCAGTCAGTATTATTCATAGCTTATATAATGTATTCCTACTCAGAAAGCATTAACCAATATATTTTTCTTTTTTCAGTTGTATCTAAATAAGTTTTCCCAAGCTTTTGTTACTGGTATATAGCAACCTTTCTTCCTTCCTGATGTTTATAATATATAGTTCTGAATTACAAGATACAGATTTAATTTCTTCTGCTAATGTCTATGGACATGTAAAAGGAATTTGATTTTCATGTTTGGTTCATCATTGATAATTATTTTGGATTCCAGACATGCTAGAAAAAGAAACAAGATGAGCATATATATATATATATTTATATATATTTAAGTGACTTCTCAGGCGGATAATTGTTCCACCAGCTAAAAGTTAAAACACTTGACCAATCTTAAGTCAGGCCTCAGCTTTCTAATTTTTTATTTATTTTATCTTTTTTATTGTCTTCTTAAGAGAGGGAAGCTTCTCTTTCTTTTTCTTTTACGTATAGGAACTTATTGACTTCAAATTGGCCCAAAATAAAAATGAATATTGACTTCAAACAACTTTGGGCGCAAGCAAAGCATTAGTATTTTTTTAAAAAAATTTAGCAATTGTGGTATTTCTGGATTAGTTTTTGTGTGTTATTTATGCTAATATTAAAAAAATCATGAAATATTAATTTTTTTTCAAATAATCAAATCTTGATCAATAAAATAGAAAATAAATTATCTTAACAACTAAATCACGTCTCCATGGGTATATTTATTTCTTTTTAATTCTCTTTTTCATGGACTCATTAATTGTACATTTTACTATCATTAATTTGAATTTAAAAAATAGTGATGTTAACTTTTATCTTTTTTTTTTTATATAATAAGAATAATTTTTTATACATATTCTTACCCTACCATGAGAGATGGGGAAAGAGAACCAAAAGGAGTAAAAAATTTAACTTGGAGTGGTGTTCTTATTAAAGGACAAGTAACAAATCATTTGGTCCAAGTACGAGGAATATGGTATTAATTTTATCAATTGAGTATTTAATTAAAATTATTCATATGATATTTTTATGGAAGATAAAGTCAACTTTTTTATTACTAGTATAAAATAATATTATGTTTGTTCATTTTTAGTTGTCACTTTTTTTTTTTTTTGTGTGTAACACAATAAAAGAGAATTAAAAATAAATAAATAAATACTTTAAAATTGTTGCTCCATATCTAAGTACTAAAGAAAGAGAACTTAACTGAACAAAGAAAAGAGTGTATGGGTGCCTAATTCATTTATGATACTGTATTAATTTTTGTCTAAGTAAACGGCTTAATTTGGGCCCCCCAAAAAAAAGGCTTAATTGGTTGTGAAGAAAATTTTGGGGGGCTTATGTTAGGGTTTTTGCCTGAAACGCCCGCGGGTAAGACTAAAAATCCAACCGTACTCTGACACAACAGACTCATTTCGGAGAACCCAAAACTCAGCTCAAGCACCTCCGTTCCGCCGCCGAGTGTAACCGTGGAAAAATCTTTCCGTCTGCCATGGCTCACCAGAATCAGACGGCCCCGAAGCTCCCGATCCCTGGCAAGCGCAACATCCTCATCACCAGCGCCTTGCCGTACGTCAACAACGTGCCTCATCTCGGCAACATCATCGGCTGTATGTACTCCTCAGACTCAGAGTGTCCTATTATCGAATCTCAACACATGTGTATGATTAATTGATTTTGTTTGATTTTTCTTTGAAGGCGTTCTGAGCGCCGACGTGTTTGCCCGGTACTGCCGTCTCCGAGGGTACAATGCGATATACATCTGTGGGACCGATGAGTACGGGACGGCAACCGAGACCAAGGCCATGGAAGAAAAATGCTCGCCCAAAGAGATTTGTGACAAGTACTTTATATACACATATATATATTTTTTGAAAATGAAAATTGAAATTCCTATATGTAGTTGATGCATTAGGCTACTGAATTCTATTGTAATTTTTTTTTTTTAATTTTGGAATTTTTAGGTACCATGCGATTCATAAACAAGTTTATGATTGGTTCGATATCAGTTTTGATAAATTTGGCCGTACTTCAACCCCGGAGCAGACTGAAATTTGCCAAGCAATCTTCAAGAAGCTGTTGGGGAACAATTGGCTCTCGGAGAACACCATGCAACAGGTAGATAGATATTTCCCAGGGAAGATTTTAGTTTGTGTAGCTATAGCTGCCTTATTTTCGTTTACATACAGTTTGGTGACCATTTTTGGACTTGAATTCTTGTTGCCATTTAGCTTTATTGCACAAAGTGCGAAAGGTTCTTAGCTGATCGGCTTGTTGAAGGTACCTGTCCTAAAGAAAGCTGTAAATATGAATCTGCTAAAGGTGATCAGTGTGAGAATTGTGGAGACATGTTGAATCCCACTGACCTGATAAATCCGAGATGCAAGGTACTGCAGAGATTTATTGCTTTCTTCAATTTTTTCATTTTCTAATTTTGTTTGATGAATCACTGTTAACGTGTCTTATCTACTAGTGCTTTAGTAATTGTAAAGTATAAAGTAAAGGCTTAGAAGTTATATTGCCAAGTTTGATGCAACCTACAACACTGCCAAACTGTTGCATAGTGTTACCAATGAAAAAATAACCGTCAATGCCCAGTTTCTGCAATGTATGGTGGATTCATATTTGATAAAATTGATGATTTAGTGCCATATTGAATTTTTTTTTTTTTAAATCTAGTGAAGACTTTTGAAACAGGATTTATAAATACGGATCATTGGAACAAGTACGCATTTTAAGGAAGATGATCTCACAGTTATTTTTGTATCTATCATGCTGATGGTTGAGCTATGATTCATAAATAGGTCTGTCAAACCACTCCGCAAATTCGTGACACAAGACATCTTTTCCTTGAGCTTCCTTTACTGAAAGACAAATTAGTAGAGTACGTTGACAAAACATCAGTGGCTGGAAGTTGGAGCCAAAATGCTATTAGTACAACTACTGGATGGCTTAAAGATCTTAAAGAAAGATGTATTACTAGGGATCTGAAGTGGGGGGTTCCAGTTCCACATGCAGATTTTAAGGATAAGGTAACTTACATGAAAGTGATAAATGTGACTGGAGTATTTTAGTTCTTGAATGAATATAACAATCAAATAGGTGATTATGTTATATATATTTCCAACTTCTGACCTCATGATTATAGGTTTTCTACGTCTGGTTTGATGCACCTATTGGATACATTTCAATTACTGCTTGTTACACTCCAGATTGGGAGAAGTGGTGGAAAAACCCTGAAAATGTGGAGCTTTATCAATTTATGGGAAAGGATAATATTCCATTTCATACGGTAAGCATTATTTTATTCATATCTCGTAAACTGTTTTGAGAAAAATGGATGTTGAGCTGATTGATTTTGCACATTCCAAATTTTGATAAAGTATTTTCCACTGAAAGACACTCAACCTAGGTTTTGTTTCTATAATTTTAGAATCACTCATTAGTCAATAATTGAGTTCTTATATCCCTCTGAGAAAAGGGATATGAGACAGGAACTAAAACTTCTCAAGTAGTCCTGGAAGGCTTGAGGGTGATATTCGTTGAATGCTTGGCTCTCTAATTTTTTGAAAATGAAGATGGGCTCCTTGATTTCATACTGAGAGAGAGAAATACCTTTTGCAAGAACTGAGAAGTTTTCAATTTAAAACCTTTGCCAATTGCTGGTTTTTAGTTGACTAAGGTGGTCCGTTTAGTTGGACAGGGGTTGGAGCCCCAAAGTTCTTCTACCTCTGTAACTCTTTGGCAACTAAGGGAGTCTGTTTGGTGGGCTGATGCCATTCTATGTTTCCCATTTTCTCTGCAATCCTTAAGTTGACCAAGGAGGTCTTACTAGCTTACTAAAAGGATTTCTTGAGACTTTGGGAGTTGCCTTCATCCAGTTCATTAGTCAGAATAGTCTCGCTTTTGTGGTTCTCCTTTAAATTGCTTTTGCTTCTTTTGAGTTTAAGTACATAACTAATGCAATGGAATACAAGTATTAGTGTTCTCAGACCCGTTTGACATTTTCAAAATCATTATCATGAAGTTAACATAACTAGCGAAGATTGCTAAGCCTTTGTTCATTTTAATTAATTGTTGCTTTCACAAATCTTGCTCTTCTTTTTTGTGATGCTAGTATTCATGGACCCATAAATGCATTTGTTACCCTTGAACTAAATGAAGGAAATATAATACAAATGCCCACATATATAGATATATATATTTTTTTGTTTATTCTGTATCTTTAAACATTCTTAACTTTTTAAACCATATATTTCCACATTTCAGGTTATGTTTCCATCTACACTTATTGGAACCGGTGAAAACTGGACAATGATGAAGACTATCAGTGTGACAGAATACTTGAATTATGAAGCTGGTCAGCAACTATCTGATTTTTTATCAGCCAATACACAATGGAGGAAGAACTGATTTTGCATTTTGGAATGATGAATTATAGACAGCTTTTAACTGATTTTGCATTTTATTATCCTCACATTATTGAAAATTTTTATTTGCATGGTTTCTGCAGGTAAATTTTCTAAGAGTAAAGGCATAGGTGTTTTTGGTAATGATGTAAAACATACAAATATTCCTATTGAGGCCTGGCGGTACTACTTGTTGACCAATAGACCGGAGGTAATTCTGTTCACCTAGCATATGTTATGGATGTTCTTTTCTTTTCTTTTCTTTATTTCTTTCCTTTTTCTTTTCTAAAATCCTTGATTCTACTTATTACTTGGTGTTTTTATTGTGTTGTAAAAATTAGGTGTCTGACACCCTATTTACATGGAGTGACTTGCAAGCAAAACTAAACAATGAGTTGCTAAGCAATTTGGGCAACTTCATCAATAGAGTTTTAAGTTTCATTGCAAAACCTACAGGTTTGTCTGCTGCTTGAAATGAAGCCTATAGTTTCCACTACTTCGCTTGTTCACATAGCTTTGAGCAGAAACTTTTTATTGATAATGTCATTTTTTGTGTAATGGGAATCTTCCATTTTTGCTGTTTATGAGAGCATTGTATGTTTAATTTCATTGCTTCCTCTTAAACACTATTTCAAGTCTACCATGATTAACCAAATTCTACTATGAGCATGGAACAATAATAACTTTATTAATGGACTAGTACTATAACCTTCAGTTAGCCAGTGGATTTAACTAACTTTTCTATTTACAGGTCAAGGATATGGTTCCATTATTCCTGATGCGCCAGGTGCAGAGTCACATCTCTTGACAAAGACATTGGCCGTGCAAGTTGGTAAATACATGGAACAATATGTAGAAGCCATGGAAAAGGTGACAATGTTTATTTTTATGACAGTTCTTCAGATGATACAAGAACATTAACCCTTTCCTCTAGAGCCCTCCATTCCTTGTATTACTCTTATAGACTCTTTTTGACTTGGCCTTTGAGTAGGTAAAACTAAAGCAAGGCCTGAAACTTGCAATGGGCATCTCCAGTGAAGGAAATGCATATCTCCAAGTAAGCTAGGAAACCTTTTAATAGTTCATTAGCTATAAAGATTTCATTTTCCTGTTTGATCTGTTATGGATCTGTTGTGATTGTGCGTGCAGGAAAGTCAGTTTTGGAAGCTTTACAAAGAAGACCAGCCTTCTTGTTCTATAGTTATGAAAACTGCAGTTGGGATCGTTCACATTCTTGCGTGTTTGCTGGAGCCATTTATGCCATCTTTTACTGTTGAGGTAAATATAGTTGGTGGTCAGCTTCATCTGTTGTAATGACATGCTTGGAGGTTTTTCTTTGTCATGCAAAGGAAGATGTATGACATGATTTCTTACAAATTCTTTTGCTTCCTTTATGTGTTTAAAGGTGTTTAAGCAGCTTAATTTGCCTCAGCAAGAACAACTTTCACTGTCTGATGAAAAAGGAGAAATAGATAGGGCTAGAAGACTATGGGAGATAGTTCCAGCTGGTCATAAAATTGGAGAACCCAAGCCATTGTTTGAAGAACTGGTAGACCATATGCCCCCTCTCTCTTGCTTGTTTGAGAAATTTCTGGTGATCTTCTTCCCTTTCTGCTCATTCTAATGTTGTGGAAACTAATTAATGATAGAAACCTGAGAGAGTGGATGAATTGAGAAACAAGTATGCCGGAAGTCAAGCTGAGAGGGCTGAAGCTGAAGCAGCGAAGATTGCTGAGCAAGTGAAGAAAACTAAAATTTCAGGTTAAATTTCAACTTCCTATATTTAGTGGCATTTGTAATTTGTTTCTTACAGCTGTTCATTGTACTACTAATAATGTCTTTGAGCACTTTGGCCTTCTGTGATTTTTCATGAAAACAATATTCACAGATCAGTTTAATGGATTTATTATTTCCAAGATACTTAGGTAGCTTATTCATTGTCAGTTCAGTCGTACTGCATAATGATAAGACAATAAATGTGTGAAGGTGCTTCTAGAGGCACTTCTATTATAACTGCCAAAGTAAACTATCAATTCCTACTTCTTTCAATTAGAAGAATATTGCAAGGATTTTGGTACTCTTGAATATTCATTTAAAATATATATTTATTCAAACTGAATTTTTAGCCTTTTCTTGTACATTTGGGAGTTTAAAGAAATTTTTTTTCTTACATTGCTAATTGCATTTTTTTTGTTGAGCTTGAGCTTACATAGAGGAACCCTGTTATCTGTAACAGATGGCAAGAAACAGCGGCCGTCAAAATCTGCAGCTGAAGCTAATAAATGTAAGCCTGCTGCTGAGCCTGAAATTTCAATTACCAGACTTGATATACGAGTTGGCAAAATTTTGAAGGCTCAGAAGCATCCTGATGCTGATTCACTGTATGTTGAAGAGATTGATGTGGGTGAAGCACAGCCTCGAACTGTTGTCAGTGGACTTGTCAAATACATACCCCTTGAAGAGATGCAGGTTTTTTCTTGTTAATCCTTAGAGATGATGGAATACCTCTTTCGGGGGGTTTGGGGTGGGGAAGTTTCTCAGTGATGATGTACAGCATAAAATCACTAACAAATTCATTTTAATAATTCTTGGGCAGGAGCGCATGATCTGTGTTCTTTGTAATCTGAAGCCAGCAACCATGAGGGGTATTAAATCACAGGCAATGGTTCTTGCAGCTTCTAACAGTGATCACACAAAGGTAAGCATAGCAGATTAAGATACCTTCTTTGCTTGCATATTTGGGTGTGTTGTTTATCATCTTTTCTTGTGATATTGTCCTCATCTTTTAGGTTTGATTTTTTTTTTTTGTTTGTTTGTTTGTTTGTTTGTTTGTTTGTTTGTTTGTCAGTGGAACATTCAGCTAAAATGTTTGTTGCTAAAATCCACTTGAGTTATTTACTGGAAATTGCTAAATGTTTGTTGTAGACTTGTGAGAGGAAGATTCATATTGGATGGAATGGCAAACTATTGTTTGATTTATAGTTTCTAATAAGCACGGGAATGCCTCTGAAATATCTTACACGCTTGTCTTCATTGTTGGTATTTCTGGGTTATATGAATGCCATCACTTTCACAATGCCTTTCAGGTCGAATTGGTTGAACCGCCCAAGTCAGCTACTGTTGGGGAGAGAGTTACTTTTCCTGGTTTTGAAGGTGAACCGGATGATGTCTTAAACCCTAAAAAGAAGGTTTGGGAGACTCTGCAAGTCGATCTGCACACTGATGCAAATCTGGTGGCTTGCTACAAAGATATTCCTTTGACCACATCAGCAGGTGTTTGCACCGCGTCATCCATTTGCAATGGTTCCATTAGGTAGATTTTTACTGCTGTTACAACATGAGAACCATTGCGTAGATTTTTATTGGTGTTCTAACGTGAATACCCACCATAACACGGTTTTGGTGTTTACAGTTACCACAACATTTTTAGTCTCTTCTTCACAGTATGAACTATGTAGCATTCTAGTTTAAGTTTAGAAAATAGAAAACACAGTGTAATTTTGACATTGATTTATTTCTGGATGGTTGATATAAGGATTATTCTCTCACTAGTGTTTCGAAGTGAAGAGATTTCAATCTTTGATGCAGTTGTCAAAAGACACTGCTAATTTGATTAGCTCCCACTCCCACTCTCAACAAACGAGCTAAGAAGAGTAATTAATTCAATGCCTTTTTTCTGCTGGGGAGAAATGTGAATATTTGCACTTCTGCAAAACAACTAAGCATGATATTAGGAATGTTTATGCTTTGATCTAGTGGTTAAAAACATTGATTAATAGGGATCATCTCTTGTGAGTTACATTTTTCAATTTTAAGACTTTTTTTCTCCAGTTTCTTTATTAGTAAAATACATACTAATTGTTCTCCTTAGAACAAAAAAAAAAAAAAACAAAGCAAAATATTAGGAAGGTCCCTGACTCTCTCAACAATGCATATTACGACAAAAAAAAAATTAAATTAAATTAAAGTTCACGTTAATATCATGAATAGCTTTATGGTGGTTTATCATTCACGGTCACAGACGACCCGGACCGGAATCTCAAATCTGGGAGAACCATTCACCACGGGATCCAAAACCAAATCAATCTCAGCCGTCCACAGGCTCCATCCAACGGACACCACTCTCTACACGTTATTGTCGACTCCCACGTGTATCCTATTAAAGCCGTCCCCCCACGCGCCTTCTCCCGCTGCCCCCCAAGTTACCTTACCCTTTCCCACTTCCCACTTCCCACTTCCCACTTCCCACTTCCCACTTCCGTTTCTCTTTTCCTCTCCCCCTGGAGGGAATCAATCAAAGCTACGAAGAGAATCGGAGCGTTTGGGAACACTAGATCTGATTGCTCTGAGGTTAGTCGTCACATCATTTTTCTCTCCTCTTTTTTTTCCCATCTTAAGTTTTATTTATTTATTTTTATTTTTTTCCCTTTGGTATCTTTCTTTTCTCTTCAAATGGTGGTATTGCTTTGAGCAATGCTGGGTGGATTCTGTTTTGAGTTTTGAATTTACTGTTTTAATGGGTCAATGGGTTGAAGCCAAATGTTAAGGGTATCAAGTGAGGTGATGGGTTGAGAGAGTTTTGGAGGATAGCGCATTGTGTTAAAGCCTATATACTCTGTTTTCTTGAGCTAATATATATAATAAGCCCTTCGAAGGGTACAGTTCAGGTTATGTAGTAGTATGTGACCAACAGAGCCTGGATTTTCAGTCTTTGGATGTTTGCTAAATTGGCAGGCTTGAAAAATTTTTGTTGGAGTTGGGAGTTTTAGAGTGTTGGGATTACATGTTAGTTATAGATTTATTGGAGTTTCGCAATAATATTGTTTTGGGGAATGGAGTGCCTGGAATTTAAGAGATTAAGTCTTGTGGGGTTCTTCAGAATGTTCACTAATGATCTTTATTTAAGAGTGGTAGTCCCGGGGCAGATTTGGGTTGTGGTGGGTTTAGGGATTAAGGGTAGGCTAAATTGTGGATGAAAGGGGTAGGTATAGACAGGTGGAAAAGAAAGAAAACTCCAAAACTCACACTTAGGTTTCTTTTAGGTAGCACATCTAAAGTAGGATTGAAAATCCTAGCATTATGAAACTCCCATCTGATTAACATTTTATTTCTAAGTAAGTAAGTGTTTGTTTTATTACAAATACAATCCAACTTCCAATCTGTTCACTGTCATGAAATTTAATGTTAAATTGTTAATACAAGAACTTCTTTTTCCTTTTTTATGGCCCTAGCATCCATCTTTGTCTTCCATGACTTGCTATACCATAAAAGCTTATGGTCTTTTTCCTTGGTGAAGAAGGTTAACCGTATGCAACATGAACTGGTTAATTCATGCATGCTAATACTTATCTAAGTTTGTTTTTGGACTTTCACATTCTATAGCATCTACAATTATATGGCATCTATTCTTCAGTTCTCTTTTGGGTCATGTTGCAATTTTCTTGTGGTGATAGCAGAATTTTCTTTTTAGCAAAACATGGAAGTTATTTTTCTGTGGTTGGTATTTCCTGGGTGACATTATTGTCTCAGCTCTTAATGAGAATTTGTTTCAGTTTTATGAATTCTACAATATCATAGCAAAAGGTGCCTCAATTGATTATTAGAGAATGCCGGATGATATGTCAAGCTTTTGGGGTCCAGTCACATCTGCTGACTGGTGTGAGAAAAACTATGTTTATTCATCTTATATCGCTGAGTTCTTCAACACGATATCAAACATCCCGGGCATTCTTTTGGCACTAATTGGTCTGATAAATGCCTTGAGGCAACGGTTTGAGAAGAGGTTTAGCATCCTTCACGTATCTAATATGACACTTGCCATTGGGAGCATGCTATACCATGCCACACTACAACGCATGTGAGTGTAGTTTGATATTCCTTCACTTGCTAAGCATTTTATTTCCTCCCATGTCCCAACTGCATGCCACATGGATGAATGGCTTATCATTTTACATGTATTATATTATTACTGGAATTTACTTTTGATATTTGATCCAAGCATGGTCTTTTCTTTATTTTAGTAGTTGTGAGACTTTTTTGAGTACATAGTTGAAGTTATTAAGTGATACAAATTTATTTGAATTCTATGAGTTCATTTTATTCATACTATTGGGTTTAACACCAACCATGGACAATTTTACTGTTTGAGTTCAACTTATAGAATGTACTATTGGGTTTAACAAGAATTGCTTGATGTTGTATTGTTTCTTTTTATTTGATGGATTCATAGTTCATTGTAATCTTAAAATTTTTATTCTGCAATTCATCAATATTTGAAGCTGAATTATGTGCTCTATATGTAATTGGAGACTTATGAAACCAAGACAGAATTTTCATGTTCTCTCTAGTAATGTTTTTTTCCTCCTAAGTGATATCTAAAATACATGTTCATGGCAGCATACCATATCTTATCTTCTTCTATCTGTGTCAGAAAGTAAATTTTGATTTAACAATGGATATTTAAATCCTTCTTCAAGTTCACAACCAAAATGCAGTTGATTTCTTTATCATATTGATACTGCATCAGCTGGTGTAATTAGGATGCAGAACATTTTCCTTTCCCGTAATTTAGAATCTAGATGCTTAGCTGTTAATATTGATTACGTTCTGGATAGCAGAAGTGAGACCTTAGTTTCACCTGTTAGAAAATGTTGCTAATTTGACAGATCAGTTTTTTTTATTGCTTATAGGAAGTGGAAGTGAGGACAGTTATGGGGGGATTAATTGGTTTATGCCTGAGGTGACTTAAATTGGATAACAGATATGCATGTCAGTGCAAGCTGTGGTACTAACTATGACAGTTTGGGTTGGGTTCATTATTGTGGCTAAGTTTTCTTTATTTGTCTGGTTGATTTGAAATTTGGAAATCTTTAACTAATTTTTCAGGCAACAGCAAGGGGATGAAACACCAATGGTATGGGAAATGCTCCTATACATCTACATCCTCTACTCACCTGATTGGCACTATCGCAGTACAATGCCCACCTTCCTGTTCTTTTACGGGGCTGGATTTGCAGTGGTACATGCAGTGGTTCGCTTTGGAATTGGCTTCAAAATACATTACATTGTTCTTTCTCTTCTATGCATCCCTAGGATGTACAAGTACTACATCCACACAACTGATGTCTCCGCAAAGCGGCTTGCAAAGCTATATCTGGTGACCATATCCCTGGGGAGTTTGTGTTGGCTTTTTGACCGCTTCCTTTGTGAGGATATATCTCGCTGGTACTTCAATCCTCAAGGTCATGCTTTGTGGCACGTTTTTATGGGTTTCAATTCATACTTTGCAAACACATTCCTGATGTTTTGTCGCGCTCAGCAGCGAGGATGGAATCCAAAAGTTGCACACTTCCTGGGCTTTTTCCCTTATGTCAAGATTCACAAACCAAAGAGCCAGTGAAAGAGCCTAAAGTAGTAAAGTGTACTCTCTCTCTCTCTCTCTATCTCTCTCATATTTTGGCAGGTCAGACGCCTGGCAATCACATTCTTTTTTGCCTTGATTTTTAAATGGATGTAAATGATAATTTGGTTATTATTATTATTTTTTACCATAACACTAGTAAGGTTTTTTTTTCTTTTTCTTTTTTTTTTTAAGAAAAAGAAAAAGAAAATTTGGTTAGTTACAACTTACAAATGCATTGCATTGGTATTTCTACAAGAGTGAGTGTTTTGTAGTTATGCATCAAAGTGCAAAACCTGCTATTGAATGAACGAGCCTCCTTAATCCAATAGTTGATGTTTTACAGATTAGTATAATTTAGATAAAACACATTTTTTTTTTTTTTTATAATTGGATTTCTTAATTTATTGTAGAAATGGAACTTATGGGCTGGCCTCAACTTTCCATATCCTCCTTGCTCTATTTTTGCCACCCCGTTCTCTCTCTTCTTCTTCTTCTTCTTCTTTTTCTATTTTTATTTTCTTTTTTCAGTAACAGTCTCTCATGATTGCGGCTAAATGGTTCATGTCCTAATTTTAAGAAATTGAGTTGGCTAGGAGTTTGAATCCGTACGTTATGATAACATGCTAGTCAATGTTTTACCGGCTAAAAAAGGAAATCTATAATTTTGCTTGGAAAGAGGGTTAATTTTACTTGAAAATGGCATTGTCTTCCGCGTTCTGTAAGTTGGAGGAAAAAAATGGTATCGTGTTTATGGTATGCCTATAAACACAGCATACATCAGTTTCCAGGAATGGCAATACCATTTTCAAAATTTTTTTAAAAGTATGTAAAGATTAAAAAGTAAACTCCAAACTTGTAATTAATAGCATCTACAAATAATTCTAATGCTGTAATACCGTCTTCATAATTAATTGGAAAAATAACACAACAAATAAATGAACACTAAATACGGTACATAAAATTAAGTATCAAACCATCATTAAAAATCCATTAAGTAATGCTGTCCTCTTGATCATGATTCCTAATAATTAAAGCATTAGTATTCATAGAAGGTAAAATAGCAAGCAGCCTAGCACATGAACCATCTTATTAGGCCAATTTGTATACCCAAAAGCAGAGCTTGAGATTTCCTGTTCATTTTATGCACAGTAGAACACGCTGCTGCTCGCAGCTCTTCTTTTCCTGTTCATCTCCTGTTCATTTTCTCATGTTCCAGAAGAAGAAGAAGAAGAAGAAGAAGAAGAAGAAGCTAGCACACATTTACATCATTTACATCATCTGCAGACGAAGTAGAAATTAAACTTCAAATATATACCTGGCCGTATTCTCATCAATTCTTGATTGAAACCAAAGTCTCAACATAAGTTGCCATCCAAAAGTAGGGACAATCAAGTGGCAAACATTTTGGAAACCGACGCTTGATAAACTTTTTATCCTTCGGATTATACACAATCAACCCTCTTTTCTTCTTATTCTGGAAAATGATTCTGTCATTCTTGGTGTGGCAAATTGGCACCCAGTGGTCTCTAACATTCCACCGAAGTTCAATTGACAGCTGCTTTGTCCAAGATTCAGGGACCCCATATTCCTCCATTATCCACACATCAGTCCTATCCTGTGTCTGCAAACATTGGCGGCTCATGCATAGCCGCCCTCGCAATGCACTTATGCAGCTGGGGACAACTAGGTTTTGATCACGATCACTTGGCGGCAGCATTATATCCCTAAGCTCCTCTTTAACAAAATCGAAAGAAGCAATGCTCTTAAAATTCGACTCTTGATTAGCATCCCAATGTATAACTCCGTGAAGAGAGACTACTGGTAAATTAACTACTGTTGTTTTCGGTAATGCAGAAGACTCTTGAACGCCCACCAATTTCCAGCAGTTGTTTTTCACAGAGAAAACCTGGGTTTCCCAGCCGCCGCTGCGAGAGAGCCAACCCCTTAAGATTTTGTAGTCCTTGGATGAATGATCGAATCCGAACCCCAAAACCATGGAAGGATTCTTTCCAAGTCCGAACCCATGAACCCATACTTGGCAGTACTCCCTGGTTAAAGGATTAGACACCAAGAATTTATCAGGGCACCTGTAATGACACAACAAGCCATTACATGAACCCAAAAACCGACAATCCCAGCAGGGCTTGAACGATTGAACCACTTCCTTGGCTAAAATGGATTTACGGGGGACAAGAGCGGCTGTTTCGAGGTTTATCAAGTAAAGATGAGGAAGAAAGGTCGGAACCAGACGATGATCTTCACCTTTGTCACTGGCCTGGAGTGTGTGTCTGTGAATGAATTGTGAATCTGTAAGGAAAGAGTAGAGGGATTTGGAGAGGCATCGGAACCGGCCGACAGCTTTGGCCGGCGATATTAGAAGTATCTCATAGATGATATCAAGTGGAAGGCATGCCGGCGGCTTGCTTGATTTGGTTTCTGGCCGTTTCCTCTTTCTCGCCATAATTCTTCAAACCCTAATTGGCTTGGCCGCCTGTGATAAGGGGGAAAAGCCTATTTTTTACTTTTAACCCTGATAAATTTACAAGTTTTAATTTTTTATTTATATAAATTAAAAAAGATAATTTTTATTTAATATTAAATTATAATATTACATTCGTTTTATTAATTAATTATTAATTTTATTAATTTATTATTAGTATTTTGTTAATATTTTAATATAAAAAATATAAAAT